>CM057828.1:116213614-116693614 GCA_030068075.1 Paguma larvata
TTCACAGAAGGCCTGTCGCCTCAGACAATTCTCACCACTTGCTCTGCAGCTCTATGTAGATGTATGTTTTACTCTCCTTTACTAAAGGAAAGTTCTCAGGGGCAAGTCTCATGTCTGATTTCATTTTGTATCCCAGAAACTTTTTTGGTGTAGACACTGTTCGCTGCCTACCCAGCATCAGTTTCTTCCCTTTTCTTCATTCCAAAAGAATTCCAGCGTTGGTTAGGTGTCCCCCTCGCCTGTACAGATCTCAGAGACTGCTTCATATTGCTGAATGCTCCCTTCCTTCCCCCCACACCCCTTCCCCTCCCTTCCCCTTCCCCTACTCCCTTTTTCCTTCCTCCTTCCCTCCCCACTCTCCTTCCTCTTTCATTTCTTTCTTCTTTCAGGTTAGTCAACACTTACTGAGCGAGATATTCCTTGGGTGCTAGGGATAGAAAAGGGAATCTGGAGAAATGGCCTTATTCTTGGCATATCTTTGGTTGGAATTTTCTTTTTTTTTTCTTCAATTTTTTTAATGTTTATTTATTCTTGAGAGAGAGAGAGAGAAACAGAATGTGAATGGGGGAGCGACGGAGAAAGAGGGAGACACAGAATGTGAAGCAGGCTCGGGGCTCTGAGCTGTCAGCACGGAGCCCTATGCGGGGCTCCAGCCTATGAACCTCAAGATCATGACCTGAGCCAAAGTCACAAGCTTAACCAGCTGAGCCACCCAGGCGCCCCAATTGAAATTTTCAATGACTCTTGCAAGGTCTCCAAATCTAACTGGGCTCAACTTCCTCATAAGAAAACCAAAGTTTTGAGGTTAAACAGCATGTCCAAGTGCAGAAAGCAAGCAGCGAGCGGTGAGGAGCTAAAAGCCAAGTACATTTGTGTGTATACACGTTCATGTACATTTATATATCTGTACATACTTTAAAATGTGAAATTCCAAACTCCAAAACCCAAAAATAGATGAACATTTAAAGAACGATTTCTGCCCTCAAAGATCCCACAGGCTAGTGCTGGGATGCAAACATGTTCTTAATTACAAAACTCTTTGGCATGGGTAGACCCAGAGCACAGAAGGGAGGGAGCCCCTGATTTGGTTGGCAAGGGACAAGACTCTGGAACACCTTCACAGAACGAGTCACTGTGGAGGTGAGTCCTGAAGGGTGAGTTAGTCTGGCAAATAGGGGAAGGGGGAATATTCCAGGCAAGGGGTCTAGGGCCCTATGGCACTTCCAGGAACCCCTGGGTATAGCTGGGGAATGGGGCTGCTTGGTGTCCAGCCATGCTGAAGAGAGCCAGGAGAGATGTTTCCAGAAAAAGCACTCTGGTCACAAAGGGCCTTTCATATCAGACTGAGTAGTTATTACTTCATCCTACAGATGATAAAAGGTCTTAATGGATTTCCAGTAGGGGAAAAATTATATTTTCATTTTAGAAAGATCACTCTGATAGCAGTGGGAAGCATCCACTGAAGGGCATAAGCCCAGCGAGAGTGAGATTTCTTATAAAGTGTCTTTTTGTTTTGAAAGTTAAGGCAAGACATAGTGGAGGAAGTGGCATATACAAAAGGGAACCGTTTTGTGAGTTAAGAGATAGGGTTTTTAACACTTAGTCACATAAATAAGGATCACAAATTCATATTTTTGATATCAGGTATGCTTTTATTTTTTTACTATTTCTTTGAAACAAATATTTACTGTTCATATGCGTGTGCATCAAGTGATTATCTGGAGTGAAGAGAAAAACTATGAAAATCCTAGAAAGCAAGTACATATAAAAGGTTGTATTACAATATTAATATTCAATACACTCTACAGCTTTTCAAGGAGAGGGTAAACATAAAATAAGTATGTTGACAATTATTCAATACCAAAGGTTCATCTTAGAACTTGCGGTCAATTTAACTTCTAGTTAAGTATCTATTAGTCACATGGCCTTGACTGAAAACATTCACACTGAGTGAGCTTTATGTGAGAACGTCCTGAATACGCAATGCTGCAGGCTATTTATAATGGCTAACTTAAAGAGGTTCCCTGACTGGCGTAGTGGTGGAGTTGCCATTCTAATTATTCCCAGATGAAGAGAAGAAGGAAGAGAAAATTGAATTCATATTTTTGCAGAAGAAGGAGAAAGGGTGATTTTTTTAATCATAAGATATGCAAGCACCAGGCAAACATGCTCTGTAGGCTTTGGAGGTATTGGATGGTACTTACTAATTCCAGTGACCTCGGACATTAGAATTCACCAAACAGTAAGACAAGAAGTTATCATATCTTTCATGTCCAAAAAACAAAAAAACAGACATAAAGCAGGAAATTCATGTTATGAAACATTCCTTGTGCAAACAGACATGAATCTTAATTGCAGCAGTGTTCCTAGGGTAAAAAGCTACAGTCCGAATTTGGATGGATGGCCCAAGGGTGAATAAATATTGCTGTATACCCATCCAATGAAATATCATTCTACAGGTAAACAGAAATGAATTGGAGGCTTGCGTATCATGAGAGACAGAACATACCACCAGACAATGGCCAAACCATACGTAAAAATAGAACTCTGACCAGCAACCCAGGAAAACAACTTCTTATCTCCAACAAACAGCCCAGGATGCCAGCCTGCATTAAGCCAGACTTGAAGGAAGCCTGACTGCTACCATTAGCAACAAATCAGAAGGTTGCATAATAATTTCTATAACAATCAGTCCATGATGACCAGGATTTGATTACTAATTTCCCAAATTTTTGCCCTGCTTCCAACTCAGGACCAACCAGAAATAGGCAAATAGACACCCCTAACCAATCACAGAGGATGCCCCACTTCTACTCAGCCCACCTACAGTTTCCCTAGGCCAGCAGGCTCTAATTGGGGCATACCCAAAGTCTTCTCTTTTTCCCACCATAAAGATGTAATATTTTACTTAACACAAATACAATCTCTGAAGGAAAGCTAGCAAAATGCCAAGTTTTGATGAAGCTGGATTGTGGGCTGATGGTTGTTACATTTTTCTCCATACTTTTCTATATGCTTAAATCTTTAATGATACTCAAAAGCAATTGTAATGATATCTCTTCCAGTTATGCAGTGAAAATATTTCTCATGCAGGAACTGATGCTTCTACCTGCCACAAATATATCCTCAGTTAATATTGGTAGTTGGCGACTTTTTAAAGACAGAAAGTAAGTGTTTTCTGTAATTCAACCTCCCTTCCATCCTACAAGTATGGTGAGATATTTCCAGCTGTTCTTTTTTTTCTTTTTCTTGCCTTTACTTCCTCTAAGTGAATGCATGAGTTTGCATGCACATGAGCCTTCATATGACTTCTTGTAACCTCATCACTCTGTTCCACAACCATATATGTCCCTGATGCATCTTGTTTCTTTTTTAAAAATGACAGATTTTCTTTTCCCAAATGTAAGAATAGTATGTTCACTGGAGAAATTTTGGAAAATATGGAATATTATATAAAGGGAGAACAAAGTACCCATTGTCACTCCTTTCAGTATACATAGTAATAATTCCAATGAAGATGATGAATTTTTGTAAAAAGAAAATTTACAGTAATTTTATTTATACATCTTAAAATAATAATAGGTCTTTAGAGTTTATGAATATTAATATTTTATTGAGTTATTACCTCAGATAAGATCTATAGCCAAATATGCCCCTTTGGTGTATATAATTGTCACCTGGAAAAAGAGCCTGACATAAGATAATATTATGAATAAACGTATGAAATAAATATGTGAACGATGCAATAATGAGCTAAGCACAGGAATAGCATCATCTACATCTTCATAGGTGAAAGTTTTAAATATGTATTTATTTATAAATATTTATATGTGTATCTACATATACATATACATATACATATTTCCTCAAAGTTCATATCTTTAGCATTGACCAAATTCCTTAAAGAATCAGGTTATAAACCACACTACAGGAAAACATCTGAAGAATCAGACTCATCCTCAAGCTTGCTGTCAGGGACTGCTATATCAAGGAGACATGATTTGGATTCAGGCTCCACAGGAAACCAGATTATCAACTTCAGTGGTCTCTCTTAAGAATCTGGGCACTCATCCAATGTAATTCCTCTACTTAATATTTGATTCTTTTCCGAACATGAGCTGCCCTATAATTTTAAAAGAAATCATTAGAGATCTTTCCCTGACTCGGTGAGAGTCATTTTGATTCAATGTTACTTTTATAACATTATCTGATATGTCTGAGGGATAATTATGTTTTATAGTTATAGAAGTTAGCAGGGCTACAATATAAAATGGTTTAAATTAAGAATGTATAAAATACAGACAGAAGCCACTGACCAGTGGGAAGAAGTCTGTGATGGAAATGTCTCGCATCAATTACATCAGTTACATCAAGGGAAGAAAATGCAGATTTATCCCATTTTCATGCAATCCTCATAGTGAATTTAAGCACTGAAGCTCTGTATGATATGAAATCCTAGTATCACCTAAAATATTAAGTCCATCGAAAACTAAGTTTAAAATCTTGAATTAACTCAAGCATTTAGTCCACTTAGTCAAAGTGATAATTAATGTTGGTCATTTGTTTTACAGGGAATGTTGGTCAACTCTCACACGCTACAACACATGTGTGGTTTAGGGGATGAGTAAAGATGAAGGTTTAGGTGCAATCCAACCTCCACCAATGGCGCAGCCATCCTTACAGTTTCCCAGACAACAACAAAATAAGCCTTCTCAATCCCCCTGAGTTCTGTTTTCCTAACTCCCCGTCTCCCATTCTGTCACTCCACCCATAAATCTATTAATCCGTCAGCAATGCTCACTGATTCCACCTCATTAATGTCCCTCAAGTCCAGAATCTCCACATTATCCCACCTTCACATTCACTGCCTCTTCCTCAGCCTTTACTCAGTTCCTCCTCATCTGTGAGCTAATCAACTGAAACAGCTTCTAACTGGCTCATTACCTGAAAGTCTTCCCCATTCACACCTCACCCTGCCCCCAGGGTTGTCTTTTTACAAAAATTCATCTTCTTAAAAATGTCTGTTGACTCTGTGTTGCTACTTGGCAAGATACAGAAGATCATCATTCTGTGGCAATCTATCTCATCACCTTTATGCTCTGCAAGAAGCCCACCCTTTCCACCTTGTGAGGTGTAGGCAAGAGCACAAACGGAGGCCCATATGCCATATGTATGAAGATCAAAACTTATTAATCAAGTTTATAAACTATTAAATATGCCCAAGGCTTCCATCTTAACAAATATAACTGGTTATAGGACTCAGAGACCAGGATTCAATTTAGAATGCTTGAGGTCCTCACATGAAAGAGTCTTACATGGAAAAGAGCAGCATAGGGGCGCCTGGGTGGCTCAGTTGGTTAATCAGCCGACTTCAGCTCAGGTCATGATCTCACAGTCTGTGAGTTCGAGCCCACGTCGGGCTCTGTGCTGCTGGCTTATCAGAGCCTGGAGCCTGCTTCGGTTTCTGTGTCTCCCTCTCTCTCTGCCGTTCCCCTGCTCATGTTCTGTCTCTGTCTCTCAAAACTAAATAAACGTTAAAAAGAAATTAAAAAAAGAAAGAGCAGCATAAGAAGACTCTGGGCCCCCGGCCTATATTCCATCACCCCATTCTCCTTTGCTTCCACTCCTGGGTTCCCTCCATGAATAATCTCATGGGCAGGCTGTGGAGACCCCTGGCTGATGGCAGAACTCAACCACACACCCCTGAAAACAGCCACTTAGATCTAGAAACACTTCCCTTTACCATGTATTCCCACCCTCAGGAGAATTGGCAGTGGAGGAGATCAGCAGAGACCTTCGAAGTGAGCTTGGAGGCCATCTGAGCAGGACATTCTGGGGTACCCAGTACCTGGAGCATAGAGGGCATGGGCTCCAGGTTGGCATGACCAGGTTCCCCGGCCCTGGCACTGCCATTCTCCAGCACACCCCACACACCAGCAACATGGAATGCCTCCTGATTTCTGGAACATGTCATGGCCTTTCACCTCTTCCTGTCTGGACAAGCTGTACATCAAGTCTTTTCCCAAGGAAGTCAGAAACATTTTGTAGCTTGTTTTTTTTGTTGTTGTTTTTGTTTTTTTGTTTTTTATGTTTTAGCACTCCTCTTTCCTAGTAGACTCCAAGACTTTGCCTGTTCCCTCCTCTTTGAACCTCTCAAGTCTACAGCAATGCCTGGTACATAGCACCCTTGGTAACAGTTTAAAGAATGAACGAGGAAATTAATGAATGGATCAATCAACTATGTCCCTTATCTCAGCCCATCCCTATTGTTCTCCTCCTTAACTTCCATTCTCCTATTTGGATTTTTAAATCCATCTGGGATTCCGGAAAGAAAAAATAAAACTGTACTCCATTGATGGGCATGAAACAGACTGTTTACAAGAGGCCACGGAGGGAAGAGAAACTAGAAATAGTAAATGAGGGCTCTAGATCCTAAAGTATGAAGAACTCACAAGGGTGTCTTCTCGGTTGTATATAAAGAAAGTTAGAAGTCAGCTGCTTGTATACCAGGGATGAGTTTCTGAAGAATTATATTATCACAACAAATAATTATCCTAAAGGATTAATTCCAGAAAGGGGCAGGGTGAAAATATTGCTTTCATTCTTTGCATTTTTTTCTGCGTATCCCTAATAGTTCATAGAATGCTCATTCTAAATTAACAGCATGGCATGACACAATATGGTAGTGTGTGGCCTTCTACCCAGAGTATTATGTTTCTGCATTTACAAAACAAGGGCAGTCACAGTACCTTCCTACCTACCTCAGAGGGTTAGTGTGAGACTTAAAAGAATCAACACAATACAAGTGCTTGGAACAATGCCTGGTGCTCATGAATGTTAGCTAATCTTTTCCTGCTGTTCTTCCTTTGTTTCTTATCCTTTTCCATCTCCTGATTATGATTGTTCACCTTCCATTTCAATGGTATTGACATTTAAGCACATTTCCAACATTGGGTCTGACACCAACACTTGATGAATTTTAATGTTGGTTTAGAATATACAGAATATAAAAAAAAAGATTTTATATTGGAAAACCGCGGACATAAGATGAAAGCATGTCAGTCATTAAAACCATCATCAGAGATTCTAATGCATGTAAAGAAATTTACGATTGATGTTATACCTACCAAGGATGGTGGAAATTTCTGTTGTCACTTAAGGCAGAGAGCACCAGCTGTGTCAACGGCATAAATACTTTGCAGTTCGCTTTGCCAGCTAACTTTGAAATTATACAACTTAGATTATTTTTAAATTTGGTATACTTTGTTTTTTTTTTCAAATTTTACACATAAAATGAGATTCTGCTAATATTTACTAACATTTAAATCACACTTTTTAAATTCACATAGTTTAAAATTCATAAAATTTGACAGATTGTATATATTTTTAAAAGCTTTCTTAAAGTTTCAACACTTGGGCTACACTGCCAAGTTTTACACTGAGGAGTAAAAAAGACAAATTGCAAAGGAACGGAGAGGATATAAAGGAAAAGAGCAAACAATTGTGACAGAGACAGGCTAGCCGTGGGCTATAGCTGTGTGTTCCGCAGCTGGACTTCGGTTTCACTTTCCTTGCATGTGACTGAATTCTGGTCAAGGAAATGTGAGTCAGGAATCATGTGTGCTGCTCACAAGCCTGGTCCTTGAACACATGCAATCCTTCGTGCCCTTCCCTCTTTCTCCATAACATGGAAACCTTGTATAAAA
Source organism: Paguma larvata (assembly GCA_030068075.1). Taxonomy (NCBI): domain Eukaryota; kingdom Metazoa; phylum Chordata; class Mammalia; order Carnivora; family Viverridae; genus Paguma; species Paguma larvata. Next base: position 116,221,321 of record CM057828.1, read on the forward strand.
AACAGCAAAGCCACAAGAAGAGAAAAAACAGAATCTCCCAATCATAACTTAGAAGGGTACTATCCACTAACCAGGAACACATGCTATGGGATGGAGAAATACCCTTTATTTTGTTCATCCCTTAAGATTTTCAATTTTATCTTTCATACAGTGAACAGCGTTGCCATATATAATAGAAATACTACAAAGTATCATCAAGAAGCATCATTACCCTCGATGCACAAATTAATGGCCTGAATTAGAGTAATACGATATGGGGGATTTGGTAGTAAAACATATATTTTTCCAATTCTATCTTTTTCATGCTACTATTAAAAGTTTGCCTGCATTTCCTAAATCAAAACCTCTAGCACAAGAAAGTGGCTCAAAAGCATGCTGTACAAAGAGGAAGAACAACTAAGTTCTAATATTCACTGCAGAAACTCTACCAATTGGGTAATTTGAATTAGAAGAGAGCTTTATTCAACCTGAACTACTTAGGGGGAAAGCTATGTCTTTGGAAACCATCTCTTGGAGTAGATCTAACAGTGGCATAAGAAATACCATTTACATGCCCAGACGCAGCATTACGATAATACTTCAGTTCTTATAGTGTGGTCTGGGCAGCTCAGTCGGTTAGAGGACTGACTTCCACTCAGGTCATCGTCTCACAGTTTGTGGGTTCAAGTCCCACATCGGGCTCTATGCTGATGGCCTGGAACGTGCTTTGGATTCTGCCTCTCCCTCTCTCTCTGGCCCTCCCCCACTTGCACTCTGTCTCTGTCTCTCTCTCTCTCAAAATAAATCAACATCAAAAAAACTTTTTAAATACTTTACAAAGTACACTTCCTTAGAACATTGAAAACTTAAGACCTTCTAACAAAGTGATTATAGGGGAGAAAGGTTGGTCACCAAAAGAATGCTAGTTTATGTTGTCATATTAAGGAAGTGCCTCAAACTTAACCAAAAGTCAAGTTAACCTAACTAAAACCCATACCTTGAATGTGCAGCTCTAATACTACCAGGCATAAAAAGGTGACTTGTATTCTACAACCAAAATATTCCTTATTTCCATCAAGCTTCCCACTCCGCTGAGTTCCATGACATTGGAAAAACAGATGGGCTCTTGGGAGACTCCAGAGATACAAAATGGACAATCTGTGCACAGAATTAATCCTGTCTTTCCATTTAACATGGGAACCTGGGAAGGTCTGTGTGTCACGGAGATTCTAGAGGATCTAGATTCACTCAATGATGAATAAGAGGAAAACTACTACTATCACCTTCTCAAAAAGATAATTGAAAACTGACTTTTTTAAAACATAGTTACAATTTTTTTCTCAAAACGAGAACTTTTAAGATCTCTTAAAAACTTTTTAGATTGCTGCTACAATATAATGACTTTCTTTTAGAAAATAACTTCTTAGATTGATGCTAAAACATAATAACTTTCTTCAAAGAGTCTTCTCCATCCTTGGGGGCTAACGTAAAAGTGGTTTACTATTTTTATTGAAGTGGTATGTCACCAATTCTTGTCTTTTCCCTTTGTATCACCACATCTGAATTCACTGAATTTTACCCACCAGTGAGTAGTTGGTGAAAATTAAGCTTAGGTAGAAAGGATCTTTAAAACAATCATAAACAATGTGTAACTCAACTCAATTCAATTCAACTCAACTGAAGCTAAACAAGGGAGATAGCAAGTATCAAGAACTCTTTCAGCATGTAACCACTGGAGAAATGGGATTTGCAAATTCTAGTACAGCCTCTAGCACAGAAGACATGAAAACCACCACGCCAAAGTGGGTTTGCAGCATAATGAGAAAGATAGCTATGTACCTACCATATGTCGTTAACAATAGTGGAAACCACACATCAGATTCCCCACGCATGATGTTAGGATGGTTCTCCCCACTCTCTAAAGGGTTTTTAATCTTCTCAGAATCAAAATCATCTTACTTGCCATTGTATGTGGGGATGAAGAGAGGCATTGATTGATTACCAGTTAATTAAGTCTGATTACCCATTTTGGTTTCTGAAAATATAAATGCCTATAATTAATTTTGAGTTTAAAGGGAGCCAAGTTCCCATGGCATGCACTGATTGCATATGTCAGAGCCAAATGTGCTCTGGTGTTCTGAATAGAGCTTCTTAGACTCCAAAGTCATTAAAACAAAACCTGTGAGAGAGCTGGGATGAAAGAATGATATAGTAGCAATCAATCCCACTCCTTTGATAAAACAGATTTGCTGGCTCGCCTCCTTCTCCACTGCCCCAAGTCCTCATCAGACTTGAAATGCTGTGGGAACGGGGGGCTATCCATTGTTCAGCTGAGGACACTCAGCTCCTAGCAGTGGGAAGAGCACAGTGCAGGGATCAATGCTCATGGACCTGTCTGGCTGGTTCTGGAAGATTGCAATGTTTGCTGTAGTTCTGTGCGGCTCCAGAAATTTCAGGAAGACCTGCATCACCTTCAGCTCCAGTCCCCCGCCCCCACAAGGCAAGTTCAGCCCAGAACTGCCCATGGACAAGTCAATGACCCGTGAATTAATCCCTTTCTGGGCTGCAGCAAATGGTAAAGAGACATGACCAGGTATTTTTTCAACCCCTCATCTCTTGTGATATTGATGATGGAGAAGTTCAACTGCTGTGTTAAAAAATCAAGACTAATTTTCTCTACATTCTTAACATGGCAGCTTATACTTTCCTTATAAAGAGTTCACAAATATACCTTTGTCCCCGAACATTAAAACCAAAGTATCTTTCAATAGAGAGCAGTCCAAGAAATTTTACTGATGAATTCCACAAATATTTACTGAGCATTAAATATGTGCCTGAGACCATGCTAAGAGCTGAAAACATAACCGTGAGCAAAACCAGATCTGATCCTTGCCCACGTGTGGCTTTTGGTTTAATAAGAGAGGTAAGCATTAAAAAAATAAACATGGAGAAAACTGTATAATTGCCAACAGTGGTAAGTGCTCTGAAATTCAAGAATAGATGTAGGGTTGCGGCACCTGGGTGGCTCAGTCAGTTGAGCATCCAACTTTGGCTCAGGTCATGATCTCGTGGTTTGTGAGTCTGAGCCCCACACTGGGCTCACTGCTGTCAGACAGTCAGTGCAGAGCCTGCTTCGGATCCTCTGTTCCCCTCTCTGTGCCCCTACCCTGCTTGCGCTCTCCCAAAACTAAATAAATGTTTAAAAATAAAGAATAGATGTAGGGTGTTGATGAAAGAATAAAATAGAGATACTTAATTTAGACTGAGGCTTCTGGGGAATGTTCTTTTGGGAAGTGACATGTCAGATGAGCCAGAGTTGGCAGGTGAAGAATCAGAAGTACGAGCACAGATGTCAAGTCCCTGAGGCAGGAAGGAGGCTGGTTTATGTGAGGTTCCAGCTCCCATCCACCTTTCCCAGCATCTAAGAACTTTGCTCCTTCTTTTATTGCCACTGCCCCCTGCATTTTCAGCCTTTTCCTCTCTCCTTTCCTTCTGTGTGAGCAGAATCTGTCTTCCCCCTCCACTTATCCGTCTATACTATAACAGTTACCTGTGGCTCCTACTTGAAAACTTCAATGGGCACTTTCGATCTGTCTACAGCTCTCTGCCCTGTTGATTGCCCCCTTCTTCTTGACACTTTTTGACACTTTCTCGTCTCTTGGATTCAGCGATGATGTTTCTTCCTGTTTGTAATTACCTCTTGAGACACCATTTCTTTGGTCTGTCCCTTAAATACTGGAGCTCTCATGTTCCATCCTCAACACACTTCTCTTTTCACTCATGAAACATTCTTCTCCAGTAACTCTTCCCATCCCAACACTTCATCACAACCAATGTTTGGATGACTTCCTAAGCAGCTTTTTCTCTCCAGGGCCAAAAGCCCTGTCTCGGTTGTTTCAGAACCTCCAGAGTCACCGTGTCCAGCACTGGGGGGAGGGGGGGTCGGGAGCTGGGGGAAAAGGAACATGCGTTCATTACCTTCCTTATGCTCTGGCAATAGAAGAGATAAGGTCCACACTGCACTACTCCACCCCCTCGCTATTTCTTCCCTAATGGAAAAGTTGCAAATCTTATTGGTTGGCTCTTGAAATATTAATTGAGACTCATTTTGAGGAAGTACGGGGTTACCGTTCTTTGGAGACAAAATGAGGTTTCTTTCACATTGTTATCACTTTCTAATTCAGAGGTAACTTCTGTCCCAAGCCTTACCCTTCCAAGGTTAGTACTCCCTGGGGGCAACCAGCCAGGCTACTTCTTCTGGTCTCCTGAATTAGATGACGCAGCATCTGCCTTCCTGGAGAAGAAAGGAGAAAGTCCCTCTTGGAGTCCCAGACTTAAGCCTCATGTCTAGGCTTACTTTGGGGTGTAAGTTCCTTACCTGATTATTACTAAAGCAGTGATTTATGTCTCATTTGCATGTTTTCCTTATGTATACACGTCTTTGTTAGGAAACTACTGAAGAGAGACGGGCACTAAAATGTCATCCCCATCTAAATTCGTCACCAGCCCTTTCCTTTGTCACTCAATAGGACCTTCCAAGTCCCAACAACCCAAGTGGTCCTAGTGTCCTTCTTCTCTCTTACAGTTGGATACCTTCCCTTCCAATTCTTTCCTAGTAGAACGTAAATATGTCCTTCTTATCTTTGTCTTCTTAGTTGGGGCTTTAGCACCAGGAATGTGCAAACCTGATAATATCAGTCTCCTGCTTGGAATCCTTCTGTCTCTCCAAGGCTTTCAGAACAAAGCCCAGCTCCTTCATGTGACATGTCTTTCTGGTCCAATATCCTCACACACCCAGCTAAATTTTCAGGGGGCACTACATACCTAGTCACACCTATCCCCTACTGCACTCACTGCTCTCTTTGTCAACCTTTTTTTTTTTAATGTTTATTTATTTTTGAGAACGAGAGAGACAGAGTACAAGCATAGGAGGGGCAGAGAGAGAGTGAGACATATTATCTGAAGCAGGCTCCAGGCTCCAAACTGTAAGCACAGAGCCTGACGCAGGGCTCAAACTCAAGAACCATGAGATCATGACTTGAGCCAAAGTCAGATGCTCAACTGACTGAGCCACTCAGACGCCCCTGTCCACCTCTTTTTAGAAACCATTTCTGGCCATCCTTTCCCACCACTTATTCTAATTATTCACTGCTCCTTTATGCTTCTCCAGCACCCTGAATGTTCCTGCTCCTATGTAAGCACATAGCGATAACCATGACTCTGCAGTCGAATGGCTTCTGTGAACCTACATATTTGTCGCGTGAACTTCCACTTAACATCAGGGTTGAAAATAAATTATTGTTCTTTGCTGTTAAGTGGTGCCTAGAGGAAATCGTATCATGATAAGCTTGGTCAAACTGTTACCTGTTTGTTTGAATGTCAAGATCACTGCCATAAATAAAAGCTATTCTTCATATATTATAAAAGTGAAAATTAGTATTTGCTGTATTCACCCTATCACACCGCTAGTGACAATTACAGGGCATGGAGCCACACTTGCTTTAGAAGCTGGAAAAGGCCCCTTGAGAAGGACCCAGTTTTCCTTTATAATACATGATTTTCTTTTTTCTTTCTTTTTTTTTTTAATGTTTATTTATTTTTGAGAGAGAGAAAGAGAGACAGAGAGCGAGTGGGGAGGGGCAGAGGGAGAGGGAGAGGCAGAATCAGAAGCAGGCTCCAAGCTCTGAGCTGTCAGCACAGAGCCTGATGCAGGGCTCAAACTCGTGAACTGTGAGATCATGACTTGAGTGAGCTGAAGTCAGATGCTTAACTGACTGAGCCACCCAGGTGCCCCTAATACATGATTTTCAACTTGTCATCTGACTTAAATTTCCTACAGAGTAGAATAATACTGAAATCATTGTTAATTAAAGAAATCTAATTGCTCTCTACCTTCTTATTGGCCACATTTTCTTCTGCAAGTAAGCTTCAAATTCTCCCTTACTGTAAATATCTTTTAAAAAATTAAATTACTGAGTAACACTGATAAGACATTGAAATTTGAAAGTTGCAAATGTTAAGAAGGATAGCAAGTGAATGCTTTTTATTCTAATGTTTAATGTACACCTATGGGGTGGAAAAAAGTGATAAGGAAGAGAAAAGAAGGGAAACAGCTTTCTATCCAACTGTCTTATAGTGTTTATCATAACTAACATTGCAATGTATTGATAAGGAAATTCAAAATACATGGTTAGCCTAATGAAACTTTTAAAAATCACATTAAAGTTTTAGTGACTGAATTTGGGACTAGATCAGCTTTGAAAATGGATACTTATTCAACTCCCTGAGATTTTCTTTCTTTACCAACTGGCAAACTGTCTCAACATAAGCATATGCAGAGACACGGTCTTACTACTAACCTTTGACTCATTGTTTTTCATCCTTCCATGTTGCTACCTTTCTTTTTTGTTCCTACTGCTGTTCTTCTCTTTATTGTTGGCAAAAGGTATTTAAAAAAATCTCTGGACAATAGTATAGACATTCAACTGTGGCTACTAGAATTCAACTTCTGTACCACTGTCCATTCCAATCCCTTTTTGATCCTTGTTGAACCTGAACATTTCCATCTCGGTGTATACTGATGCAATCTTAGGATGTCACAAATTCTTTATTAACTTCACTTGCAGTCCCATTCAGATGGTACAGAAACACTGAAGACTAGTCTAACTCAACTAGCACTGAGACGAAAAGATTTACTGCCATCTGTCCCATGCATGACTGTAGCCATCACCATGGCCAGTGCCCTTGTTCTCACACCCCCTGTGCCTCAGGTAAAAGGAGGACCTATGGAGGAGCAAGTATAAGACAGAATGAACCTTCATCTCCGCACCCTCTTGCTTGGATTCATGTATGTATACTAACCTGTCTGTGCATCTCCTGAAAACACACATGACAGCCTGGGTAGTGAGCTAAAACTTCCCTAAACCTGAGAAGAGAGAAAAATCTCAGAATAAAGTAAAATTGGCTGGTCCCCTTAGAAGGTATACACGAGGCAATGGGAGAAGGGAGCTAAATGGGAATATCGTATCAAGTCAAAGGAAGTAATTTCCTCCTCTGTCTACTCAAGGAGCACAGGAAAGTAATGCGCTCTTCATACATACATTCAGGTGTGGACAGAGAAGCAACCCGAAACTTTTAAAGAATGAATACAACTTTTTGAGGGAAATTCCACGGACAGGAAACTGGTAGCTCACATTAAGCACCTTGTTCCAATCTGATATCCAGAAAACAGAGGAGTTGTGAATCAGCCCAGGGTCTGTCAGATATAATTATCGTCTCTCTACACCATTATCTAATTATTAGTATTACTGTTGTGTCTGTTATTGCCTTCTGCTCAATAAAGTCACCTCTTCTGAAATCAGGCCTTCAGACACTGTAACATTCAAAATTAAGCATTCATTTACTTCAAACACAATGAAAGCCATCTATGAAAAACCTACAGCAAACCCCATACTGTTGGTGAAAGTCAGAAAGCTTTTCTCTAAGATCAGAAACAATGTGAAGATGCCCATTGTTGCCACTTCTATTCAACATAGAACTGCCTTTGTGCTATTGAATTGTATTAGTTATATATATATAGTATATATATAAAATTGTATGAGTTCTTTATGCATCCTATATATATATAGGATATTAATCCTTATCAGAAATATGATTTGCAAATACTTTTTTCCCATTCTGCTATCTTTGTACTATTGAATTGTATTAGTTATGTATATATATATATAAAATTGTATGAGTTCTTTATACATCCTATATATATATAGGATATTAATCCTTATCAGAAATATGATTTGCAAATACTTTTTTCCCATTCTGTAGGTTGTTTTTTCCCTTTGCTGATGGTTTCTTTTTCTGTGCAGAAGCTTTTCAGTTTGATGTAGTCCCACTTGTTTGCATTTTATTTTGTTGCTTGTGCTTTAAGTGTGATTTCTAAAAAATCATGACCAAGCCCCATGTCAAGGAGCTTTCTTCGTATGTTTTCTTCAAGGAGTTTCATGGTTTCATGTTCTACATTTAAGTCTCTAATCCACTTTGAGTTAATTTTTGTGAGTGGGAAATGGACAAAGGACTTGAATAGACATTTTTGCAAAGAAGATACATGAATGGCTACAGGTATATAAAGATATGTTCAACACCACTAGTCATTAGGGAAATGCAAGTTAAAACCACAATGAGATATCATCTCATTGATTAAGATTTTAAAGATTTTGCCTATTAGAATGGCCATCACCAAAAAGATAAGCGATAACAAATGCTGGCCTGGATGTGGAGGAAAGGAAACCCTTGTGCTTTGTTGGCAGGATTATAAATTGGTGCAGCCATTATGAAAAACAGTGTGGAGGCTCTTCAAGAATTAACCTAGAATTGCCTTATGATTCAGCAGTTCCACTTCTGGGAACATATCCAAAGTATATAAAAGCACTAACTTGAAAAGATATCTGCACCTCTGTGTTTATTGCGGCATTATTTACAATAGCCAAGACATGAAAACAACCAAGTGTCCATCAACAGATGAATGGATAAAGAAGCTGTGGTACACAGATACAAGTGACTATTGTTCAGCCACAAAAAATGAGGAAATCCTAACACTGGTGACAATATAGATGGATTTTGAAGGCATTACACTAAATGAAATAAGTCAGACAGAGAAAGACAAATACTACATGATCTCACTTATATGTGGAATCTTTAAACACACACACACACACACTCCAAACTCATAGAAAAAGAGGTCAGATTTGCAGAGTTGTGGTTACTAGGGGTGAGATGTAGGAAGAGAGAGAACTGGAGGAAGGTGATCAAAGGCACAAACTTCCGGTTATAACATAAACGAATACTAAGGATATAAAGATATCTATAGCCAACACCGCTCCATGGTATACAGGAAAGTTGTTAAGAGAGTAGATCCTTAGAATTCTCATCACAAAAAGTGTTTTTTCCCTTTCTTTTTACTGTATATATATGAAATGATGGATTAACAATTCAAAGTATTTGTCAATCAAACCACCACGCTATGCACCTTAAACCTACACAGTGATGTAAGTCTATTATTTCTCAATAAAATGGAGGGTAGATTTTTTTAAATAGTACTGAAACTACTAGCCAGGGAAATCGGGCAAGAAGAAGAAACAAAAGTCATATAAATTAGAAAGGAAGAAATAAAAGTATTTCTGTTCGCATCTGTTTTTACCTTATATGTAGAAAACTCTAAAGATTCCACATAAAAAAGTTAGAATTAATAAACAAATTCAGCTAAGTAGCAAGATAAAAAACCAACATGCAAAAAGCAAGTATATTTCTCAACACTAACAGTGAATAATCTGAAAGAGATTAAAAAAAACAATTTCCATTTATAATAGCATCAAAAAGAATTTCCCTCATCATAACTAAACAACGGAAGTGAAAGACTTGTTCATGGAAAACCACAAAATATTTGTGAAAGAAATAAACAAGACGTAAATAAATGAAAAGCCATCCCACTTATTTATGGGTTGGAAGATTTAACAGTGTTAAGATGTCAATCCCACCCAAAACGATCTTCAGATGCAGTGCAATCCCTATCAAAATCATTGATAAGACATTTCTTACAGTAAGAGAAAAATTCCAAGCTTCACATGGAATCATACGGGACCCTGAATAGCCAAAACAATCCTGAAAGAAGAACAAAATTGGAATTCTCACACTTCCTGATTTCAACTTACTACAAAACTACAGTCATCTAAACAGTGTGGTACTGGCATAAAGAGAGATACATATGCCAAGGAAATAGAGTCCAAAAATAAACCCTTGCATATATGGTCAAATGACTTTTGACAGAAGATGTCAAGACCATCCAATGGGGAAAAGAAGGTCTTTTCAACAAATGGTTCTGGGAAAACTAGATATTCATATGCAAACAATGAAGTCAGACCCTTACCTAACACTGTATACAAAAATGAACTTAAAATGGATCCATGACCTAAATGTAAGACCCCAAACTATAAAAAACTCTTAGAAGACAACAGAAGACAGAAGCCTCACAATACTAGATTTCTTGGATATGACACCAAAGGCACAGACAACAAAAGAAAAAGGAAACAAGTCGGGTTTCATGAAAATTAAAAATCACTGTGCATCAAAAGATCCTATCACAGAATAAAAAGGCAACACATGGAATGAGAGAAAGGATCCGAAAATCATATATACAACAGAAAACTCGTAAAACTCAACAACGACAAAAAAATAAACAGCCCATTTCGAAGATGGCCAAAGAATTTGAAGAGACATTTCTCCAAAGCAGGCACACAAGCACATGAAAAGATGCTTAACATTGCTAATCACTTGGGAAATGCAAATCAAAACTACACTGAAATACCACCTAAGACCCACTAGGATGACTAGTACATTAAGAAAAAAAAAAAGAGAAAACAAAAACAAGTTTGGGCAAGGATGTGGAGAAATTGGGATGTTTGTGCATTGTTAATAAGAATGTAAAATGCTATAGCCATTCTGGAAAGCAGTATGGTGGTTCCTCAAAAAATTTAAAATAGAATGACCACATGACCCAGCAACTCCACTTCCAGATATATAACCAAAAGAATTGAAAGCAGGATCTGGAAGAGATGTCTGTATGCCCATGTTCAAGCTGCGTTGCCCACAATAGCTAAAATGTGAAGACAATTCGAGTGTCTGTCGATAGAAAGACGAATGGATAAACAAAATGTGGTATGTAAATACAATCGTGTACATTCGACCCTAAAAAAGAAGGAAATCCTGCTATAGGCCACAACACGGATGAAGCTTGAGGACATGAAAGTGAGCTAAGCCAGTCAAAAAAAAAAAAAAATACTATGATTCCACTGATATGAGGTACTTGGAGTAGTCACAATCACAGAAACAGAAAGTTCAACAGTGCTTGCCAGGGGCTGGGGAAGGAGGGAATAGGAAGTTATTGCTTAATAAGCACAGAGTTTCAGTTTTGCAAGACAAAAAGGAATGTGGAGATGAATGGGGGGACGATTGCACAACAAAGCCACTGAAATGTATGCTTAAAAATGGTTAAGATAAATTCTATGTTATGTGAATTTTACAAGAAAAAATGAAAAATGTAAAAAAAAAAAAAAGGAAACACTTGTAATCTGAAAACCAATAGCAATCCCTTAAAAAACAAACCCTAAAGGGGTGGCTGGGTGGCTCAGCCAGTTAAATGTCTGAGTTCAGCTCAGATCGTGACCTCGTGGTCCGTGGGTTTGAGCCCGTGGGTTGGGCTCTGTGCTGACAGCTCAGAGCCTGGAGCCTGCTTCAGACTCTGTGTCTCCCTCTCTCTCTCTCTGCCCCTCCCCGCCCCATTGCTTTCACAAAATATATAAACATTAAAAAAGGCTTTTAAATAAAATAAAAAACAAACACTAAAAATACCACATATTTAACTATCAAGGTCACCTTTAGCATTCCAATATTATTTTTCAAAATACTAACCCACATCATTTCCTGTTTATTTATCTATAGGTTTCTACTTTTTGTTTTTTTCTGAAATGTTTAATTGAAGTATCGTTGACATATAATGCTATATTAATTTCAGGTGTACAGAAGAATAATTTAATAATTATATATATTACAAAATGCTCACCACAGTAAGTTTAATTCCCACCTGTCGCCATGCAAAGTTATTATAGTATTATTGACCATATTCCCTAGGTTGTAACTTTCATCCCCGTGACTTAGTTATTTTATAACTGGAAGTTTGTAGCTCTTTCTCCCCTTTACCTATTTCACCCATTACCCTGCCCTCTGGCAATCACCACTTAGTTCTCTGTGAGTCTGTATCTTTTTTTGTTTGTTCGTTCATTTGTTTTGCTTCCACATCTAAGTGAAATCCCTAGTATTTGTCTTTCTGTCTTACCTGTTTCACTTAGCATAATACCCTCTAGGTCCATCCATGTTGTTGTGAATGGCAAGATTTTATTCTTTTCTGTGGCTGAGTAATATTCCATTGTGCATAGGTATCACATCTTGTTTATCCATTCATCATGCTATTGTAAATAATGCTGCAATGGAACTAAAATAGAAGTACCATACAATCTAGTAATTCCACTTCTGGGTATTTAGCCAAAGAAAATGAAACCACTAATTCAAAAGGTTTCTATTTTTTTTAACCTTATACTTCTTTAAAGAGGGCCTCAGAATCACATAATAACCACAGGTAATATAATACAAATACATGCGAGCCAATAGAAACTAAAAGGAAATACCAATGCAATAGTGTACGGCTTCATAATCGTAAACAACAGGAAGCATAGATGGTGACTTGAGGCAAACTGAAATCTGTTTTGTAATCAGTAGCTCACAATCAGTCCATTAGGCTCTCGGTGACACATGGCACAGCCAGACTTCTTGAGTTGACTATTGACTTTCCTATCTTTTTCCTGCTGGCATCGGTACTCCCACAAAACATATTAAATCCTCTCCCTCTAGGCTTATTATTTTCTGTTTCTCCTCTCTTTTCATTCCTCATTTGTTTTTGCTTTGCATTCACGTCTTTGTAAGGATTTCACTCCTCACTGGAGGCCACTGTGGAGAAAGGATAATCTACCCTCATCTCTACGGTGCACACATCCTGTGTGCTCTCACCAATAGGATCACAGAGGTATTGAACTTGGTGCGTTTAGGGACTTTTATGATCACTGAAGATGACAGAGATTAAGAGACTCGGATAAAATTATATGGCCAGTTGGATAATAAAACTGAGTTACTCAACTGTATTGGGATGAAATCAGGAGTCTTCATTCCTGGATCATGACAAAGGATCCATGGTGAGGATCTGCCATGTATACTTCAAGAGATGTCTCTCTCTATCCAGAGATTTGGGCTCTTAGGATTTCTTCAGGATTTTAATTTCTCTTAGCCATTTCCAAGGATCCAAGCTATTTTCTCTTCCAAACCTTGTGTTCCATTTGCTCTGCGACTCAGGAAAGAAAGTGGGCCACAGCCCGAGGCGGCTGGAACTCCAAGGGTCTGCACTGGGGTGGTGCAGCTGCAGACCTCTGCATTGGACGCATCGACCCTGACGACTACACAGACTGTGATTTGCCCGGGTATTTGTATAATGAGGATGAAATTCAGTTTGTATTTAATTATTGTTTTGATAACTTGGTGGTTCTAAATCATCTGCCAATGGTATTTGAAAATTCTTTTTCCTTTGATTTTACCCTTCCTCTTAGTGCAGCAATTAAATACCACCGATTACGGCTCACGAATGGAAAAAAATAGCACTGCTCATGAGAAAAATTGTAGGAAATGGTACAATGGACCTAACAACTCCTTCCCTCAGAGGATGCCCCAAAGATTAAAGAAACGTGGGAAAGCAACATAGAAGGAGCATTCAGAAGCTGAATGTCAAAATTCAAGGGCCCCGATGAGAAGATGGAGAGCAGAATCAAAGGGGAGGGACACTAGATCCTTGGGACACATAGACATTAATGAAGGAAGGTATAAAGAGGTGGGGGGTGATATGGAGGCAGCAGCCTTGACATCTGCCACCCCTAGGCTTGAACCATGCCCCATTAAAGGCTGCCAGGATCAGAATACCCCCAAGATTCTTCAAAGATCATAACATGAAAGGAGGGAGAGTGTCTGTTAGACTATCAGGAAAAATGCTGGGATGGTCCCTGGGCAGAACATTGAAACTCTGTATTCTAGCGAAGTCTCGATCTAAAAAAGTCCTTACATGGGTCACGTGGTGCCAGGAGCACTCTGTCATGAGTGATCACCATGTTTCCTTTAAAACAGAGATGAATCAGAGATGGCATTCTTCTGTCTTTGGGGTCCTTCTGGGAAACTAACTTCCCCTTCCCTTTCTCTCTCTTGTTGATGTGATTATCTCCATTACACACGACTTTGGCTACTTTATGTCACTGATTCATTTTTCAAAAAACACGGAGTGCCTCTTATGTTCCAGGCATTGTACCATACCATGAGGACTCTGAAATGAATTCCACCCCTCCCCAAGTGCTCCCAGCTCATCAGAGGAGACATTAGGAAGGCTGGTCATTATATAGTGGAGGAGACATCCAGGAGGAGTTAACTCTGATGAGGGCAGGGAGAAGGGAATGGTGAGCAAGCAGTTGGCAGAGAATTCATAGATGAGGAGTCTTACGCTGGGTCTTGCAGGTAAGCAGAAATTGGTCAGGAAGATGAGGAGGTGATGGAATAATTAAGCTCCAAAGGTTGAGTTGAAAGTGAAAGTCTGAAATTTTTATGATCTAGGATTTCCTTTATGTTCTTAAACATGATGTTAGGTTGTTATGTTCTCAAACTCATATTAGCTTGGTATGTTGAAAGATTTTTGAGATTAGTTTGGAGTTTGGACATATAATGTTTTCAACCATTTTAAAAAGATTAAGTTGCTTATTATAGAAGAGACCACCATTCTCCAACATTCTCCAACATTCTCCAACATTCCTCCAGGAACTGCAAGTGTGGATAACTCTTGTTCTGATCAATGAGATTCTTGTTCTCTAATGTTTTCAGAGTATATTACAGAGAGTTGGGTCCACTCGGCCATGTGCAGGCTCCAAAGCTCGAAATTTAATTCCCAGCTTGCGTCTTCAATTTCCTAAAACTATTATAGCTACTTCAGCCAAGAAATAGGTGGATAGCTATTGACTTTTGATTATGTTCATAAGCAAATATACAGATAAGGCAGGCATAGCAGATAAAGCATGTTTCAATCCAGAGCTCTCAAACTATTTCTAATTGTGAGTTTAGAGGTCATACTTCTTTGGGCACAATGATCCCCTATTCCTTGTGAGGAGGATTTTATTGTTTCTTTCTGCAAGGTTTTAAACGATGATCATGGAAACTCTGATTATAAGCAGTGACACTGGTCTGAAGCCAGTTTTTCCTCCATTATTGTTTGACATTTACTTCACTGGCACCCTTGTTTATCAAATCTGGAATTTTTTTTCAACTACGCAAAAATACTTTCTATATAAGATTGGGGCTCCCATAAATAAGAAGCAGTAAACTGGCGAATAGGCTTGCAAAGCATCTATCACTAATGTCAAAGGTCCATGATCCCAAATCCATCAATATGAAAACCTGGGTTAAGTACTCGACCTCTCTGTCCCATAGCTGCCTTCTATGGAAAGTGGAGATGATGGTACTTTATAAGACTCTTCTATAATTGAATGCAATAACATAAGTAGCATACACAGCTCAGTACGGGGCTGACCCATCGAAGGCACTCAGCAAGTACCTATTCACTTTGTCTCATGATCAGTTTTTTTAAGAAGCCAACAACCTGAAGGCACTGAATAAAATCTAATGCTTAGGATTTAATAAAAATGTCTCTCCTTTATGCTTACATTCATTAGTAACATGTCATAACTAATGTTTTTGCTATAAGAGGAAGAAAAATCATTTCAAAATAAATGTAATCAAACATAAAATACCTCGGGGAACTAGAGAAAGTACAATATTCCATGAATAGTGGAAAATTATATCTATAACATGCTTCTTAATTCTGAGTTAATGAAAATAAAGGTGAATGTCACATGTGGTTATTTTAATTAGAACTTATATCCAGGTGGTTAAAAATAGCCAAATTTTCAGAAACGATTCTTTAGCATTCAATTAACATTTGGATCAAAGTACAATTTTTCCCCATGCAATTCAAAGCTATAAAATAAACCTACCTTTGAAGCAAACAAATATTTTGCTCAATGATGTCCATTCTAAAAAAAAAATAAAGGCTTGCAGCTAAAGAGTAAATAAAATGGAAATGTCTTAGGAACCGGAAAAAAAAAAAAAAAAAGACAAAGTTAATACTATTTCAATTCATTAAATCATGCCTGACACATAACACAACACTTCTAACTGCTAATTAATGACATTCTGAGATTCCAGGAATTGATGAGAATGTTCACAGTGAAATTCAATCTGTTTCTTTATGAAAACTATTTTGGGCTTCACATACACCACAGGATAATTGAACAAGGCTAGCCAGGCATCCAGCTGGCTCTAGCGAGAGCTCACAAATACCCACAAACCGCCTCTGTCTTCCCTCTAACCTGAGGGATGTGAAATACAGAATCCGCTGTCAAAAACAAAACAAATAATAACACACCAGACCCACTTTTTGCCTGTAAAAACAATTTTCCTGAAATTTTTTTTAAAAAGTAGACACAATAAAATATGTCTGCTGGTGTTCCCTCATCTCAACATTTTTCAAAACCCGAACCTGAGCTTCCGTTGCCCATAATTAGTCACAAATACTTTCAAGACACATAATCTGACAGGAAGCCCCCGGAGACGTCTCTGAATATAGTAAAGGAAGCCAGGAGGTTAAAACTTCTTCCTCACATTTTTCTTCAACCAGATTTGCCACACCAAGGAAATTATTTGATTTGCAAGACCATTAGCCACACTGACAAATTAATTTCATCAATCATGGTAAAATGGGATAAAATTGAATATTTTTTTCATACTGAAAGTAAATTCAAGGGCACCAGGGAAGAGGTGGGGAAATAGTATCCTATTATTGAAAAGACATTTTAGCTCCTGTAAGGACCTCGTGACTCATAATGGGGGGAAACTGAAAACTAGAAGACACGGTTTTCGCTTACATTTCGAAATACTTGGGCACATAGAACTCTCACTGGTTTAAATTATTAAAATCTGTGAATGGAAAAAGCCTCCCAGACAACACATCTGTTCCTGGGCCTAGAACGCTGCACACAACACGGTAGAAGGCACTCTAATGGCCAGCCTGTTATGGGTAGGGAAGACAAGGTGCGTGCTCGCTGATGAAGCACCAAACTTCAAATATTTCCAAGTTGAGGGAGTACTTGAACGTATTAATGATAATACAAAACAAGACCAAGTTCATTCTGCCAGGACGCTGCTACCGGAACTCTCCTGCATTTACGCCACCATTCACCCATCATGGCCTCTCATTCAAGCTCTTACATTAGTCATTCATGTATTCAATAAGTATACTTTAGGTTGGATTTTGGAGGATTGTTGCAGGCTATGCCAAAAGGTTTAGAGTTTTATTAAGGGCAATGCAGAAGAAGTGAAGGGTTTTAAGCAGGAGAATGACATGATCAGATTTTTATTTTAGAAAGATGACAGTTTGGGTATTAAATGGGATGCAGTTAGGAGTAGAAACCTGGAAAGCAGCTTAAGAAAGGACTATGCTAACCCAGGCGATAAATGATGATGGCGTGAAGAAGGCTGTGAGAGCGAGGTTTGAGAGAATGAAAAGGAATCAAGGCATACGAGGAAGGTTATGAAGAAAGAAAATACTGGGAACAAAGCAAATTTGGAGAGAAGGTTGGGAAATGATGTGTTCCATTCATAACGGGTTGAGTTTGAGGCCAATATTAGCCCCTTAGGCACAATTAACAGATAGCAGCAAGATAATCTATTTGGACATCATAAAGTGATGGGAGGTGGATCTAAGTTAGGAAGACATCTCTAATGCAAATGATTATTCCAGCGGTGCCAGAGGAAGCACAGGTAGAAACTTTGGGGTTAAGAAAAAAAAAGAACATAAGACTAAACACTAGGGTCACCAGGTGGCTCAGTCAGTTAAGTATCCAACTCTTGATTTCAACTCAGGTATGATCTTGCAGTTCATGGGATTGAGCCCCTGTCTGGCTCTGTGCTGACGGCATGGAGCCTGCTTCGGATTCTCTCTCTCTCTCTCTCTCTCTCTCTCTCTCTCTCTCTCTCTCTCTCACTCTCTCTTTCTGCCCCTCTCCTGCTTGTGCATGCTCTCTCTCTCTCTCTCTCAAAATAAATAACTAAACTCTTTAAAAAAAGACTAAACACTAAGAAAGCACCAATATTTTAGAAATGGGCACAGAGAGAGGGAAATAAAGAGAGCTGGAGAAGGAGGGGAAGGAAGAAACTATAAGAGTAAGTATAGAGAAAGCCAAGGACAAATGTTTCAAGGCAATCATGGCCGAAATTGGCAAGTACTGCCAAGTTGTCAATTGAACTAAAGACAGAAAAGTACAGTGAATTTAATAAAAAGGAGAAGGATGAGAGGTGAGTAGGGAATCTTGGTTGTACAAATGCTCAACTGGACTGGATTAGGATGCACTTGGAGGTGAGGAATTGGAGATAAGAGTGTAAAGAACATTTTCATGACCTGCAAATACTCACTTCTAGAAAGTTCTACCAATGAGAACAAAAATGTCAGCTGTGGCATAATTCCAAGTGGTAGCAGGGTACTGAAGTTATTCCCAGACTTGGTGTAGCAGCAAGGCAGGAGTCAGAGAGCAAAGATTTTATGACATGGGGGACAAAAGTGAGGACAGCTGTTGACAGGGATTCTGGAACAAAGGGGACTCCTGGCTCTTAGAACATATGTGTGGCAAGTGAGCAGATTCCACATGCGTGCATGCATTCATTCATTAAAGAAGGATTTCTTGAGTAGCTGCTACTTCAGGGGCTGTGCTAGATGTTGGAAGATTCTTGGTAATTGAATCACATGTGCTTCCTGCTTTCAAAGAACCTATAGCAGGGAGGCTGCTGCAGATGTGGAAACCTTGAGATGCAGGAAGACATCAGTTAAAACCAAAGGCAGGCGCCTGGGTGGCTCAGTTGGTTGAGCCCCAACTTCATCTCAGGTCATAATCTCACAGTTTGTGAGTTTGAGCCCCGCATCAGGCTCTCTGCTGTGAGCAAAGAGCCTGCTTCTGATCCTATGTGTCCCTCTCTCTCTCTGCCCCCCTCTCGCTTATACACTCTCTCTCTCTCAAAAATAAATAAACATTTTTAAAAATAACTCAAACATAGGGGCGCCTGGGTGTCTCAGTCAGCTGAGCGTGTGACTCTTGATCTTGGCTCAGATCATGAACCCTTGGGCATGGGATCAAGCTCCGTGTCGAGCTCCTCGCTGAGCATGGAGCCTGCTTGAGATTCTTTCTCTCTCTGCCCCTCTCCCCAACTTGTGCTCAAGATAGAAAGAAAGAAAGAGAGAGAGAGAGAGGAGGGAGGGAGGGAGGGAGGGAGGGAGGGAGGAAGGAAGGAAGGAAGGAAGGAAGGAAGGAAGGAAGGAAGGAAGGAAGGAAGGAAGGAAAACACTCAGAGGTAATAACTTCCACTGATGAAGAGGGCAAAAGAAGGGACTTTGGTTCACTAGGGCACCAGCTCTCTCTAAGGCACAGTGCATAGGTTTTAGAGGAAGGCAGTGGCCAAGGCTGGATCAGGAGGAGGAAGTACAGAGCAGGCCAGACTATGCAGAAGAGGTAACATACCTTCTAAGGACTTTAATTTTGAGAAGGAACTAAGAACAGCACGGGTGTGCAGCCTGGAGGAACGATGAGCCTTGGGGTTTCCAGTGCAATTCATCCCAAATGGGCGGGTCCTGATTAATAGGGCTTCTCAGGGAATCCAAAGGTGGAACACAGCAGTAGCTTCTGGGACTTGGTTCTCATTACAAAATCAGCCTAGACCTGGTTAGACTGGGCCCAGGGAGTGCAGCACAACGGGAGGCATGAGGATGTATTCCTCAGGGTCAGTTACAGATACAGGAGGAAGCTGGAAGCTTCAGGAGGAAGCTGGACCTTTGGCAAAGCAGCCAGCCAGTTCTACATCCTGCTTCTGAAGGAACCCACTCTGACCTTGGTATATTTCTAACTTTTATATCTCTTTTGGATGCTCACCTTCATCATTTCCCTCACCGCATGTGACTCTTCCTCTGGGATCTAGTTTTGATTCTTTCCTGATGAGGAATGTGCTCTCATAATTATCTCAACAACCATGGTCTTGATAGTCATCTCATCCTGACATGTTCTGGCCTGACCCAAGATGCTGATTTGCAGTTGTGTTGGTAGTATGTTTTCTTTTTTTTTTTTTTTTTAATTTATTTTTGGGAAGAGAGACTACGCGTGCATGAGTGGGGTAGGGGCAGAGAAGGGTGGAGACAGAAGATCCAAGTGAGCTCTGTGCTGACAGCAGGGAGCCTGATGTGGGGCTCGAACTCACGAACTGTGAGATCATGACCTGAGCCAAAGTCAGATATTAAGTGACTGAGCCACCCAGGTGCCCATAGTTTATTTTCTTAAACGCTTCCCTCTTGTTGCCTAAAGATGGCAGTCTTTAACCCACCACACTGTTCATCTCCTCAAATAACCTCTGAGAATCACCCCAATCACCCAGGGTCAGAAGACCAGAAAATCAAAGATGCATCACAATCTTCACTCAAATTCTAGAAGAAATAAAATGCCAATACTTCCTTCAACACCTTCATTCCCTTTCTTTCTCTTTTATTCTTCAAGACAAAACTCTAGCTACTGCCATCCCCTCAGCCGCCCCCTGTTTCTTGCTAGTTTCCTCTGCAGAGACACAAAGAGGTCTTTTTTCTTGCTAAATATTTTGATCACATCACATCCCCATGGGCTGAGTGTTACACACTATAAAGTGCTTTTCAAAAGAGGTATTCTTATGAGTTGAGAAGGTTCTCTGGGCCCTGTAGTCTTCGCTTCCCAAGTGGCTCCTTCTGGTGGTCTTGTGGCCTTCTGCCAGCTTTTTTTATTTCTTGTCACCTTCTACAGTCTTTCGTTTTCCTTCACTCCAACCAGACAGATGTTTTTGGCACTTGGTTTAATCCTTCCAACCCCATCCCTAGACCTCCTTCCCTGGCAAAGAATGATCCCCCCGCCATCACCCCGACCCCTCTGTTTTCCCACAGAAGTTCTCACTCAAATTCTAACCCAAACGAATAACGCTGCCACACCAGGTGGAAGAGATGAACGCACACCTCTGCCCCCCAAACACTCATCTGGGACGTGGGTTAACGGGGGACAGGGAATACGGTGCATGAATGTTCAGCGCAGTCCTTAGAACAACGTCAGTGTTTACAGAGGGTGCAAAACAGGGGCGCCTGGGTGGCTCAGTCGGTTGAGTGTCCAGCTCTTGGTGTCGGCTCAGGTCATGATCTCACGGCTTCGTGGGTTCGAGCTCCCACACTGGAGTCTGTGCTGGCAGTGAGGAGCCTGCTTGGGATACTGTCTCTCTCCCCCTGTCTCTCTGAGCCTCCCCCACCTGCACTGTCTCTGTCTCTCTTAAAATAAATAAATAAACTTAAAAAAAAGGGTATGAAATAACAGGAAAATCTGAACCACAAGAGCAATACAAGCATGGGTCAGTCTTCGCTCGCTTGTGGACAAAATCGGAAGCAGATGTTTTTATTCTTTGCCATTTGCATTTGCACGTGCTGCCTGATAAACTTCCTCCCACCAGCGCCTTCTCCCTATATATGATATATATTATATATTGTATATAATATACACATATGTCCATTATACATATATACATACATTATATACACATATATATGTTAATATATGTGTGTATCTATATTGTACATATACAGCTAAAATAACTGAAATTCCTTAGACGGTTCATTGGAGTTTCTCACTCAGGTAAAAGCCGTCCAACGGGACATACCAAACCACCATGAAGGGAAGCCTATTCCCAGTGTATCTGTGATAATCAGCAACATGAAAAAGTTACAATCAACTTCCAAAGATGCCTAATTTATGTCTGGAAGACGCAGAGGCTCAAGCCAGACATACAGAGCAACTCTGTGCAAGCATACTATGTCAGCACGAACATTCTGGCCGGGATGGAAATAACTCAGGTGTCAGGTACTGTGTTTCCAAGTAATTGAAGTCAATGTTTATTCTATTATTCGTTCATTTATAAAACACTTCTTAAGCATTCACTATGGGCCAGGAAATACTATTGCTTCTGGGCATACAGCAACGTAGAAAAAGTAGTAAAGAAAAATCCCTGCTGTTTTGTTGGCAAAAAGATGATAAACAGAGACTGACTCATAGAGAATTTTCATTCTACAGCAGTCTTTAGAGGTTGTGATGGTTAATGATGCCCAGATATTTAGTCAAACATTATCCCGAATATTTCTGTAAGGGTGTTTTTTGGATAATATTAACATTTAAATCAGTGGACGCTGAGTAGACCAGATTACCCTCCATAATATAGGTGGGCCTCATCCAATCGGTTGAAGCCCTAAAAGAACAAAGACTCACCTCCCCAAACAAGAAGAAACGGTCTGTGGACAATAGCCTTCAGACTTGAACTGCGATATGAGCTCTGCACGGAGTCTCCAGCCTGACCTCCCGCCTTGCAGAGTTTTGGATTTTCCAGCCCCAAAAATCACGTCTTTCTCTCTCATGGATATGGATATGGATATGGAATGGATACACACACACACACACACACACACACACACACACACACACACTCTATTGATTCTATCTCTCTGGAGAACCCTGACTAATACAGGGGTATCCTGATTTTGAGGGGAAAACACCCAGGGCCAGCACACCCATACTCATACTATTTCCATGGTGGCATCCACCACATGCTTCCCAGCACTGGAGGTGGAGGAACCGGTTATACTGCCTCTCCCGTGACAGCCCTCCTGTTACTCTGAGTCCTGAGGGGACCCTGCCCGGGGTTAACAGTGATCAAGGAAAACCCGCCTTGTGGAACTCAGACCTTGGGTACCTACCACTGGTACCTCCATAACATCCCTCATTCTAGTCTGTTCTCTGACAAATCACCCAGTTCGGCTGGCTCGAAAGGTCACCTACAAACCTTCCCAGGACTGAAAATCAATCTTGAGTTCTGAGCAACACCAGTGAGCATCCTGTGCCGGGTTCATGCAAATGTCAAAGCAGCAGGAAAGTGCCACAGTAGGAAGTGGCAATCAATCCTGCCCCGGAGACAGCAGGCCACCGAGCAGCTCGTGGACTTGCTAACTAGAAAGCCTGGACACCACAAAGGCCTGCTCCTGTCTTTAAAGTCCTTCATTCCAAAGTATTCATTTTTTCATTGGAATTGGCCTGGATCCAAGCACCTGAGGCATTTCCACGTGGTTTTCCTTTTGCTCCTGCTTCCCCTCTACATGAAACTGCTTCCCCTCTACATGAAACTGCTTTCTTCTCTTTTTCTATCAGAAAACTATCCATCTTTCCAGCCTTACCTCAAATGTTACATTTTTCTGAAGTCTTTCCTGACCCCCCCCCCACCAGGAAAAATTAATTGCTCCTTTAACTGTGTTCCCAGAGACATTTAAATTTCTTCTGAAGATTAGAAAGGACACGTTAAAAAGCATGGTCGTATCAACCAAATATTCAAACATCAGCCCAACGAAAGCTGTTCTAGAAAAACAGTCTAAATATAAGACAGTGCACGTTTTACTGGATATATTCTATTCTTTCAGCACCAATCTTTAGAAATGCAATTTGTAAACAGAGGCTCACAGCACTGGGGAGTTCAGGGTGACAGGCTACTTTCCAGAGATTCGTTAGCTTAGAAATCAGACATGACCCTTCAATATAAGAACCCCAAAATATAAAAACTTATTGCGAAGTGTTCACGAGGTGGGTCCTGGTCCTTTCCACCTATATATATTGCATCCCCTAAAAGCGAATGGAATTGTACTGTCTTCAAAAGAGTTCAAGCAACTATTAATTTACTCCAGTGGAATGTCCTAATAAAATGTCCCCTCTTGCTGGGAATTGTCCAAACTAGCACATGTCAAATCCTTTCAAATGCCAGAGAAGTTCTCCTCCCTCAGGCTGATTTTAGCACATATCATGTGCTCAACTTAAAGGTGATTTGCAAACGCGACAATAAAACTGAGCTGCTCATGGAAATAGATGTTGGATGGGATTACCAACAGACTGTGCTGAGAACCGCAAACACTCACTGAGTTTTGCAAAGTTCATCTGTTGCCTGGAGTCCCTCGGAGGCAGCTGCAGTTTTGTTTTTCATTTTTATTTGTTATTTATTTTTAAAAATTTTTAAGTTTATTTATTTTGAGAGAGAGAGACAGAGAGAGTGAGCAGGGGAGGGGCAGAGAGAGAAGGAGAGACAGAATTCCAAGCAGGGTCTGCACCGTCAGCATGGAGTCTGATGCGGGGCTCGAATTCATGAACTCTGAGATCATGACCTGAGCTGAAACCAAGAGTCGGACGCTCAAGCGACTGAGCCACCCAGGCACCCCTTGCAGCTGCAGTTTTGCCCTGAGCTTCTCATTCAGGTTTCCTGTGCAGGTCACATTCGAACATTATACATAAAGATAAGAAAATAATCTTCATCTTACAGAAACTCCCAGCAATTGGTATTTCTTTCCACCACAGCGTTAGTGGCGCCATTTTGGCTTTTTCACCAGATAATCCAGCTGGTCACTTGTAATACTTTAGCAGAGGCTCTCCCAGAGCTCCAGACAAATCCACCCAGCACACACCCCCTTCTGGATGTGTAGTATCTGAACACCACAGAGCTCAAACAGACGTTTTTATACTCTCTTTCGAAATCCGCCCCTAAGACTTGCCTGTATCAGTAAGTGGCACAACGACTTCTTCATTCAGACAATATGACATTTATGTCATGTGCTCAAACCCCATAACCACTCCATCAGCAAACCTCATCAGCTTTATCCCCTGCTTCCTGATGACTCTCTGTCACCACCTCTCTGGTTCAAGTCACCATTGCCTCTCCCCTGGACCTTGGAGTCGGCCTTTAGCGGGTCTCCCTGTCCCTATACAGTCAGTTTGCCACAGAACATTAGTAATGGTTTTAACGCATAAACCGAATCACATGACTTCCCTGTTCAAAGCCAACCCAAAGCTCCTTACACTCAGAAGCGGTTTGGTTTCTTTTTCTGAGGGCACAGGGGAAGGTGCCGATTATAGGAAATTTTCTTTTCGTTGTTAACAATCTTAAACATATTTTCGGGGGAAGGGCAGGAAGTAACAGAGATTTCTACTATACAATGCTCCTTCTTCTGCTTCCAAGTACAATATCGAAGTGAAGATCCAACGTGAGCCCATTGCAGCTTAAAATCCTTCTGCGGCTCCTCACTGCTCTTGGACAAATACCAAAATCCCGCTGGGGACCCTGCCCCACGCCCCTCCTGCCCCCAAGGCTGCAGTGTACAGAAAGAGGCTTGCATGGGGAGGAAAGAGCTCAGCCCGTCATACCTGGTCCTGTCACTTCCTCCCAGCAGCCCTCCGTGATTTCATCCACATGGAGTTCATCTCTTCAGAACATCCCAAATCCTTGCCATCACACCCCGAGGCGGGACAAGACCAGGTCCCTGTATAACTCTGACTGCCGCTCTCATCGTCTTTCACCCCGTCCTCCCCATAACAGCCCTCTGGCAGTTGCTTACATAAGCTCATTCCCTCTCAGGGGCCTTACTGTTTCCTTGGCCTGGACCACATCCACCCAGATCACCACATGTCTGTGCTCTTACTTTGTTCTTATGGTATTCGAACGCACCTCCTCAGAGTGGCCCGCCCTATCCCGAATTGAGCGTGGGGCCCCTGTTCACTTTTCTGCTTTCTTATTTAAATTACACTTATTTGTTTGATACCTGTGTCCTCCACTAAAATAAGCACTGGGAGGGAAGGACTGAACGAACTCATTCACCACTGACCCCCTATTCCAGTCTCGGCTGGCTCAGCTCAGGACGCCCGGAGCTGGCTCTGTAAGTCCAGCCTATGTGACTGTAGAAAAACGATGTCGTGACGGCATCTCTGAGATACAGAAAAGAAAGAGTTTAGCTAAGCATCTAAATGTGCCTCTTCTGTTCAATGAGCCATTCGTAAGGACCTTCATTTCCCATACCTGGGCCGGAGGACTGTCTGAAGGATTGAACGGGCATGAAATTAGAACTATTCCAAATGCAAATGAAGAGGAAGCCAATTCCAAAAAGCATATTCCAGAAAGAAGTAAAGAAGAGAGAGGGAGGAAGGGTGGGAGGAAGGAAAGAAAAGAAGAAAGGAAGGAGAGGAAAGACACGGGAAGGAAGGAAGCAAGCAAGCAAGGAGCCACCAACGGTGACTTTGCATATGGCTCAACGCAGGAGCTTTAAACAGTGCTACTGGGACACACATTCGCTCGCAGCTCTCACCGTGCTTTTCCTCTGTATGAAAGCTGTATTCTCTCCTCCTCTAAACATGTTCCTTCTGTGCAGCAAGGGAGTAACAACTATCAATTCCAGGACTGTGTGAATTAAGTAACTCCAGGGGAAAGCGGGTTTCTTTCTGCCAACGGATTTCTATCAATCCCAGGAACGACTCGACGGGCCTGTATGTCCCCCACTGGACAAACGCCTCTTGCAGGGATACGAGGATTACCCAGGCCTGAGTGCCATGCTCACCGCCCTGGTCTGTCGGCTGAAGAGCAGCAGAGCTGGGGCCGGACAATGTGGTAGGCAACTGAACTGAAGACGGAGTGGGAAATCCAGATCTAACAGAACGAACCCGGATCTGATGAACGTCTCCTTTATCCCAGGCACCACAGATGTTGTTCTGTCAACCTGCACCCAATCTTCAGGTCTAGAAGAAAATTTCCGCACTCATCCGTGACGAGGTGAGTGCAAACCTCCCGCTCTGTATCTGCTCCCACGCAGACCACACAGACCTTCTACATTCACAAAATGAAACGAAACAAAATAACCCAACATGCTCACAAACGCAGGAGAAGCCCGAAAGCCAATCCCCCAGGACAACTGCAGAAGTAAGTAAAGATCAACAAGTCAAACTCAAAAGTGAACGAACAGGTGGAAATGTCAGCACACTTACTTATCTACAGTTTCCTCTTTGGCGTCACCGGAATCACGGCTTTAAATACCATTCATCCACTGATAGCTCTCAAGTCATTTCTCCGGCCTGACCTCTCCCCTGAACTTCACACCAGTGCGGCCAATTGTCACCACGTCGGCTCTGCTGACATAGCCAAGAGGCCTCTCAAACCTATCACATAGAAAACAGAAGCCCTCGTCTTCCCAAATCTGATCCTCTCTCTGTCTTCTCCTGCTCAGAGGTAACGACTCTCTCCCAGTTCTCAGGCAAGTAGCCTCGACCTTATCCTGAATTCTTTCTTTCTTTCACCTGACCTCCAAAGCTTCAGCCAGTCATGTTCGCTCTGCTCCAAAATAGATACAGAATAGATCGAGAGCCGGCACTTCTCCGCCGCTACCACCTGGCCCGGGTCACCAGCATCCCTTACCTGGGTCCCGGCGGCAGTTTCTCAGCTGGTCTCCCGGGCTCTGCAGTCAATTTCCAACCCAGAAGCCACAGTGATCCTGTTAAAATAAAAAAAAAAAAAAAGTAAGATCACGTCATGTCGCACCTCCATTCTCAAAGCCCCTGCTGCAGGCCCATCGCATGAGAAAACGAGTCAAAGCCAAGAAGCCCTCTGTGATCTGGTCCTTGGTGCCTCCCGATGTCACTTCCTACTACTTGGCCCCTCGCTGGCGAAACTCAAGCCACCTCGGCATTCTTGTTAGTCCTCACATACGCCAGGCGTCCTCCGGGTGAAGGCTTCTGCACTGGCACTTTTGTAGACCTGGAATCCTCTCCCCCAAGTATCGGTACCTTCTTAGTTTGAAAGCAGCCCACGTGGCACTCCCACGCAGTTCACTTTACTCTTCGCTAGATCACGTCTCCACCCGATGTACAAATGTTTTATTCGTTTGCTTATTCCCTCCCTGTGTCTGTCTGCTCTGTAGACTATAACCTCTGTAAGTGTCGGGACTTGTGTGTGCGCGTGTGCCTATTTTGTTCACTGCTATATCCCCAGTGTCTGGAACTGTGCCTGGTATGAAGTAAGTGCTCGGTAAATATGTGCTAAATTAATCAATTATCTACCCATAAATTTCTCTTGCCTAAGAAAAGAGAAAGCAAAGTATATGGCTAAAACAAAAATCCTCTATTGTGTCCCTCTCACACAGAGTTTAGTAAACAGAAAAACATTTTGAGGAGTATCTGCTTTCTGAGCCCGATATGATTAAAGAATGTATTAAATAAGAACTGTTTGAAATAAGATACAAGCGTAGCAAAATGAAATATGTAGTAGCTGAAATAAAATCAGTAGGCACACAAAAAATCAATTCATACTATACAGAAAAAACTTGAGAAGCATCCCCAGAATAAAGGCCAAATGAATAAAGTTGTAAAACACACACACACACACACACACACACACACACACACACACACACACACACAGGGAATGGCATACTTGAAGGACAAATCTTAGAAAGAAAGCCCACCAGGAAAAGAACAAATATAGGATGAGAAGCAGTAAAAGGAGGTAGAGGGGATAAAATATTCCAGACCTAAAAAAGCAAACTTGAGACCAGAAATTGATAGTTTAACATCTTCCAAAAAAGCTTAACGAGCAGAAATAAATATTATGACATAGCCTCATAAAAATTTAAAACTTAAAGAATTTTTTAAGGACTCCTAAAACCAACCAAACTGAAGAAAAAAATCCAACTGCAGTTTCTTTTCCAATATCTCCTCTATAATTGTAAATGCCAGACAACAAGGCAGTTTATAACACATGGAGGAAGAGAGTTTATGATTCAAGAATTTTATAAATATCTTTGTGCTATTCATATGTTAAAACAACATATGTTAAATACACCTGCAAATGAAGAATGTTATAAAAAATATCAGCCGGCAGATGAAAAAGGCCGATAAATTTCCCACCCAATAAGTTTTTTACAAAAATTGACTGACAACAGATTCCAGCTCAGCAAGAGGTTACTAAAACTGTAAGTTCAAAAACTGAAGGCATTTAATTGAAAATAACTAACAAGTAGGCATTGAAACCGGTTAACTCCCTGGAGATAATTCAATAAATATATTCATAGTTGTGAGAAAAATAATGGAGTCTAACAAATATAATTTTAATTATTATCATTATAGTAACTGAAACAGAATGCAAAACATACTTTTGTTGAAAAAAGGACATGTTATTCCAAAAGATTTGTTTTTTCGTGTATTAAATTCCAGATGAAATTCATAGAAGTGTAAATCTGTGTGTGCGCTGAGACAGAGGATAATGAGAGGGAAATTTGAAAAGAAAGAGATTAATTCTTCTTAAAATGTCAATGTAAGTACTCGTACAATTTAAAAGAGACTATCTACCTTCAATATATAAAATCTTGGAATAAACCTAACAAATGTGTGCAAACATTTGTCCTCTCTCTGTCCCTCCCCCACTTACATGCTCTCTTGTGCATGCTCCTTCACGCACACTCCCTCACTCTCTTTCAAAAATAAAACAAAAATAAATAAATGTTTAAAAATTTTATTATTTTTTGTTTATTTTTTTAATATCTATTTATTTATTTACAGGTGCAAGCAGATGAGGGTCAGAGAGAGAGGGAGACACAGAATCTGAAGCAGGCTCCAGGCTCCTAGCTGTCAGCAGAGAGCCCGACATGGGGCTCAAACCCACGAAGCACGAGATCATGACATGGGCCAAAGTAGGACACCCGACTGACTGAATTATCTTTTTCTTAATACATGAATCTGATTGCTGTGGCTAGGACTTCCAGTACTATGTTGAAAAAAAGTGGCAATAATGTGCATTCTTGTCTTGTTCCTGATCATAGAGGAAAAGCTTTCAGGTTTTCATCCTCGAGTATGATGTTAGCTGTGGGTCTGTCATGTATGGCCTTTAGTATGGTGAGGTACGTTCCATCTACACCCACTTTGTTGAGTTTGTATCATAAATTGATATTGAATTTTGCCAAATGCTTTTTCTGCATCTATTAAAATGATCATATAATTTTTATCCCTCATTTTGCTAATGTGATATATTACATGAATTGATTTGTGGATATTGAGCCATCCTTGCATCCCTGAATAAATTTCATTTGATCATGGCATATGATCCCTTTAATGTACTGTTGAATTCAGTGTGCTACTATCTTTTTTTTTTTTTGATGATGTTTGTATCTATGCTCCTCAGTGATATTGGCCTGTAATTTCTTTTCTGTACTGTCTTTTCCTGGTTTTGGTCTCAGGATAACACCGGCCTCTTAGAATGAATTTGGAAGCACCATTCTCTTCAATTTTTTGGAAAAGTTTGAGAAGGATATATATTAACTCTTTTTTAAATGATTGGGGGGATTCACCTGTGAAGCCATCTAGTCCTTGACTTTTGTTTTTGGGAGTTTTTGGATTACTGATTTGATTTCATTACTAGTGATGAATCTGTTCAGATTTTCTGTTTCTTCCTGACTTAGTCTAAGAGAAAGACAAACCTCAAAGACTGGTGCTTACCACTGAAGGGAAAGCTAGGAAGTGAATTGATTGGGGTAAGAGTCCACGAAGTTGAATGCTGATGTTCTAGTTAGCCTGAGTTCTAGTTAAATTGCGTGGTTCCAGTTACGGTGGTAATAGAGTAAGTTAGATTTATTTTTATAACTTACTTGTGTGTTTCAATACTTTGTATGTATCAAATGCTACATGATAAAGATATTTGGAAGAAAAACTTTACACTTACTAGCATGGTAAGGAGCAGTAAGTAATATACAGATCTATAAGAAAAATATTAGAAATGCAATAGATAAGTTGCCAGGTATAAAGAACAATTTACAAAAGACAAAATGCAACCAGAAAACAAATTTGAAAAAAGATTCAATCTTACCTAAAATAAAAACATGATTATTGAAGCCATAAATTACTGCCAATTAAATTATCAGCTCTTACATAGTTAAAATTCTACTGGAGGCTTAAAATCCTAGAAGTTTCATATACTAGGATACTACTGAAAAGTCAAATATCAAAACATTTCAGCATCTGAAAATATTCTTATATTTCTTTTATAATTTAAGGAAGTTAATAAGAAAATGAAAAACTAATGCTTAAATATTAGGCAACCATTTACAAATAAATTAGTTTTCACCTTCCCCAAAATCACAGGAACATTATCCAAGTTGGCACTAAAGAAAAGCAAGCACACTGGGGTACCTGGGGGGCTCAGTGGGTTAAGCAATTGACTCTTGATTTAGGCTCAGGTCATGACCTCATGGTTCATGAGATGGAGCCCCAGGTTGGGCTCTGCACTGGGCATGAAGTCTGCTTAAGATTCTCTCCCTCTCCCTCTGCCCCTCCCCAACTCGCACATGCATGCTCTTTCTCTTTCTCAAAAAAAAGAAAAAAAAAATAAAGAAAGCAAGTAAGCAAGCAAGAAAGAAAGAGAAAAACAAACACCAAAAAATTAAAAAATAAAGTAAAATAAAACTAACAAAGTGAGTTTAAAAATCACATAAGAGTTAAAAAAAAGAAAGCTAAATTTAGTTGAAATGGTGGATAAAATTAATAGAGAAATATTTCCTTGAATTCATATAAAAGGAAAACACAAAGAAAAAAAGTTGCAAGCACCTTTTTCTCTCCATACAGAATGGTTCAAATTTTAGAGTTAGCAAAGAAAAAAAACACAAACCCCTAAAATATATTTTTCAAATGAGAAATTACATCCATTTGAACTTGACTTTTGAGGTACACACATTTTTCAACAACAGGACACAAAGGTGGGGGAGTTGGTGTGCATATCTATTAGCAGACAGCTGCTTATAATTTTGGTCTAGAGTTGGAACACTATTCTTGGAATAACCAATTGTGTTCAATTTATAACAGATGTAACCGAGTGTTTATTACAGTAAAATGCTAGTTTCTGTAAGTCAAAAGTTCAATGAATAAACAAGCCCAGTATGCAAGCAGAATGACATTTATTGTTCTGAACCAAGGAATTCAGTCTAATCAGAGGTGGACATTAATTATTCCATTAACTACAGTGTTCTTAATTCGACTCTACTTGGAAGAAAGGGGGAACATAGTTCATATTTGTGTTATGTTTAATTATGTCTCATTCCCATGTATCCCACACATGATTGCAATCATGAAGTTAAACATAGGGAGATACCTAAACATTTCACATGAATCAACATTTTGCCCACATAACCATCTTTAATCTAAAGAGGGGAAAAGTCTGATTCACGACCTAGTTCACAGTTACTCTAGAGCCCTCACACGGTAATATCAAATCATGTTAGCCTTTCTGCCAAAAAGGCCTTTTCTATATGCCTTTCAACGGGTGTCCCTAACTATGCAGTTGCCCACTTAAACCCTTCTCACAGATGATTCTCAGGGCAAGTTTACAGAAAGACTCTGAATCAGTCGTGCTATCTTATGAAAATCCTCAATTTTCAGTCCTGCTCTATGGAATGGGCTGAGTTAGGGTGTGGACAGCAAGGCAGCTAGTCATATACAGTAATATAGTTGCGAGAAAACGTGATACAAAATTTTGGGTGTAGGACGGAAGCCCACTGTGTAAAACTGAGGCAGACACAATCACTTGAAGTAGCTAGAAGAATGGACTTGGAAGGCTTCAACTTCCATTCACGCCAAGGTCATGGCCAGATGTACAAATCCTCCTGGGTGTGGGACAGTCTGAAGGCAAATTTACCAGATAAACATGGCATGTCTTCCTGGTACATCAATTAACTCAATGACAAGTAATCAAAGCATAACTCGTATTAAAATAATTACACACATATTATGGAGAGGAATACAAAATTACATGAATTTTTAAGTTGCAACACAAGGGCTTAAATAAATTGTGATATTTGTTTTAGCGCTAACCAGCAAGTTTGGGATTATGCCTTCATTCTCTTCCTCCTTTACGGACACTTACTTAGGGGTAAAATTTGAGAAAATCTGCTAAGTTACCCAGGATAGCAACAAAATCTTCCAGTCAGCTTCACGTCCACCTTTCAACCTTATCTTCCCCTAGTGATAAATCTAGTAACACTGCAGGAAAAAAAAAAAAAATCTTGGACAACATCTTAAAAATGCTAAAAATTCTAATTCTACTTAATCTGTACAAAAAAATGCACACATATTGGGGCACCTGGGTAGCTCAATAGGTTACGCCTCCGATTTGGGCTCAGGTCATGATCTCATGGTTTGTGGGTTCGAGCCCTGCATCGGGCTCTGTGCTGACAGCTCATAGATTGGAGCCTGCTTTGGAGCCTGTGTCTCCTTCTGTCTCCGCCCCTCTCCCGCTTGTGCTCTCTCTCTCTCTGTCTCTCAAAAATAAACATTTAAAAATTTAGAAAGTGCAAGTATTATACTCTCTTTTGTATAACTTCAAGTAGTCACAATTAGAAGTTACTCATGAGTCAGTCTCAACTACTGAGAAACTCCTGAAGCAGCAGTAAATATGCAAAAATGAATGTGAACAGCAAAAAAAGATGATGCCAGTTACATACATTAAAGCTCACACATTTTTGACTTAGAAAACACCAATGTGTCATTTCTATTTGTCTATTTTTAATGTGTATAAAAATCCCTAGTAGGGTGATAATTTTTTTTTTTCATTTTCCTAGGACACAGCAGGTAAGAAGCATATAACTAAATAATCAAAGGAGGAATGGGCCTACAACTGGGAACAAGTGCACTAACAGAAACTGGAAGCAGCAGTTTACAGTAACAGCAAGAGTTAGAAACCAATTGACCAGATGCAATCATGACAAAGTATAAAAGTGTAGGGCTCCTCACAGCAGAAACATCAAGAGCCCTAAGAAAGTGGCATGGTCCATGAGAATCAGACAGGCTGAGATGGACCTGGTGGTGGACTCCTCAATATCCATGTGACCCCAAATTATAACTTAAATTCATCACTCTCTGATGGCCAGTGACTGGTCTAAAACTGGGCATGTGAACCAACCCTGGACAATGAGCTGTGTGATGAAGTCTGTGTGATGACCCCCAAGAATTCCCTTGGCCATTTGCCACAGACTGAGTACGGTGCCAACACACTGGGTAGGGCAGAATTACATGAGTAGGGGTGCCTGGGTGACTCAGTCAGTTAAGCGGCTGACTTCAGCTCAGGTCATGATCTCACAGTCTGTGAGTTCGAGCCCCGTATCGGGCTCTGTGCTGATGGCTCATCAGAGCCTGGAGCCTGCTTCAGATTCTGTGTCTCCCTCTCTCTTCTGCCCTTCCCCTGCTCAGCTCTATCTCTATGTCTCTCAAAAATAAATAAAGGTTAAAAAAAATAATTACATGAGTAACAGGAACAGCCTGACCTGAGATACAAGACCTAAAATCCGCCCATCAATAACTGTAATATACAAGCAATATTATCTACTTATTGAAGCCTTTTTCAGTTGGGATTTCCATTCCATGCAGTCCAAAGCTTCCTATTACACAGAGAAAGCTCAAGATTTGGCTTCAGCACTGAGTGACTTGGAGGAAGGTACTGAATATCTTCGAGCCTCAGCTTCTTCATTGATAAAAGCTTCCACACCGATAACTGAAAATTTAAGGAGAAAACAGAGCGAAAGCCTATCGCATCACATGCGGTCTGTTTCTCCAAGGCTGGCGCATCCCAGAAATCAATGGTATATAAATTGACTATATTTAAGAAGCTAGATACATTCAGAAAACATTTTTACCCAGGATTATTTTAAGATAATTTAAAAATACTACGAAGTTTTTTAACAAGGAGTTAATGCTAATCCAAGAGCTAATAACAGATTTAACAAAAAAGTGCTAAAACCATTTACATATGTGTGTGTGTATATATACATACACACACACATATGTAATTTTAATTGTGGTAAAATACACAACAGACTTTACCACCTTAACCATTTTTTTAAAATGTTTATTTATTTTTGAGAAAGAAAGAGACAGACTGCGAGCAGAGGAGCGGCAGAGAGAGGGAGACACAGAATCCAAAGCAGCTCCAGGCTCTGAGCTGTCAGCACAGAGTCCGATGTGGGGCTCGAATTCATGAACTGTGGGATCATGACCTGAGCTGAAGTCGGACGCTCAACCAACTGAGCCACCCAGGCACCCACATCTTACCCATTTTTTAAGTGTGCTATTCAGTAGCATTAAGTACCTTCACATTGTTATGATATCATCCTCACCGTTTATTCCCAAAACTCTTTTCATCTTGCAAAAGTGACACTCTGTACCTGTTAAACACTAACTCCCCACTCTCCACTCCCCTTCCTCCCAGCCCCTGGCAACCAACCATCTTTCTACTTCTGTCCCTACTAATCTGACAGCCCCAGGTACCTCATATAAGAGGAATCATATAGTATTTGATTTTTTTTGTAACTGGCATCTTTCATTTAGCATAGTGTCCTCAGGACTCAGGCCTGTTGTTAGCATGTATCAGAATTCTCTTCCTTTTGAAAGCTGAAAAATACTCCTCTGTGTGTGTGTGTGTGTGTGTGTGTGTGTGTGTGTGTGTGTATTTTATTTATCCATTCATTTGTCAATGAATGAACACTTGGATTGCAATGGCAAAATAATTTTTTAATTTTTTTTAATGTTTATTTTTGAGAGAGAAAGAGAGAGACAGAGCACAAGCAAGGGAGGGGCAGAGAGAGTGGGAGACACACAATCCAAAGCAGGGTCCAGGCTCTGGGCTGCTGCGGGGCTTGAACTCATGAACTGTGAGATCATGACCTGACCCCAAGTCACATGCTTAACTGATTAAGCTCCCCAGGTGCCCCCAAAATATTTTTAAAGAAAAAAAATAGGGAATCTGAAAAGAAACAAGAATAATAAAGGAAACCTTGGGTACCTGATTTAATGCGAAGCCAAAATTTCCAAAGTTTTATTAGAAGCACGCATATGTGTTTTAGGCATTAGGTTTGATTTGTTTTGAACTCTGAACAGGTGGGTTTATACTACTTCCTTCCATTGTTCCAGAAGGCAAACACTCTGATTCCTAAATGAGGGAGATTTGGGGGGGGGCGGATTTTAACACCTTATTAATACTAAACATACTCAGAGCACATTTTTAATTACTTTTGTTGGTTTGGATCGGCTCAGGTAACCAAGAATAGGGATTATTGATTTACTTATACTTTTATAAGCACTGAAAAGGAATAGCACATTCCAGCAGCGAAAGCAATAGCAGGCTTTCATCATGTGTTTTTTAAGGAATAAAAGATGTTATTTATAATAGTGACCCTGACTCCAACAGATGATAATGCTTTTCCTATTATTTTACCCACACGCTGTGCAGTGCACAGGGTCTTTCCGAGCCAGGTGGGTGAAAGGTGACAACTCTAAGACATTAAATTAAAATAATACTGGGAACAGGAAGCCCTAACCCACTTCCAATTTGTCTAGCGGTTGCACTTTCTGGGCAGAGGTGGTAAGGATGGCGTGAAGGAGTGGATCTGATGGCGATTTGGAAGTCCTATCTGCCTTTTCAAGGGCACTCCCTCAGGGAGACTGGCTAATTTCCCAGATGTTTTATGATGTTCTCACATATTTCATTCTAAAAATGATTTTTTAATGGGCCTTAAAAACTAGGACTTTAAGACCACAAAAGCCTATACAAAATTGGGTGCTAGAAGAAGCTATTATTAATGCCCCGAATCCAAAAATATTCTTAGGGTCTTTGATAAGTTAAAAAGGTGACTGTGGAACTCATACCTTTTCATTTTAATTTTCTAAGCAAAACCTAGACTCACAGGTTTTTCATCCCTTGGAGAACATGAGCCATTTCTATGTGGGTGACCTGTGAATGTTAGTGTAATAATTCTAGGCTTAAAGTGGTTAATATACTGACACTGAATTTTTGTATACGAAATTTAGGACAGGTTTTCCTATCCCTAAGAACAGAGCATTCTATCAGTATTTCTAAGATGCAGCTGTAAGATTCCAGTATCTTTTCTTGTTTAACCAAATGGAAAACTGAAGGCAAAGAGAAGTGTTTAGAGCAGGGAAAAAAAAAAAAAAAAAAAAGAGGAGGTAACCGGTTTTGGGATCCCTGTTATTTCCACTTCCATCTTTCAGGAAGTCCTTTCTGTGATGTCCTCAATACTTCATCCCGGGGTCCCTCCTCTTGTCTCGCTCCCTTCTGGTCCCCTGGCAATTTTTGTCATCAAGCTATTCAGCTCAACCTCAAAATCCATCTCATAGTTCATCTCCACAAAGAGATTTTTTAAAATAACCCTCAGTATTCTAATTGGTTTCCTTACTCAACGCTTCTGCAGAATTCAGATATTTCATTATTGTTCACTGTCTATTATTAAAAAATCTTGGTAAGCAACACTTCTTTAAATTCGTTTTATCAAGTCGCATGCACATAG
The DNA here is from genome assembly GCA_030068075.1 of Paguma larvata. Classification (NCBI taxonomy): domain Eukaryota; kingdom Metazoa; phylum Chordata; class Mammalia; order Carnivora; family Viverridae; genus Paguma; species Paguma larvata. The sequence goes on from CM057828.1 coordinate 116,258,264, forward strand.
GTTGAATGGGTTAAATGTTATCACAAAATTTAAAAACAAAAACACTATGACTCTACCCTACTCCTCCCCAAACCCCCATTCTTCTGTCCTGGAGGCAAATGCCTTTGAATTTCTCAGCTGTTCAATCTAGCATTGCCTTATCTGCTCATTTCCACATACTATGTATACATGGCTATTTCTTGATTTAATGAGGTAAACTTCACATAACATAAAATTAACCATTTTAAGTGAGTCGTTTAGTGAAATTTAGTACACTCGCAATGTCGGGCAACCACCACCTCTCCCTGGTTGCGAAATACTTCCCTCATCCCCAAATAAAACCTCCTACCCATTAAGCAATTTCTCTTCATTTCCCCTTCCCCCTAGTCCACGGCAACCACAAATCTGGGTTTGGTCTCTGTGAATTGCTTATTCTGAATATTTCATTTAAATAAAATCATACAGGGGCGCCTGGGTGGCTCAGTCGGTTGAGCGTCCGACTTCAGGCTCAGGTCACGATCTCGCAGTCTGTGAGTTCGAGCCCCGCGTCGGGCTCTGTGCTGATGGCTCAGGGCCTGGAGCCTGCTTCGGATTCTGTGTCTCCCTCTCTCTCTGCTCCTCCCCCACTCATGCTCTGTCTCTCTCTGTCTCAAAAATAAATAAACATTAAATAAAATCATACAGGGGACCCCTGCATGGCCCAGTTGGTTATGCATCCAACTTCAGCTTAGGTCATGATCTCACAGTTCATGAGTTCGAGCCCCACATCAGGCTCTGTGCTGACAGTTCAGAGCTTGCAACCTGCTTCGGATTCTGAGTTTCCTTTTCTCTCTGCCCCTCCCCTACTCTTGCTCTGTCTCTATTTCTCAAAAATGAATAAATGTTTTTAAAAAATTAATTAAATAAATAAAACGATACAAGACATAACGTTTTGTGTCTGGCTTCTTCCCAGAATGTTCTGGAGGCTCATCCATGCTGTAGAGCCTATATCACTACCTCGCTCCTTATTATGGCTGAATAGTATCGCACAACTGGTCGACCCATTCATCTGCTGATGAACATTTAGGCTGTCTGCACCTTTTGGCTACTGTGAATAATCCTGTTATGAACGTGCAAATGCACATACTTGTTTGAATACGTGTTTTCGATTCTCTTGGGTAGGCGCTTAGGAGTGGATTTCAGGACCATGTGGTAATTCCAGCTTTAGCTTTTTCAGGAGCCGTCAAACACAGGCACTTATTTTGTGTGCACATTCGACCTAGCTAAATACGTTGAAGGGAGGGCCTTGCTTTTAATCGAGTTTGCATTTTGTTTGCTTGTTTTCCTTCCTTCCCTCTCTCCTTCTCCAAGTCATATGGCTCCTGATACGTCTCTCTACGTGCTCCAGAACTTCTTATTCGATAGTTACTTCATCTACACAAACCCAGAAATTGCTATAAAAAAATGTTGTGAAGAATATGGTCCTTTTTAACAAAGACAATTTCCTATCATTTATCTTCTTTCACTAAACAGACTCGATTTAAAGAAAAGTGTAGGTTTCCCTTGCTTTCCATCTCTGTACATTCATTCCATATCAGAGTAGTCCTGATGCTTCTCCACCCCATCCCCTTCTCCCCAGATAAAGGATTTATCAGTAACTAAAACATAACGCAGTTTTAAAACTGCGTTAAGTTCGTGGTGAATAACAAAGCAAACAAAAAGAATTACTTAAACATGGAAAAATCCAACTTAAGGCAAATCCTGAACCATAAAATAATTTCCTGTGATACAAAACTTGCTCATAAACAAATAGCTCTTCGGAATATTTCTGCTATCCTGTTAACCGCATTGAAGTATTTTGAAAAAGGAAACTGTTCTCTTTAGTACAAAGACAGTTAACAGAGGAAAGGCCATTTTGGAGGCAGCCACTTATGTTAACTACTAGAACCACACTATTGGCGATGCAGAGTGGGGAGGGACAGAACACCCACGTTTCTTCTGCACCTACGGAATCATACAGCGAGCAGGCTAAAACGGAAACAAAGAGAATTTATGCTAACCAACAGGAAAGCCCGATCATAATGGCTCGGACACTAAAACACAGCTCAAGACAGTTAAGAAATCCATATGAAAAATGCTTTGAGAAGATACACATATTTTAAGGGGATTTCTATGTAATCCTCTGTGATTATTGCCGTGGGGATCTGGGTCTCATTACCAGGACTAGCTGCACTTTTCCTGCACAACTGGTTTGTTTTTAGATTGGAGACACACTGAATCATGTCACTGATGATGTTTTTACCCTTGCCTCAGCTGTTAATGAGCTCAGAGCCCAATTTTCTGATCCATGTCTCCAACGAGGAGAATTTTGTAGCATACATTTTGTATAGTAATCTCATCTTCGGGCCATTTTCTTCTCGTTTCTGCTTCCACTCTCATTGTATATATCTGTATTGCTCGGACTTAGAACCTAATAGGAAGGAACCCTTGGGTGCCTCACTCGGTTGAGCATCTGACTCTTGATTTTGGCTCAGGTCACAATCTCGTGGTTTCATGGGTTTGCTGATCACACAGAGCCTGCTTGGGATTCTCTGTCTTCCTCTCTCTCTGCTCCCCACCCCCGCTCCTGCTCTCTCTGTCTCTCTCAAATAAATTTTTTAAAACAAAAAAAAACCTAATAGGAAGAATATAAAAACATAAAGAAATCAGCATCTCCAGCCATTCCACTCTCAACTGGACTTGGGATTTTAGGACTGTAACCTCATTTGGTATCTTTCCAGCAATCTATAAGTACTCAAGGTTGGGTGATCTTAGGGTGACTGTACTGTTATGCTTGAGACCATGGGCACAAATTACTGGGCCTCATTTTTCCCTCAGTAATCAGTAGGCAAAATTCTTACCTCATCACGTGGTTGTGATGCATCACTTACACAAACCATGCAAAGAGTTTAGCACTCTGCCTGGACCATACAAAGTGTTCAAAAAAAAAAAAATCAGCTCTTATTACATACTCTATATCAACAAGTCCTTCTGTGGGCTTAATTTAGAGCCAAAAAAAAAAAAAAACACAAAATCTGAAAGCAGAATCCAATTTACTTTATTTAAAAATGCATTGGCACAGGAGTAACCAAGTATCTCTTAATACCAGGAAGCATTCTGAGTTCTCTGAAACCTGGAGGTTGAAGATAAGATGAAGAGGTAAAGACATGAGTGCAGGGAACTCTCTCAAAAACACAAGTTGTAAAAAAGAAGGGCAAACTAGGCAATGGGTTTAGTATTGAAGGAAAATGGAATTTTTGTGCATGGTTTTTGCTTATTTGTTTTAATGTGTGTTTGTGTGTGTGTGTTTGTGTGTGTGTGTGTGTTTCAGATGGGTGAAAGAAGAGTATACCCCATAACAGACACAGGGACAATAACAAGTATAAACAAACTTTACATATGAGACCTTGCAAATGTGAGGAAAATGAAAAATTAGGACCTAAAAGAACTATGGCTGATGTCGAATAAAAAAAAAAAAGCCACATGTCTCTTTGTTATTATGCACATAACTTTATTTTTTAATGTTTATTTATTTTTGAGAAAGAGAGAGAGAGACTGAGTGTGAGTGAGGGAGGGGCAGAGAGAAAGGGAGACAGAGAATTCAAAGGAGGTTCCAGGCTCTGAGCTGTCACCACAGAGCCTGATGCACGGTTCAAACTCACAAAGTGCGAGATCATGACCTGAGTTGAAGTCAGACACTTAACCAACAGAGCCACCCAGGCGGCCCTAAGTATCTTTTAATCTACACAATAGGTGCAGATACAAAAAAACTGCTTCTAAAAACTGGATCAGCTTCCCCCACTGACTTACACCATCAAATTGTGTGATCATCTTGCGTGTGTTCAATGCTGGGCCAGTCTGGAGGTAAGAAGGGGAGAGAGTCTCCAGGTGGAGGAGGGGATTATACATGTAATAACCGGGAAGGTCTAACAAATTTAATTTTATTCAGGGAAAGACAAACCAGGCCCACTTTATAAGTATAGGAAATCCTGACTGTGTACACGGATTTTCTTTTAATTTGTAATCCAAAATTTTTACATATTAATTTATTTCGCTCAAGGGATGTCAAACAGAAAAGGGTGATGAGTTTACCTATTTAGAACCACTACAAGATGTACGCATAAGGACCCAATGCAAAGGGAATTTGATGGCCCCACATGAACCTATAAGCTGTAAGTCAGAGTTTTGTTTTAGGTTGATTTAAATAAAGGTAGTGTTCATTTGTTTCATAAGGAGAAACTTTCCAAACGCCCTGAGCATACTTCTGCTTTATTTTGTGTGCACAGTCTACTAGTTCATATAGTTCATATACTTTGATGATATATGTCATCTCATGGAAGTATCAGCATAAATCTCCTATAGACGGCATTAGTCAGAATGCTCCCATAAGAGCTTATGTAAGGAGTAGAAAGAACAATAATGCCTTTCAAAACTGAAACACACCATTTGTATCATTTGTGCCACAATGTCCACTTTCTTATCACTGTTAAAGCAAAAATACAACCATTAACTAGCAAATTGGGGAAAAATGCTTCCCTTTAAAACCAAACTTAAGAAAAAAAAGATCATGTCTTTCAAAGGTCATTTTGGGGAACTTAGTGATGACATTTGTCCTTTAAATAAAACATTGGAAAAGCTAAAGTGTCATGTAAGCTCTGCTTTTCTTTCACGGGCAAGTTCAATTGTTAAAATTTGGGTAATGGTTACCCATTTGGTAACCAATGAAATTTGGTTACTTCCTTTAGAATCAGTTTTACCGTATTTTTTTTTTTGTAAAGATAATGTCTGTGGATGACAGAAAATGAATATACATGTTTTGACACTGAAATTCCCAGTTACATGTTAGTCATCTGCTTCATGTTCAGTTTAAATCTCCCTGGTATACATTTGAAACTTCCCACTGCGAAGCATAAAATAAATGTAAAATCTTATGACTACATCAAAGAGACTGCAAAATTCATACCACTTTTTACCATTAGGGTTGCATAATATTCAATAGTAAAGAGGAAGTAAAGTCAAATAAAGAATCACAGGCTCATCATAAATAAATTATTTAGGACATTATATGTACAAAGCCTGGTCACAGTACTTTCATCAAATTTATTTACTCCTTCATTCACTTCATTGACTAAACAAATATTGGGCTAACCGCCAAAGGGATAAAAATGAAAAAGATCTCATCTCCCTCCTCTACCATCAAAAGCAAGAGACAAACACGCAAGTAACAGTTATAGTATAACAAAATAACAGTTATAATAGAAACAGCTGCCTAGGATATGAGAGCACAGGAGGAGAAGCTGTCCCGGGGATAGAAGAACCACCCCATGCCTTCATTGACAGGTCTCCGCAGCTGATTATATATAGATAAGGTCAAAGAAGAAACCAAGATAAGATCGGAATCTGACTTGACAAGCAGCTGGTGTCTATCTCTGTATAAGCAAACACAGATCTGGAGAAATGCAAGAAGGGGTAATATTTCCGATGCGTACGTATTACGTTGAGGTGCCTCTAAAATAGCTGGGTGGGGTACCTAATAACAAGTGTATGTGCAGATCTGGCTTCAGAGGAGAAATCTAAGCTGAATAGAGTTGAGAGTAGGTTTAAAGCCAAAGACATAAAGGAAATTGCCCAGAAGTACCAGACATGGGAGACCACTAAGCATTAATTTTGCTGAGGAATAGAGCAATCCAAACTGACTATTTTTTAGAATATTTTCAACTCCAGAGTCACATCACATATTCTAGTGGGAATTCGAGCCGAACTTTATCAGAGATAGTGAAGAGTTTTAATGGGTGTCTTGTGTCAGAATAACTCCTACTACTAATAATGATAACGATAAAAATATCACCATGCAAATCAACACAAGCTCCTAGGCAGAGAGAAATTAGACAGGACCTTAATAATTAGACCATAGAAGAGCAGAACTTCTACGTTAACTAAAACCAGAATCCGTAAATGGCTACTACTATTGAAGTTCTCATTTCCATGATGCTGGTAAACAGGAGAAGGGCTTTGCCCCTGCCTTCTGGTCCATGAGAGTCTGTCTGGGGAGGAATCAAACTAATGGGTTTGAAGCACAAAAACAAAATTTCTGATGACAAAATAAAACTGAAATATTAGTGACAGCTCTTGATATTAACCTCATTGTCTTAGAAATGGAGAGATGACTCAGTTCAATAACCAGGGGGCAAAAAGTCGAATGAACACAGTTTCGCAGACCAGAACCTGTGCGAGATGAATTTGCAAGAGCCATCCTGGATACCCGAGCAGGTAAACGCAGTCCAAAGTGTGAGAGCTTCAAACAGTTCCAGTCAGTGATGCCCTACCAACTTGCTCTCTGCGCTCCTGTCATCTGCTATGCCAATTAATCCATGACATATCCCTCCCTCTGTCTTTTCCAAACTCTTAGATCACAGTTGGAAACCCTGGCCTGATTTGGCTTCCCTTGCTGCTCAGTTTATAGAGATTCCTACTCACCTCCTGTTGTTAACTTTGGCTGTTCCCCATCTTGGTGCTCTGAGATTACATACAGAACCAAATGCCTGCTCGCTGCACTCCACCTCAACGACCCCTCTCTTTGCTGCTTTTGGCATACCAGAAGCAATTCTATACTCTTAAGAGGCAATTTAAGATTGAATGAGTACTGTGCAAATCTTCTGAAAATACTAGATTGAGAGCTATAAGAAGTAAGTCATGCAGGGGCACCTGGGTGGCCCAGTCGGTTGAGTGTCTGACTTCAGCTCAGGTCATGATCTCCCAGTTTGTGAGCTGGAGCCTCCATGGGTCTCTGTGCTGACAGCTCAGAGCCTAGAGCCTGCCTCACGTTCTGTGTCTCCTTTTCCTTCTCTCTGCCCCTCCCTCTCCATGCTCTGTGTCTCTCAAAAATAAATAAACGTTTTAAATAAATAAATAGTTAAAAAAAAGAAATAAGGCGTGCATTATTTAATTAAATGGTATTTGTAACTATTAATAATTAGATTACAGTTACATGTGCAAATGCATCCAATTTTAAAAGCAGAAATAATGGCATAACATTTGATCTTTCACAGTAAACACAGAAGTTCAAAGGCCCTATGAAAATAAAATTCAACTGCTTCTGACATTTGCAATGAATATTAATTGGCTTAAATTATTTGTTAAAAGCTTCAAAGAAAAATGCCCTTGAAATAATGTAGGTTCAAAATAGATACCTGGTACGTTGTAGTTACATTACATTACGACACAATCATTTTAAATGTATCCACTGCCATTCAATTTCACATCTATCTTCTCTCTCTTCAGAATGGGGTTGACTGCACTGCTCTGCAGTAACCTAAAGAATTTGCCAGCACATTCATTGACGGGGCCCATAATGATGGCTATAGCCCCAATAGCTTAAGAGAACGAAGGACCTGGCGGGTGGGAGGGAGGGATGTTTATATTCCTTTTTCCTCATCCCCCCCTCAAACTATAGAGAAGCAAACAAACTTCTGCCACCATGTTGCCTCCACCAACCCTGCCAGATAGTGCGGACACCTTGTAGGGTTCAGCCCTTGGGCTTCAGAGGGGTAAAGCCTAGAAACTCCATTTCTCCCTTGCCTGCAAAGTCCCTATGGAAAGTTCACCATCGGGAGGGCCTCATGTGAGGTCTGGAAGGTGCAAGTTATTGCATTTGGATGAGCCACAGACAGGCTTACAGTGTCAGCAGACAACGGAGGTTTCACCCAGAGATTGAGCACCCTTCTAGGACTCCCACCCTTCCAGATTTCCTGAAAGTGGCCATCCCGGGCTTGGCTCTCCCGTCTCCCAATCGTTGTGTAAGTCTCTAACTGCTGGAGTTAACTTCTCCCCACCGAGATGGCTTAACTGGCTTCCATTTTCTCGCTCACTGTTTCCCAGGACAGAAGATTGGTTGGTTTGATCTTTCCAGGCTTGCTATTAATTGGACCATGTGTTACTAGTGGGCAGGGGTACTTCATCTCTCACTGGAACCCAGAGGGCTCTCTTTGCTTTCTTGTTCCATGTGGTAAGCACATCTGGACAGGTCCCCAAACCTTCTGTATGTGTTTGTTATTGCTACTGTAAAAAAAATCACCACTAAAGGAGCGGCTTAAACAAACAGGACTTTATTATATTGGAGTTCTGCAGGTCAGAAGTCTCACGGGGCTAAAATCAAGGGTGTCAGTAGGGCGGTGCTCCTTCGGGAGGCTCTAGGAAGGAATCTGTTTTCTTGCCTTTTCCATCGTCTGTAGATGGTCCACATCCCCCAACTTGTGACACTTCATCACTTCAGTGTCTCCTTCTGTCCTCACACCTTTCTGTGGCCCTCTTGGCTCCCTCTTATAAAGACCTTTGTGATTCTAATGGGCCCACCTGGATAACCCAGGGTCCACCTGGATAACCCTCTCAAGATCCGTAACATAATCACATCCACCAAGTGTCTTTGGCCAAGTAAGGTAAACTATTCGCAGCCCTTGGGAATTAGGGTGTGGATGCTAGAGGTGGGGGCGGGGCATTATTCTACCCACCGTACCTTCTTCTCCGAGCAGCCTACCAGCCTCTTCTACATCCAAGCAAGTAGTACAGGGTCTGCTCTGAATATCTAGTCCCTTTCTCCCTCTGCAAGCATACTTGAGCTCGTGGGGCCCAATTCTCAATAAAAAGTAGGAGTAAAAAGTCCCACTTAGAATGAAGCCTAAAGCACATACGCTAATAACGGGTTTCACAAAATCCTGCATGGAAGATTATATAGACAAACGGAATCCCCATTTATATTTTGCATCTGGCTAGCGATCTTGCCTGGTTGGTGTGCATTTTTGATCGGAATCCTGGAGAATGAGAAGAGTAGATGGTGACTCAAGCCTCTAAACTCATTATACCCACTCCATAGATATTCGATGACCTACCCAAATATTCTCTTGTAATGGGCTTTGTTTCTAACTTACCTGTTCTGCAATTCAGACTTTGTGAAACAAACTTTTCAAAATCAAGGCACCGCCTATATAAACCTACATTTGAGTAAAACTTCAACATGACATGAACCCTCTCCAAAATATAATAAACTTTCCAAAACTACTCTCGCTATTTGACAGTAAAATACAGTAAAATCATAACACTCAGTAGTTTGCAATTTGATATCAGCACAGAACAAAAAGCCTCGTGAATGCTGATCGATGAGGCTACTCTCTTCATTCACACCGAATTAACAAGCATGCACTGTCTTGTTCATGTTGCCGGTTTCTTCAGCCGGGACAATCCTCATTAGCTATAAATAAAGTTGTCTTCATGACATTCATAACTGAATATTTAAATCAATATCAGATGCAGAAATGTCCTTGGTGACAACACGGCAACTGTTTAAAGAGCAGAATACCTGCCAGGGAAGAAGCTTCATCATCTGTTTAACTGAGAATAGCATTATTTGATTAGAACACAACAAAGCATTAATGGAAATTCTAAAACAATATGATGGCAAAGCCAGAAATGACACTGGCCTGAATTATAATGCAGCTCAGGGATTCTCTGGCCTAGAAAAATACAGGCTGCAGAAGGTTACAGAAAGCCCTATTCCAATCCTGCTGCTTTCCTTTCTTATTCTCTCGGACATCCATCCATTCATTCATGTCCGGTCATTCATTCACTCACTCATTCTGCATCTATTATGTGCTCAGCACTGAAGACAATTGGAAAGTAAACAATACACGGTCCCTGCTTTCAATCTGGTCACTCTCTACCAGAGAAGAAAATCATTCAAAACATTAACTCTTCCCACGACATGAAAAGAGCTGTCACAGAGGTCACTGGAAGCAAGAGAAGGAGTCAGTCACTCTGCACAGAGAGCTCCCAGCAAGAAGCCACACAGCGAAGTGGCTAAGCGTGGGTCTGTGGAGCCAGGCTGCCTCTTGGTGACTAATCTGTCTGTGCTTCATGTTGGTGTGTGTCAAACAGAAATAATGATAGCACTTTAAGCACAACAAGGGCTACACAGACATAGTAATAAGGGCTAGAGAGGCATAGTAAATGCTATCTAAATGTCAACTAACTTAAAGTTTCACAGGAGAGGTAATATTTGAGCCAGGCTTTTAAAAATTGGTAAACATCTGTCCATCACGAAAGAAGGAAGAGCAATTCAGGTGGGCCGAAGTTGCTTTCCAACTAGGAGTTTTTCCCCACTGCTGGTGGGTCAGCTTCAGCGAGAGTGCATGCATCTGCTTCCAGAATAACCTAACTCCCAAGAGAGGATCTGTACTGCCCCTTTCTCTAGTCTAAGCATATCCAACTTCTTGTCGGAAGTTCCCCCAGTGCCTCAAAGGTAACATCTGCAAGTCCTATCCGTTCTAACTCCAACCAAATCTCTAGTCTGTCCACCTCACCTTCCACAGAGTTACACGTAGCCCGTCTACCTCTGCTCTGGCCCCATTTAACCTCTTCTCCTCAAAGTAGCAAATCATCTTCCTAATACATCAGTGTTTTCATGTCACTCCCCTTCCCTAAAACTGTTGACGCTGCTCTAAGAATAGATCCACACTCCTCACTAACCTACAAGACTCTTTGTGAGGAAGCCCCAACCTCTTCTTTCCCCTCATGTCTCACCACCTGTGCTCCGAACAGAGCAGCCATCTTTGATGTCTGCATTCAAGCTCTCTCCCACCTCAAGGACTTTGATTTATCAGCCCCACTACCTGAAGCCTCCTTCCCCTCATTCTCTATCTGACCAGTAGCCTTTTTTCCTTTAGAGCTCACCTTGAGAAATAGTGCTGTCCAGAAGAAAGCACATTCAAAAGGGAGGTGGGCAGGTGGAGAGGTGTTTCAGCCCTGATGCCTCAGGCTTTGTGAGCAGAGAAGTCACCCAGTGTTTCTGAGCCTATGTGTCCACCTATAAAATTAGGGGAGTGGGCCAGATGCATGCTCATTATCCTCCCAGCTCCCTTCTTTTTTCTTCTGCCCTTACACAAACATAACCTTGTCATATTTTTGTCTCCCTTCTTTCTCTCTAGGACCAGCCTGAAACCATTTTTCCATCCCTCATTCTATTTCATTTCCCCCCGCCGCCCGTCTCCACTCTGAGCCTCATAAAAGTAAAAACCTAAAATAAATGAGAATAGCAGATATAATGAGTGATATTTCCCTCTTTAAGGAAAACATGAAACAAAACTATGGTGAATCCAGACAGGGAAATTTAAAGAGTGAAACACTCTGCTGGTTGTGAGGATAATGATGCAGGCCTTTGGGCTGGACTTGCAGGCCGCGAGTGGTCTGGCTCTTTCTACCTGCCTCCTCCTTGCTCCGTGCCCTCCACCCACACTGACCGCCATCACTCATTCCTGAAGCGGAGCCTTCAGGCGCGCCATTCCCAACACCAGAACACTTGACCAAATTCGCTGGCTACACACTCTCAAGGCACCAGGAATCTCCCTTTCATTATCCTGAATACATACAGTTACAATGTTATATTTAATTTGTTCTTATTTTATTGTATCTGCCTACTCGTTTAACCTGTGCCTTCTCATAGGAAAGGAATTTCATCTATTTAAACTTCTTAGTAATAAATGTACTTCCTATCACACAGTAGGTAATTACTATTCTGAATGAATATATGTGTAGAAAGAACAGAATAGAACACATCCTATACAGAAGATATCCCCAATAATAGGTTGTCCATGTGGCAACCGAGAATCCTGTGTCTTCTGTAAATTCTACTGGGGCTTTCTTCCCCATATCCATGCTGTTGCTGGAATCCACAACAACCCCTGACGCCCTCCTCTTCTCATCTTGCATTTGTGCTAGTCCCTAAAGCAGCTAGAACAGCAGTATTAAGAATGAAGAACAGGAGAGGAGAGGCCACTATTAACCTCATACCCAAATGAGGTGAAGATATCACAAGAAAAGAAAATTACAGACCAATATTGCTTATGAATATAGACACAAAAATCCTTAACAAATACCAGCAAGCTAAATTTCAGCGAACTATAAAAAGAATTGCACAACACGACCAAGTAAAATTTATCCCAGGCATGCATTGTTGGCTTAACATCTGAAAATCAATTAATGTAATATATCACTTTAACACTTTAATAGAATAAAGAACAAAAATCATTTGATCATCTCAATAGACACAGGAAAAGCATTTCACAAAATCCAATAGCATTTTATAACAGAAACAATCAACAGACCAAGAAGAGAAAGGGAACTTCCTCAACCTGATAAAAGACATCTATACAAAACCCACAGAAAACATTACACTTAATTGTGAAAGATTGAATGCTTTCCCCCTAAGATCAGAGACAAAACAAGGATATCCACTGTTACCCCTCTATTGAACATTGCTCTATACGCTCTAGCCAAGGAAATAGAAAAAAAAGGAAGGAAGGGAGAGAGGGAGGGGGGAAGGAAAAAACGGAGGGAGGGAAGGAGCAAGCATCCAAATTGGAAAAGAAGAAATGCTAAAGGTAATGTAACGAATAGGTGCTCTTAAAATCACAGAACATTGGGGCGCCTGGGTGGCTCAGTCAGTTAAGTGGCCGACTTCAGCTCAGGTCATGATCTCACCGTCTGTGAGTTTGAGCCCCGTGTCAGGCTCTGTGCTGATGGCTCAGAGCCTGAAGCCTGCTTCGGATTCTGTGTCCCCCTCTCTCTCTGCCTTTCCCTTGCTTACGCTCTGTCTCTATGTCTCTCAAAAAAACTAAATAAAATAAAAACGCTAAAAAAAAATTTAAAAATCACAGAACATTGATGAAAAAATTAAAGACCTAAATATATGGAAAGCCATCCTGTGTTCATGTATCAGAAGAATTAGTATCATTAAGATGGTATTACTCTCCAAATTGATCTACAGATTTAACACAATTCCTACCAAAATCCCCACTGGCTATTTTAGCAGAATTTGACAAACAGATCCTATAATTAAATGGAAATTCAAGGGACTCAGAGAGCCAAAGCAATCGTGAGAAATAAGAACCAAGCTGGAGGACTCACACTTTCCAATTTAAATTTACTACAAAGCCATAGTATACAAGACAATGTAACACTGATAAAAAAAAAAAAAAGACAGAGCTAGATAAATGGAATAAGACTGAGTTCAAAAATGAACCCTCACATTTATGCTCAATTGACTTCAGCAAGGATGCCAAGACAAGTCAACTGTTCAACAAATGGTGCTGAGATGGCCAGATACCCACATGCAAAGGAATAAAGTTAGATGTCTTCCTCACACCATACACAAAAAATAACTCAAAATGTATTAGACCTAAATTAAGCAAAACTAGAATTACAGAACACTTAGAAGAAAATTTAAGAATCACTTTTATTGAATTTGCACAAGTGACAAAAGAAAAAAATAGATAAATTGTACTTACTCAAAATGTCAAAACGTCTGTGCTGCAAGCTAAACCATCTTCAAAGTGGAAAGACAAGCGACAAAAAGGAAGAAATTATTGCAAATCATATATCTTACAAGGAACTTATATCTAGACAACTTACAAACCAATAATAAAAAGATAACTCTATTGCAAAATGGACAATGTATTTGAATAGCCATTTATCCAAAGAAGATACATAAATGTCCCATAAACACATGAAAAGAGGCTGAATACCATTAATCATTAAGGAAATGCAAATCAAAACCACAATGAGATACACTCCACACCCATTAGGATGGCCATAATCAAAAACAAGAGTCAAGTACCCATGAGAAAATGGAGAAAATGGAACCCTCAAGGACTGCCCGGGAGAGTGAAAAATGATGCAGCCTTTTTGGAAACCAGTTTGGCAGTTCCTCGAAATGCTAAATCGAAGTTACCACATGACCCAACAACTCCTCTCCTAGATATCCACCCAAGCGAAATGAAAACATATATCTACACAGAGACTTGTGCACAACTCTTCAGGGCAGCGCTATTCATAGCAGCCAAGAACTGGAAACAACCCAGATGTCCATCGACCAATGAATGGATACACAAAATGTGGTCTATCCATGAAATGGACTATTATTTGGCAACAAAAAGAAATGTACGGATACAATATGGATGAACCTTGAACACGTTACACTAAGTGAAAGAAGCCAGTCACAAAAAGCCACGTGTGGTTTGATTCCATTTATACTAAGTGTCCAGAATAGACAAATACCTAAGTGGTTTCTAGGGGCTGGAGCAACTGGCAAAGCAGGCAGGTGGGGGGGAGGGAGGGGATGCAAATGACCTAATGGGAGGAGTTTCTTTTGGGGGAGATGGAAATGTTCTAATATTAGATTGTGGTGATCACTGCATAATCCTATGAATACACTAAAAAAAGTACTGTATACTTTAAATGGATGAATTTAATAGCCTGTGAATTATATCTCAATAAAACTGTTTGGGGTTTTTTAAGGGAAGAAAAACAGATGCCCCGAGGCCATGCTTTTCTTTATTTACCACTGAGGTCCTCACCTTCAGTGTCTTCACCTCTCCACACCCCCAATTCCCAGAGACCTCATTCTTCCAACAGAGACCCAAGACTGGGTCCTATGGTGAAATGCTCAGGGTAACTTCGCCCATTATATTTCCTATTATACATTTATAAATTATAAAATTCAAATTTCTGAAATTCAAATGTTCAAAGATCCACCCTGATCATCTATGACAGGGTTCAGCAAACTAAGACCCACCGACCCAATCTAATCTTCAGCCTATTTTTTTTCTTTTTTACTACCCTGTGGTTCAGAATAGTTTTTACCTGTTCAAAGGGTTGTTTAAAAAGAAAAAACAGAAACAAAAACAAAAAGAGGGGCGCCTGGGAGGCTCAGTCGGTTAAGCCTCCAACTTCAGCCCAGGTCATGATTTCACAGTTCATGAGTTCGAGCCCCACATAGGGCACTGTGCTGACAGCTTGGAGCCTGGAGCCTGCCTCAGATTCTGTGTCTCCCACTCTCTCTCTCTCTCTCTCTCTCTCTCTCTCTCTCTAAAATAAATAAACATTTTAAAATATTTTTTTAAAAAGAATATGTGACAAAACCCAAATGTAGGCTGCAAAGTCTAAAATCTTTATTTACTAACAGGACGTTCATAGAACAAATGTGATGACTCTGGATCTATATATTTTTTGTCTACAATTCAGTGAGTGAAAAAGGTAAGGATGTGGGAGGTGATTAGGAGAGGGAGAAGACAAGAGAAAAACATATCCTTTTTTTTTTTTACATCATTATTCACAATAAAAAGTAGCCTGTGGAAGCCAGCTTGTACAGATTCATGAGAGCCGATTATTAAATTTTCCAGAGTTTCGTGAGCCAGTTGATGGCATGGTGAAAAGGACTATAGTAAAAATCTTTACAATTTTCCCTCTTCCAGATACCCAACATACCTCTAAATGAAAACTTTCTGAAAATCTTGTCTCCTCTCTACTTTTCAGAAAAGAGAAGGTAGGCAAAAAGCCCTAAACCTACTTTCTGGTCCACTGGGAATGTGCACGCAAGACACCATGATACAAAGTTAGAAATGTAATAGACAGGGAAGCGCACTGGGTACTGTTTTGCGTCCTCCAAAGAAACCTTAGAGTCTCAGAGTAACTGTCACTGATCTCCCTGCCCCCTGTCCCTACTGTGCTGGGACACGCCCATTCTATGAACGTGTGTCTGCCAGTAGAATTCCTAAGCCCAGGTCTCCGAAGGCTATTGTCAGGTGAAGTGCCCAGTCACTGCCAAGACTATTGTAGGTAAAAACAAGCTCCTGGCATTAACCCAGGCAATGGATTGCTAAGAGAGTAGATTTTAAATGTTCTCACCACAAAAAAAGAAAAAAAGGTAATTATGTGATATGATGAAGATGTTATACTTTGTACATCTTAAACTTACTGCAATTGTCTTATGTCAATTACATCTCAATAAAGCTGGGGGTGGGGGTGGGGGTAGGGAGCGAGGCGATGGGAAGGGACAATTTCCTGATCACCACTAGAGGGAGGACAGATCCCACATTGCATAAAGGTGCTTGAAGGACCAGGATGCTGAGGTTTAACCAGAGAAGGAAGCCAAAAGGAAGGAGAGACAAGGGAGACTGCAGGACAGAGGGAAGGGCAACGAGTAGAGAGGCAAAGGATAATTGCTTTGTGTCTTTTACAAACTGGTACCAGATGCCAGCATCCAGTCTTAGGGATCTGGAGAGCAAATGACTCAGATGCGATTGAGAAAACCAGCATCAGACCTCTGAGCGAGTTCTCAACAAACCAAGCCCCTTTATCCTGTGCAGAATGGGGTCCCAATTCCCAGTATCAATGCCGATAGTTGCCTTGCCTGAATCTTAATTCTCAACAATGTCTACATATTTAATGTTGATATGCATTTTATTTATTTATTTACATATGCTTTATTAATTAATTTAACATGACTTTATAAACTTGTTTTTAAAAGCTTGTAAAGAAATAAACACACACAGTTGACCCTTAGACAATGTGGGTTTGAGCTGTGTGGGTTCTCTTATACACAGATTTTTTACAATATGGTGCTGTAAGTGTATTTTCTCTTCCATATGATTTCCTTAATAACATTTTATTAACTCTAGCTTATTTTATTATACGAATACAGCATATAATACATATAACACAAAATATGTGTTAATCGACTATTTATGTTTTTGGTAAGGCTTCCATCCAACAGCAGGCTATTAGTTAAGTTTTGGGGGAGTCAAAAGTTATATGCAGATTTTTGACTTGCATGGGGGTCAGCACCCCAAATCAAAGGTCAACTGTATTCTCCTGTTGAACTAACATGTAAGGAGTCAAGAGAGAGACTACCTACAAGAATGGCAACCTAGATCTTCATAATGTAACACGACATAGATTAGTATTTTATTAATTAGAAATTAATACTCATTTTCGCATATGAAAAATCAAACTAAGCATCATCTTCCAACGCTCGCATATGATTTAAGTAGGTTTTCCCCAAGGCATCTGGGAACCTGAATTCCACATCTAACATTGTTTCTATGAGCAAAGTATTTCCAAACAACCTACTTGGGAAAAACACTCAGAACACAATGTGTTTGTAAACTAGGCAAAAAAAAAAAAAAAAAAAAATATATATATATATATATATGTACACCAGTTGTTTGGAAGGCTAAAAGTCACCCCTCTTTCTTCTTATTGTTATGATAGTTTGGGTTTCTATCTTTGAGTTCATATCACTGCCTCTACCCCCAACACACACACACACAGACACACAGACACACACACACACACACACACACACACACACACACACACATACACACAGTCTCCTCTGAAGAGCTGCTCTAGCTGCACCTTTTACGGTTACAAGAAAATGGATTTCTCAAAGCTATACTTCAAGGTTGTTGGCCCCATTTCTACTGCTGTGGTAACTTTTCCTGGCTCCAGAAAAGCGATTCTAAACTAATGTAAATTGGACAAGGTCACAGAGAGTGCTAAGAACAGAACTGGTAACCTACAAGCACTAAACCCAAGGCTCTCTTTCTATTTCTAGAGCAAAAAAATGGGCACAACATAACATTTTCCTCTGTTAAGGCAAAACTATTATGAGCACTTAGGACTAAAAATACTGTCTGTTGAGTCAACTTTACAAGTTGCCCTGAGCTCAAGACTGCTCTGAGCTAGCAGGAATTAGAAGCTGCAGAGTTTAGTATGATAATTTTATAGAAATATAATAGCGTACCCAACTTGAACACATAGGCACTATATCTGCTCACGATATCCTGGAAGAACTCATAAAAACATCCCATCAGTTCAGCCAACAGTGCATTAAACAGGCACAGCCTATTCTCAAGCAATTAAGGAGGGTTCTTTAGCACACAGGCTATTTCAGCCCTGGGGAGAGCTTTACAGGGGCCATCTTAATCATTCTTTTTTCACATAGTGTCTCATTGGTTAATTGATATGGTCTCATAACTCCTCCTCAGGACGACCAATGGGAATAGTCATGCTAAGACAGACAGGGGCGCCTGGGTGGCTCAGTCGGTTGAGCGGCCGACTTCAGCTCAGGTCACGATCTCACGGTCTGTGAGTTCGAGCCCCGCGTCGGGCTCTGTGCCGACAGCTCGGAGCCTGGAGCCTGCTTCGGATTCTGTGTCTCCCTCTCTCTCTGCCCTCCCCCTGCTCAAGCTCTGTCTCTACGTCTCTCTCAAAAATAAATAAAATGAAGGTTAAAAAAAAAAAAGACAGACAGGCAAGAAGAAAACCCAGTAGCAGGAGACAAGAAAAAGAAAAGCAGTGAAAATCCAACCTGGGTGGTCAACCAGCTGATCTACAAACGTCTCTGATTCCTCTCCTGTTCCTGTTCTTCATCTCGACTTCAGTAGGTGACTCCATTAACAAAAAATGTTCTGGGGTGCCTCAGTGGCTCAGTCGGTTGAGCGTCCGACTTCAGCTCAGGTCATGATCTCACGGTCTGTGAGTTCGAGCCCCGCGTCAGGCTCTGTGCTGACAGCTCAGAGCCTGGAGCCTGCTTCGGATTCTGTGTCTCCATCTCTCCCTCTGCCTCTCCCCCACTCATGCTCTGTCTCCCTCTGTCTCAAAAATAAATAAACATTAAAAAAAATGTTCTAGAAACAGCTTGGTTTTCCAGTTTGACCCTGATCTCTACTTTTGACCCCTGGAATGCTGTTCTTCCCAGCCTCCCACTGACACTGCCATTTAAGAAATTCAATGTGATCCCTTAAGGGAAGAAGACCCTTGCCCCATTTGGGGTGGACTTGCATGGATAGCATGATAGAATGTGATACTGTCACCCCAAAGATGGACCTTACAGCAGCAACCTTCCAGAAGCCCCCAGTCAGAGGTATTTCATAGAAATGATTAGGCCATATCTTGCAGAGATAACTGCATTTTATTTCCTAATTATTTCTAGTAGCAGATGTAAGCAACCTTTGGGACTTCTTCAAGGTCGTTTCCAAATATAATAGCTAAGGATCCTGGCAGAATTCTGCCTCTGACCACAAACCTGGTCAAAGAAGAGACAAAAAGGCCAAGAGACCAGAGATGCTACCGTAAGAGTAATGTCTTATACTAATTAAGCATGTACTACATGGCAGATGCATAGAGAAACACGAAACATACTTGAAAGGACATATGGCATTTACAGTCACAAGAGCTAAAAGGGAAATTAGTTCAAGAAAGAGGGATAAAAAGTTAGACAGGTGTAATCTTAAATAAGGTAGCCAAGAGAAGTCCCATTAAGAAGAGGAATTTAAGAAGAGATTTGAAGAGAGTTAAAGAGTATCAGCAGGTGTTTAGGAGACAGCATTCCAGACAAAGGGTAGAACAAGTTTAAAGTTGCTTTGGAGAGAGCATATGTGCTATGTTGTAGGAACAGGAAGGACATCGGTATGGCAGAAACACGGTGATTGTGGGGAAGATGGAGAGGTCAGAAGGGCTAGAAGGGACGAGATTGCTTTCTTTACTCTGAAAGAAATGGAAAGATATCAATGAACTATTAGAGTAAGATGTGAGGATGCAAAATGTAAGCAGAGGAGAAGCGTGACCCGATTCCAGTGTTAGTAGCATTGCCCTGTTGTGTGTTGAACCTAGACTTTGGGGTGAGGCAATAATGGAAACAGAGAGAGAAGTAAGGAGACTATTGCAATAATCCAGGTAGAATGATAGAGGCTTTGTCTAGGTTGATAGCAAGGCAGGTGATGAGAACTGGTCAGATTTGCAATATATCTTGAAGGCACAGCTGCAAGACTTGCAAATGCAAGGATGACTCCAAAGTTTTTGGCCCAAGCAATCAGAAAAATAGAGCAGTCACTTGCTGAAAGAAGGAGGAAATGAGAAAAGGAGGCTTGGTGACGGGACATCTCGGGGTCCCGTCTACACAGAAAGTGATATGCAGAGAACAGCCATATTAAGATATGGCTCCCTTATTAAGAATTCCAATTCTACTTAATTGATATTTCCCTCCTTCACTCTGTCATTGTATGCTCACTCATTCTTCATTCATTCATTCATTCCTTTTTTCAACAAATGGTAACTGATCATCTATTGTATGCCAAAGAGTATGTTTTGTCTTGGACATACAGCAAGCAAGAAACACTTGGCTCCTTTCCTTATAACACTTCCAACCTAAAGTAGAAGCAATAAAGAAATAATTACACAAATACATCTACCTATATGTAAAACAAAACAAAAATTTGCTAATAAATGAACAATGGTGTTAGGAACATAAGTAATGGCCCCTGGTTGCGGAGCTGGGGAAAGGCAGAGTTAGAACATAAACACAAGTTGTCTCCCTCCAGAGCCCGCACGCTTATGTTAATCGAGTGACCGAACACTAGCCAGCACCATTCAGTGGAGACAGAACACAGCAGCCAAGAAGAATCTGAACTCGATTCATAGGGTCCTGTAATTGCTGTAATATGACTGTCACAGAATCTTTTCCAGGCCAGACTTCCCTCTTCTATAAGATGACCTATATAAAGACCAGATGATCTCCAAAGCCCCTTCTGGCCCTGAAACGGGGATCTTATGATGTGCAGTGGGGTCAAAATGTAGGAAAGTACATGTGGGAAGCACCCAATCCAAACTTTACTTATTCCACAGTTCTGCCTAGGCTAGACCTGTGTGTGAGGCTGAAAGTCATGGACCCTTGACCAAGTCCTTCACTGCACTGTCCAGTGAAGGACGTGGAAAGGCAGCAGGAACGGGGACAGCAGGAGATTGGCAGGTGGGACCTTTCTCAGAGGTGGGACTGAGGAGAGGGAGTGAGCGGGAGAAAGAGAAAAGAGGAAATCCGTGGATAGCAGATCCATTGAGGCACTCCTGTGTTTAGGTGCCTTGAAAGGGTGATTTCTTGTCAAGCCTAGAATGGACATGATATGGGACTCCCACGCGTATGAATGTGATCCTGGGAAATTCAGATCCTTCACCTTCCGAGGCCCCAGTTTTCTCATCTGCAAAAGCAAGGCTAGATCATTTCTGTGCTCAGTAATCTACGACCTCACCTTCCTTAACCTCGGCATTTCCATACCCTAACTACATTTCCAAAAGAAAGTCCTACCCTCTAGAATATACTCCTTGTCAAACCTGCAAGATTCATTCAAATAGTCTTTTGATCTAACAGTGCAACTCTTAAAATAATCCAAGTCAAATATCCTCAACAGAAGAAACATTTCAGTGTCTGGTTAAAGAATCCCAAAGTTTTAGCTACCATTTTTAGGATTTATTTATATTTCCTTCTAAAATACAATTTTTAATCACCATACATTGTCCGCAATCACAATACTCTTCCTGGAACTCTGATAATGTCCTAAAACATCTTCAAAATACCTCATGATGGAAAATAAGGGTTATTTTCTATTTGCTAATTACAAATTGCTAATCAGTGTTGGTATACTAAATTAATGACAGCAACTACAGAATACAATGTCTAAACCTAGCATACTCTACATTGACAAACTCTGATTTTAAATCCTAATTAAATAATCTTATCTCATAAGTAGAGAAAATGAGGTTTTACAAAAATTCTAGGATGGCTCTGAATCACATAGCACCAAAACGTTTCCAATAACTAAATCCAGGATTACAACCTATAAGCTCTTGACTCAAATCACCAAGTTATTATTACTGTTGACAAATACTGGTGTTTTTTTTTTAAAAAAAGAAAGAAAGTAGCTCTGTTGTGCACGTAGTGAAAATATTTGAAGTTTTAGCTTTCTGGTAAAAATAATAAAATTAATGGGGGGAAAATCCCTTATCAATCGCCTGGTAATTTACCAACTTCTACCTGTGCAATGGGTTCAATTACTTAAGCCAAGGAGAGTCTCACATATGTGTTTAATCTTCATTGCTGAAGTCTATGTATAAATATTTTAACCGAGTTTAAATTAAATATGGTTAAAATACATGAGTAGAAATTTGCATATTAAGTAGCAAAATATTATAAGACGTTTGAAGAAATTATTTTGGTAATTCTAAAGTATTCTTTCATCAACCTGTCCCACTACCCTAGACACATCCAAATCACCATAATATCAACATATCCCTATGAACATGGTGTCATGACCTCCGTATGATAATTAACAGACCTTATTCTAAAAAGGTTACAATCCGAATATCCACAGAGATGCCTATATTTCACAGAGCACTGAGTTGAGTGCTGCTAATTTCCACCGGGTTAAAATGGAAAACAAAAGTTGTTTGTTAACGTATATATACTTCCAAATGTTCATGAGCCCTCTCTTTCTCTTTTCTCTTGCCCTCTCCAGCTCCCTTGATTCTTTCCTCTTTCAACTCATTCTCTTTCTTCTTCAATGTCCCCCCAATGAAATAGCCCCCCAACCCTTACTCATACATTCACTCTCCAAGGTTTCAGTTACCCACAGGGGTTTGGTCAAAAGATCAGCAGTAGCCTAATGCTACATCACAATGCCTTGATCTCATTAGATGGGTATTTTATCATCTCATATCTTTACAAGAAGCAGGGTGAGTACAGTACAATATTTTGAGGGACAGACCACATTCACATAACTTTATTACAGCATATGTTATAAGTGTTCTATTTTACTATGGTATTGTTAACCTCTTACTTGCATAATTTACAAATCTAACTTCATCAGAAGTATGAATGCATAAGGAAAAAGGATGTATAGGGTTCAGTACTATCTCCAAAATTTCAGGCATCTACTGGGGGTTTTGGAAGGATCCCGTCGCCCTGGAATAAGGGGAACTACTATACAGCATGGTTATCTTTCTTTAAGACACTTTCCACTATGAATAATTTATCGCTTCGCCCATTCATTTAACAGACTTCATCCATGACCTACTATGCGCTTGGCACAGTGTTGGCCTCTGGGCATCGAAAAGAATGATAGTGTCACTGCCTTCGGGGAAGATGGAACAGAGCAGATGCTGGGCTCCACAGTTAATGAGATGGGAGTGAGTCACTGTGGCGAAAACCAGGTAGCACCTGCCCTCTCCTGTAGGACATGTGTTTTTTCCATCTTCTTTCCCGACCACTGCTCTTCCAGACTGTAAGCTGCCCTGAGGACTGGAACTAAACATCAGTCATTTCTATTGCCACAGCATCTAACACAATGCCTGGCACACACAGGGCCTCCTAACGTGTTTTTGCACGAATAAATGAGTGAATCCGAGTAAATGAAATTGGGAAACCAGTATGTATCATGAATGCATTTTACAAAGATGGGATTTAATTTATTCTCTTCTTCCCCCGAAGTGTATGTACCCTTGGTACCAGAAGCTGGGTGGGATACCGGTTTCTCAGGCACGGAAGGTCCTGCTCTGGAAGAAGATGCCTTCGTGGCCTTTCTAGAATCACCGCGTCACATTGTGTCCAAACTTCCCTGAGAACCCTCCTCAGGTGCGAAGAGGGTGGGCGAGCCGGCCCGCGGCGCCCCCGCCTGCCCTCCGCGGGGCTCTGCTCCCAGCGAGGCGCGCGGCTTCCGCGAACTTTTTTTCCCCATCAGAAGTTTGGTTAAGTTGAAGGATAAAACCTCCTTCGGGAGTCCGGTTAGAGATGCGGGAGCCAAAAAAATGCTGAACGGGCCCCGCGAACGGCTGAGCAGGGAGCTAGGGTGTCGGGCAAGCCGGGTGGCGTCCGGGCCTGGCGGGGCGCGGCGGGGCAGCGCCTGCAGACGCGGGGGGCCCGGCGGCGGCGGCGGCGCAGGGGGAGCAGCCGAGGCCCGCCGCGGGTCAACCTGCTCCCGAGCGCCGTCGCCCTCAGAGAAGCCGCCCGATTGGGAGCACTAGCCCCCGAGGCTCCAGCGGCGCCCGACGACAACCGCGGCGACCTGAAGCTTCACACCCGCCTCCTCCCGCGACCGGGGTCTCCTGCGTGGAGGCTGGAGCGCCTCGGAGCACCCCCAACCGCGCGCTGCGAGCGCGGGGTCCGCACTCGCCGGCGTCCCCACCCTCCAGCGTCGCCGCCGCTCGCCGGCTTCTCGCTCCTCGTGCCCCCGTCGTCCGGCGTCCAGCAGCGCGACGGCCTCGGCGCGGCCGCGGGTAAGCAGCCACGCAATACTCTAGTCGCACCGTTTCCAGCCTCAGACGAGTCCCCGGCTCGCCGCTCCAGGGGGGCACGCCAAGGTCACCGGCATAGGTGTGACTACCTCCACCTCCAGTCTCCTCACACCCCTCCCTCTCCAAGAGCTCCAGGGCCGGGCTCCTCTCGCGTCCCTCACCCCAGCCGGGGTCTCTTCCTCCGGCACCTCCTCGCCCCCCTCGGGATCCCTCCCTGTCCTGGCCCTCCCGGGGTCCTCGGCCCTCTCTGCTCAGGCTCACTTTCTCTCCCGGGCGAGACTGCCTCGGAAGTCTGCCCTCGTCGTCCTCGGAGAACGAGGGGAGGAGACGTGCCTCCCACTCGCTCCAGGGGAGCGGCGGGGAAATCGACGCAAACTTCTGCTGCACTTACTTCGGGCCGAGGCTGCCGCCCCCTCGCCTCGCCTCTCTCTCCCACAGGCAGCTGCTCCGCGGCGACCTGGAGCCGCCGCGCTCGCATTCCCCACGCCGGCGCCGCTGTGAAACGCGCAGGACTGGGGGGGGTAGCTCCCCGGCGAGCGCGCCCAGGGCGGGAGCGCCGGGGCCGAGGTCCGGCCGCCGCGCTGGGCGGCGAGCTGTGCAGCGCCCGCCTCCAGCAGCCCGCGGAGGCTGCGCACGGCGCCGCGCGCCCGCTCCTCCGCCGGGTCGTTTCTGTCCGAGTTGCAGTTTCAGTGCCTGCCAGGACTGCAGCACCCTCTCTCTCCTCCCCCGGAAACGACTTTCAATTCACCTGGAGGCTCGCGTTGCTCCCCCGCGGGCGGGCAGCGTGACAGCGGGTGCAGAGGAGAGGGAGGAGCGCGGGAGCGGCGCCTGCCCGAGTGCGCCTCCAGCTTCCTAGGCGAGGAGCGCGCAACCCTCTCCAGCCGCTCTCCTCGGGACTGCAGTCCTGACGTCACCCCGCCCCCCCCCCCACCCCGCGGAGGAGCGGCTCGGAGGGTGGGGTGCCGGGAGCGAGGACGCGGGAGTGTGAGCGGGAGTGTGAGCGCGTGTGTGTGCACGCGCGCGTGTGCCTCGCGAGGCTGGGGACCGGTCGGAACCGCAGCTGGATCTGCGACGAGCCAGAAACCGAGCTCCCTGCAAACAGGCGCCGAGGGGCTGCCATGAACAGCCGGGGGCGCTCGCTTCCAGGTTGGGGCGGGGATCCGGGGATTCTACCCACGCGAGTTTGAAAGCGACCAAAGAAACGGATTAGCGCGAGAGGGGCAGTGGGAGAGTGGGAGTTGGGCGCTCTCTTTCCCCAAAGTTGCAGGATGCTCTGGACGCCTTTAAAACGCTGCGCCGGAGGTTTAGGAAGAAGAGAGGAGGAGACCGTGCAAGAGGGTTGATTTTCACCTCCCGTGGGAAGGAGGACAGATGGGGACGAGAAAGGTCCTTTCAGGGTCCTCTTGGCCTCCACTCTCTCTGAGAGGTCCTAGGAAGGAGCTCGCTTTGGCCCGCCAAGGGTGCCTGTCGCCTCCTCTGAAGAGACACCCAGCCCACTGCCGCTGTGTGCTGAGAAGTCTCTGCAAAAGGATTAAGGGGACCTGGCTTTTCCCACCTAATTCCCAGCCCCGCGTGAACCTACGGGAGTTTCCACCACAGCTGGGCGAAGGCACCCGGAACCAGAGAAAGGGGTCAAGGCCGAGGCTGGACTGTAGACGCGCGATACCTTGTCCTTGGGTCCTAGGTCTGAAGCTGCGATGGTTAGAACTCCACGCAGAGTCCCTGGAGATCATCACGGGGAAGCCAGTTTGAGTCTTTGCCGCACTCCAGATCCTTAAGTAGCCGCCCAACTTTCCTCGTTCTCTGAAGTTGTCCCGGGGATCAAAACTAGAAGACACTTTCTGTGGAGGAACCGAATGAGGGGTCTTCAAGAGGTTCTGGGATGGCTAAAGTTTTCCGCGGAGCGTTTGTCCCTTAGGAGCGACCCGGCCATCTTTGGGGCAAAGTGCCCGGCTCGGTGCGCCTGCTGCGCCCTGCACCGCGAGGCTGTGCCCAGCCGGGAGTGCCCTCCCGCCGCCCGCCTGCCTCCCGGCTGGAGCAAAATGTGCATTGCGCTCTCGCCAGGCTGGATCCGCTGTCAGCCTGGAGACGTCAGGTGCGCACTGCAGTGACCGCAGGCTCCGCTAGCAGCTTGCCCCAGTCAAGCGGCAGTGATTTTTAACTGCAAGCGTCTCCTTTCCTGAATAGTGTTTGATCTCCGAGTTGCCTCTAATTCGTTAAACTACTTGCTTAAAAAGGAAAGAGTGAAGGGTGGGAAGCAAGAAATAAACAGAATGGGAGAAAAGAGATCCCCTGCGCACACTCTTTAACTTCAGCTTCTTAAAGTCACTAAAAGTAGGATCGGCCACGGTCGAAGCTGCAGAAAGTTTCATTGCCTTCTTGAGTCTCCAATGGAAGCTTAACAGGATAGCCGAAAGTTTGGGATCTTGGTCTTCTGCCTTAGGTTTAAAAGTCTCAGGAATTCTCACGTTTGAAACTTAGAATTCTAGCTCATCAGACGCTATGTGGATATTCTTAACTATGAGATGGATTTGACAAACAGAGAGAATAATTAAAATAAGTGAAGATGCAGCATGTTCCCAATTAGAAGATAGAACAGGAAATTTTCAGAGAAGGACATAGGGTATCAGCTTCCAGGGCCTCTTGTAATGGCCCTTTTCTTTTTTAATACAGAAGTTTGAAAACAGCCTGTCATCACAAAGGAATTACATAACCGGGTCCTAATTATGCATGTTTCAGAACCAGCGATTCCTCAGTAGGAATGACTGTTGCTGAAAATGTTACAATCGGGTTACTAGTGTGGGAATGAGCAAGTCATTGACAAAGGAATGGTTTGAAAACAAGATGGTAGAGTGGCAGCTCTGCTGGTGCAGATGAACCTTCGAAGCCGGGGCACGATTTGGCTTCCAAGTGTTCAATGTCAACCGCTAGTTAGGAACGCTATCTTAGCAGGTAAGACACCTGGCTGACGTAGCCAAAGAAAGTAATGGCTATTGATGTGGCAGGCCTAAGTACTTCTTCCTTGGTTTCCTATTATATTCTGTTCACAGCTCCGGGGTAACTTTCTTCACATCCTAATGGGATTGGTTGTTTGTAGTTCTGTCTCTCTTCTACGTTTAAAATCTCCTTCAGAGCAGGAATTTTGTCTTTCTTTCCACAGGACTCCATACAGTACCCGGTGAATGGCGTTTAATAAATACATGTTGACCAGATTAATTGTTTTTTAACGAGTTTAAAATAAGTACATGTTAAAATTTACATATTTTAAACTCTCATACTGTCTGAGACAAAATATATACAACTATATTATATATATATATATATCTTTATATATTTATATATGAAATGAAAAGGAGAGGAGAGGAAAAATCATTTCTCAAAAGGACAACTGTCAACGACGGAGTAGGAGGTTAACTTGTCCATAGAAACATCACTTACTGATCTTATCCGATGAGAATCCTTTCATGTTTGTCAATTGACGTTTACGTGTTTTCAACGTTTGGTGTTTGGAACTCAGAAGCACTGACCAAAGTGCATGACAAGCATTTTCCCATTGGTCGGAATGTCGCAAATCATTGAAGTTGGGTGTATGCATTTCTGATAAATTCAGAAACTCTCTTAGCTCAGCTTGCCCTGGACTTTGCCCTCATCACTAAGAGGACAACTCTCACTGCTCCAGGCACTGCCAATATGGCCCAGTAGGCTGCAGGCCAGTGCTTGTGTGACCGTGCTCTCAACCACAGAACACCTATGGCCAGGCAGTTCAGTTATCAGGTACATCCCAGGGACCAGGTGAAAAATCATCCATACATGCACACCAACCCATAGCTTCCATATAGTCCGAACATCATGTTTACGAAGAAGGACTAGCTCTGTTGGAAGTCAGGGGGTGGGTTTTTGTTTTTGTTTTTGTTTGTTTTTGGAGAGGGCAATATTTTAGTATAACAGTGGCTTTTTATCATACACTCTGTAGCTATTAAAGCCTCTAAACCAAGCCCTTTAGCAAATAGATGTTGGCAAAACTACGGAGACTAATAATTCTGTTTTACTGGAAGCTATCTCCTGAGCAAAATAAGCTCTGATTCAACTCCTCGTTTTCTGCAATCAAAGAAGGAAGAGAAAGAGAAGGAAAAGAGTGGAGAGGGAGGAAGGGGAAAGAGGCAAGAGGGAAGGAAGAAGGGAGATGGGGAGGAAGGGAGAGGAAGGGCAGAAATGAAGATTAAAATTATTTCACATAGGTAAACAGTATGGAGGTTCCTCAAAAAGTTAAAAATAGAACTGTATTTACCCAAAGAATCAAAGAACATTAGTTCAAAGGGATACATGCACCTCTATGTTTATTGAAGCATTATTTACAACAGCCAAGGTATGGAAACAGCCCAAGTGTCCTCGATAGATGAAGAGAGAAAGAAGATATGGTATATATAAGAATGGAATATTTCTCAGCCATAAAAAAGAATGGGGCCACCTGGGTGCTCAGTCAGTTAAGCATCCATCTAGAGCTCAGGTCATGATCTGATGGTTCGTGAGTTCGATCCCCACATTGGGCTCTGGAGCCTGCTTAAAATTCTGTATCTCCCTTTCTCTCTGCACCACCACACACACACACACACACACCTGCTTGCACTCAATATCTCTCTCTCTCTCTCTCTCTCTCTCTCTCATTCTCTCTCAAAATTAAAGATTAAAAAAAATTTAAAGAATGAAACCTTGCCATTTGCAATGACATGGATGGAGCTAGAGAGTATAGGTGCTAAGCAAAATAGTTCAGAGAAAGACAAATACCCTATGATTTCACCCTATGTGAAATTTAAGAAACAAAACAAATAAGCCTAGAGAAAAAAATAGAGAGCACGAGAGGAGAGAAACCAATGAACAGACTCTTAACCATAGAGAACAAACTGGTTACCAGAGGGGAGATGGGGAGTAGGAAGAAATAGGTGATGGGTATTAAGGTATGCACTTGTTGTGATGAGCACACGGTGATGTATAGAAGTCTTGAATCACTATATAGTACACCTGAAACGAATAGAACACTGTATATTAACTAAATTAAAAAATCAAAAATGAAAAAAATTATTTCACATAAAGCTTACCTAAAAACCAGTTGACACATATATCTTGTATATATTTATTATATACGTTTATAAAGAGAGGTTATGGTCAAAATAATTTTAACAAATCAGTCCAATTGTGTGGATACATTTTTTAAAAGACATAAAAAGAGTCGCTTAAGCTCATGATAAAACGTTGAACATGGTAAACATTTGTTTTTAGGACATAGTAAATTTGGTATAAAACACTGGAATTTTCCTGTAACTTCTCTCAGGACTTAGATTTGCTCTTAATATTTTATGCCTCATGATATATTAATAGCTTTGTGTTTGAACAGTATAGCTTTGTATAGTACCTTCTAATCCTGGTAGAGTTAACCTAAAGACAAGCTCTAAGTGGCTGATTTCTTTTAAGAAGTTAAAGTCCTAAACTGATAAATTCAAAAATTTAAAAGTGTCATAACCGAACCAAGTAGTTGGCATGACATATTTATACATAGTATTCCTAAAGTACTATTGCAGGTGAACAATAATTTTGTGATAAAAATTGGACTTGGCTGGGGGTATTTATATTTAAAATAGTATAACATTTGACTTATACATGTCATATGTTGCGATGCACCATAGCTTTTCAAACAGGATTTAGAACTTCCCGCTGGATCTGCTTTTCCATGAGTCCCGGACTACACATCCTAAATGGACTATATTGATACCAAAGAACATTTTTGTCATGTTATAAAACCTAATGGAGGGTATTATGTTAAGTGAAATAAGTCAGTCAGAAAAAGACAGATACCATATGTTTCCACGAATAGGTGGACTTGGTGAGACTAAGCAAAAACCAGGGGGAGGGGAAGAGGGGAAAGAAAAAAAAGACACAGAGAGGGAGGGAGATAAAACATAAGAGACTCTCAAAGACTAAGAACAAACTGAGGGTGAGGGGGGTGAGGGGGGAGAGGGGGTGATGGGCATTAAAAAAGGGCACATGTTGGGATGAACACTGGGTGTTTTATGTAAACCAATTTGAAAATAAACTATTTTAAATTAAAAAAAATTTAAAAAAATAAATAAATAAAACCTAATGAGGAATAGTAAAGAGTCAGTTTGTTGTTTTCAATTCAAATTTGGGGGAAGTCTTGCTCAAAGGGTGGGTGTTAAAAGTTTTTATAAAGGGTGCTTTTCATAGGTAGATTTGTTTATGTGTGAACACAGTGCTGCTAGAGTTTTCATTCTTCCCATCACTGGGATCAAATCAACAAGGTCTTGGCCGAGAAAATCGATTTAGAAGGTTAAGTACCTGCAGACTTGGTTCCTGCCCTCAAAGAGCCTACGACCTGGTACCTTTTCCTGTTTTCCATGTGACTCCCTGGGAGTTATGCTTTAGGATTTAGGGATCCAGACACTTATGCCTGGGCAAGTAGGGAGGACTGAATTTATAAGAGCCAATTAGAATTTCTTAAGAGGCGTCAGGAAGTCTTTTTAAGTGGATGTAGTTACAGTGCTTTGATTTTCTCTGAATTGTCTGAAGCAGGATCAATCTAAGACTAAAAGTACACTTGCTTTTATCCTTCAGTCCTTCCAGAACACTTATTTCTTTAACCCCATTTTCTGCCTGGTCTCCTTCCACTTTAGCACAGAGTAGTTTTCGGTTTTCGGTTTTTTTTGTTTTGTTTTGCTTTTTCTTTTTTCTTTTTTCATTTAGATTGTCTAATTCAAGTAATTAGAACTTAGGTGCCTCTGGGCAAAGCTCTTATCTGCCAATGTGTTTATAAAGTATTATGGGGGCACCTGGGTGGCTCAGTCGGTTGAGCATCCGACTTAGGCTTAGGTCATGATCTCACGGTCTGTGGGTTCAAGCCCCGCATCGGGCTCTGTGCTGACAGCTCAGAGCCTGGAGCCCGCTTTGTATTCTGTGTCTGCCCCCTTTCTCTACTCCTTCCCTGCTTACACTCTGTCTCTATCTCTCAAAAATGAATAAACATTTAAAAAATAATAATAATAATCGAAACTTTAAAAAAAGTATTATGTACACTTACTGTACTTTATAAGTAATAATAATAGTAATCACCTTCTATACAAAATTAGAATGTTAGCGTATTCAACTAGTCTAGTATGCCAATTTGCTTTAGTGTTTCATAATTATCTCATGAAACCAGAGGTATAACGGGCACTACATTATACAATCTTCCAAAAATATGTTTCTATATATTCTGGCAGAGAGATGCACCTGCAGTTTTCCTCCATCCACCTCTAAGACACAGAAATGGCAGGGTGAAACTTAAGTTGTATTCATGTTGCAAACTATTCAAAGTCGTCTCCTTTTCAGCCGTTTCCTCCCTACAAGCCAGCCAGCATTAAGTATGGTTAAGATATATGTGTCCTAAAGAAGTAACTTGAACAAGAAGGTGGGAGGTGTGATTTTCCCCCACATAAAGGACAGCACGGGAATTATAGATGGCCAAAATCTTATTGCAGGAAATGTCGAGCCTCGGGGCATGTATGTAAGGTTCAACCACTGGTAACTACCAATGGCTATTTCTGTAACCTGGCTGAGCCTTCATCGTCTGATTAAACAGCAACCAGAAAATTAGTCTGACTTTTGGTAAAAACAGCAAACTGCCTCTCATTTTCAAACTCAGAAGAAAGAGCAAAGAAACTGTGGAAAACGCGTTGGATGGATACCTCTTGGTTCGCAGTAAGTGACACCGCTGGTGTCTTCCTGCAACAAACTTGCCAGGTTGAGGTCATTAAGTTAGTACTGCAGCTTAAATCATTAGGCAGACGGGTTACATTCCCAAAATACCCATGGCATTTGAAAATATATAGTGTTGAAAGAACAGCACTACATAAAATTGAAAACCTCACACCATTTTACTACCAAGAAGAGGGAGCTCCCTGCCTTCCTTGCTTTTTTTTTTTTTTTTTTTTTTTGCCCAGGGGTTTTCTTCTAATGCAGTAATGTTATTTTAATGTGCCAGAATGGAAACCCCAGCCAGAGACTTCTGCAGTCAAAATTTCCAGTGTCTCGGGCTGTATTTTTAGTCTTCTGAATTAATTGGATATAGCACCCTATAGTAAAAATCCCTTTGACACTGCCGCAGAAATACCTAAGGCATAGTTCCCAGAAAGAACCGCTGGCTGGCCACAGAGTTGAGATGCTTTGGCAAAGGCGCTGAATCTGCACTCAACAGCCCTGGCTCTCCAGCAGAGCAAAACCCATTGATTTTTACAGTACACGGAGCTGACTTTGGAAGATGTTATCATTTGAAACATTATCCAGTCCGCCAAAATAATCACTAGGTATATATGTCTTCACTTGCAGCTGCTTACATTTTTTTAAAATAATAATAAAAAAAATTGACCTAATCCTCAAACATGTGCGTGAAAGACCATGGCAAATGAGAAATGCAAGTCAGAATGCCCTCCGGAACATTCCCATTAAAACGATTAAAGAAGAAGTATACAGTGACTTACCTGTCCTCTAGCAACAGCTTCTGAAGTTTTAAACTATACGTATTCTTAGTGAAAACACCATCAGAAGATATATACACTACTCAGTACTGGGCAGGGAAAAAAATAGATCCAAGGGCAAATATTTATAGTGGCAAAAGAGAGGTGAGTTTAACTCAAACTTGAGTTTAAACTTGCATCCCAGAGGTCTCCTTACAAGAGGGGAGTAGAAACAGAAATTACGCTGGATATTTTGAGAAAGCGGTGACTCAGTGTCCGGAATTAGGGGCCCACAGAATCGTTGGAAGATCTGGAGGAAAAAGTTCTGACTGGAGATCTGAGATTCCAGAAATGACACGCGAAAAATACAGAACTGGACTTGTAGGACGGCCATGACCTCTGAGGCTGCCACCGAAGCCTCTAGGTTCAAAGATATGTTCGGCCTCTGCAGTACTGCCGTAGCTGTTTCTGGACATTCCGAAGGCAGGAGACTGCCAATGCAGGGAAATGGTCATTTCTGTGACTTTCTCTGCCAGCGGAAATACCCATTGGCCACCTCTTTGGACATGTTTCTTTTTTTCTTTCTTTCTTTTTTTTAAAATTTTTTTAGTGTTTGTTTATTTTTGAGAGAGAGAGAGTGCGAACAGGGGAGGGGCAGATAGAGAGGGAGACACAGAATCTGAAGCAAGCTCCCGGCTCTGAGCTGTCAGCACAGAGCCCAACGTGGGGCTTGAACTCACGAACCATGAGATCATGACCTGAGCTGAAGTTGGACGCTTAACCGACTGAGCCACCCAGGTGCCCCTTTTTGGACATGTTTCAGTATATGTGCTGCCCAAGCGAGCACTGGACATATTTCAAAAAGAGTTAGTGCTTCGTTCTTGGGTCTTTTCCCTCACCTGGTTTCTTCTTATTATTGTTTATAAAAGATTTCAGAAGTCCCAGGGGAAAAAAAAATCCAGACACCAGAGCCATTGTTAACATCGCTGTTATAACTTAAGGCATTACTGGCAATCTTGGAGATCAAATAAGCAAGCAAGTTTGAAAGAATAGTACATTTCTTTATAGGTTTCTTAGCTTTTAAAAAAAAGCCTCTAGGTGTTTAAAATAAAATTTGTATATAGCTTTAAGTGGATGTAGTCTAAAAATATGTAATCTGTTTGTCCAGACCACCACGAGAGTGGAGACTTAATAGGTACACGCGCATGCCCACATGCACGCGCGCGCGCACACACACACAGCATTTATGTAATTCCACCCCCACCCTCTATTACGGGACTTTAATCCTCCACCGAAAGAGAATCCCTGGCATTGTCCTGAGGAGTCCAGCTCTAGGCCAAAATCCTATGTGGATCTTTCAGGACAGCCCCCTTGGGGGCGGGGGGTGGGGGTGGGGGAGGGAAGCTGCCCTCTCCACACCAGAGTTGGTGCGCAGCCACTGCACTGCGATTTTCCAGACGGAGTTGCAATCAAGGACTCTGGGCTCCCAAGGCCAGCCATGCTCACCCTCAGATCTATATTCTTACCATAGGCACCTCCATTTAGAGGTTTCCTTATGGAGACCTTGACTGAGGCACTTTTCTCAATTCCGAGTCAATGCTTTTCCAGTCTTGGTCCTTCCTCCCCTTCCTCCTCCTCACCCATGGGTGCATAAAAAGGCAGAAGCCTTTTGTTCCGGGCTCCCCAGCAGTGAGCCTGTCTTCCCATCACCCCCAATCTTTATCGATCTACCCAGCCTTGCCCAGTGCCATTTCATGAGGAAACTGGAACAGTGGGCAGCCAGCACCACTTTTTGCCTCTTGCTTGCATTCGTCGTGGTAAATGAGCTTGTTTGTTACTTTCAGTTTGGCTGGTGCCTCAATCAATCACCTCAACTTCTGGTTGTTCAGCAGCTCCTGACCCCATATGCCCCAATTATTTCTGAGCCTTTGCAGGGTTCCTTCATGAAAGGGACTCTCAGCTACCTTGGGGAGCATGTGGTTTCCCTCTTCTCTGGTTCCTGGCTAGTCTATGGGATCAGGGAAGTGCCCTCTGAATTGCTGTTGATGGCACCAGTGCCATCTCCCCGTGGTGTGACACTCCCGCATCTAGCTGACTTGTGTCCGATCCGCATGCTGCAACCATGGGTATTGCTGGTGCTCTCTCTTGCCAATGGGCTTCATAGTCACTGCTATTCCTACTTGTGCTGTATTTCCTTTGAAGGAAAATTCCCTCCCATATATACATATATATATATACACACACACATATATATATGAGTATATGTATGTATATATATATACACACACATATATTACATATATTACTGTAATATATACTATATTACATATATGTGTATATATACATATATTACATATATTACTGTAATTATAATATATTACATATATATGTAAATTATACTATATACTATATATAGTATAGAATATATGCTATGTTACTATATCTGTAATATATACTATATTACATATATATGTTTTATGTATACATACATATATATACATACATATACTCATATATTACTGAGGCTTCATTTGCTTAGGGACTTGGAAAGGATTCCATGAAATGGGTCATTCATTTTTGCTAGCATTCGCTCCAAGTTGCTGACACAAGGTGATGGAGAGAGAGGATTATCTGAGTGATAGACATTCTCAAAATGACCCCTTCCTCGCTAACCCCAGCTGTCTCTGAGGAATGGGGCGAGCATTTGTAGGAGTTATTCTTGGCCACTGATGGTTAGTACAGTTCATGGACTCGCTCAGTTGTCATCCCACACCTGGAGCTGGAGAGGCCAGAAAGCTACAAACTTCATTTCTCACAGTTCCTTGACTAAGGCTCAGGACTCAAGTTAGGGCTCACTGATAGACACATTCACACAAGATTTCCATGTCTACTCATGGCTGATTGCATATGGCTGCCTTTCTCCATTTTCCCTAGTACTCCCTGGAAAGCAGTACAGATGAGGCAAAGGGAAATAGGTCATTCCTTCTTAGATTTTTGGTGAAAACGTTTGACATCCCTTAGGCTACGCTTTGTTTTTGTATTCTGTCTCTCTGACTGCTACCTGCACACACAGTTTTGGAAGTCTTCAAGTGGATCCGAGGGAAATGGAGATGGACGTACACCCTGGCATAAAATACAGGCTTTTCTTGTCTTGAGGACTAACAAAAGATTCACATACTCTAATTTAGGCAGTTTCTTTTAAAATACAGCTAAAGTCCAATTATTTTATGTTGATTATTTTTAGTATTTGGCCTATATACGGGGCATATGTCATGTTTCTGGCTTCCCAACACTTTCTAACACCTTTCTAATTTTGGGAAATGTTCCACTTTGTGAGTTTCACCTTTTCAAGATTAAACATGTGGATGGCTCACTTGCTCAACCTTCTTTGCAGCTAGAGCACAGGCAGGTAACTTGGTGCCACTAGTCTGTTACACCCCCAGGAGACTTGGGTCCAGAAGTGACCAACATGAGAGACAGCCTCTGTGCAGAGTATTCAATATATCAGAGAGAATGATGGCAAAGACTCTCAGCCTTTAGCAGAAGCTATGTTTGCAAGGCAAAGTCTTTAGGAGTGGAATCGGTGAAGTGGAGCACCCAAGTTAGGTTGCAGGCAGCCTTACAAAGTCAAGTATCTAGTGCAATGGCAACAATGGCGATATTTCTCCTCTAGCCAGTTCTTTGGTGTGGCTTAAAAGTGTTAGCGGAGTGTTAGCCCTGAGCTTGTTGTTATATGCTGGGATTATGTTGAATCTAGAGATAAATTTCGAGAGGATTGATATCTGATCAGTTTTAAGTCTTCCAACCCATGAGTACAATGTATCTCTTTTTACTTAAATCTCCTAAAATTCCTCTTAGCATGGTTTGTAGTTTTCCAGGTACGAGTCTCACACATTGCTTGTCGGACTCACCCCAAATATTTCATAATTTTGGTACTGCTGTAATGATTTTTTTTAATTTTAATTTTGGTAGCTCTTCACTAATACACAGAAACACATTGACTTTTGTATATTGATGTTGTATCCTGCAACTTTTCTAAACTGTTTTAAGTTCTAGTAACTGAAAACAATACATCGTACATTTCCATCAAATTTTCACCATAGACGATCATGTCATGTGTGGATAAAAACAGTTTTAGTTTCTGGTCTTGATGCCTTTTATTTCTTTTCCTTGCCTGTTTGCACTGGCTAGAAACTCCATCTGATGATCTACAAAGGTGGTGAGATTGGACATCCTCCTTGTTTCTTAGCTTAGGGGGAAAGCGTTAAGTCTTACACCATTAAGCGTGGTATCAGCCACGCATTTGTCATATATGTCTTTGATCAAGTTGAGAAAAAACATTTCAACTAGGAATGGAATTTTGTCAAACACTTTTTCTGTGTATACTGAGATATTTATAAGACAGTTCTTTCTCAGTTTGTTAATATGATGGATGATATTGATAGATTTTCAAATGTTAAACCAATCCCTGCATTCCTGGAATAGGCTTCACTTGTTCATAATATATCTTTTTAAAAATATTTGCTGGGTTCAATTTGATTTCCTACTTTGGTCAAGAATTTTACATCTATGCCCACTAGGTACATAGTTTTGTTTTGTTTCATTTCTTCTTGTAATATATTTGTCTGGTTTTGGTATAAGGGCAATGTCATCCATGTAGAAAGAGATAGAAGTGTGCCCTATGCTTCCACTTTCTGGAAAAGTTCATATAAAATTGGTATCGTTTTTTCCCTAAATGTTTAGTAAAATTTACCTATGGAAATAAAATTTTTCTTTTTAAGGGGGACTTTACCTACACATTCAATTACTTTGATAGATATAGGCCATTCAGGTTATCTGATTCCTTCTCGAGTGAGTTTTAGTGCTTTGTGTATTTCAAGGCATTTGTTCATTTCCTTAAAGTTGTCAAATTTATTGGCATGAAGTCCTTTATAATATTTCTTTATTTCCCATTCATTATTTGTAAAATCTGTACCTATGTCTCCTCCTTTATTTCTGATATTGTGTAATAATCTGTGTCTTCTCTTTTTGTTTGTAATAAATCTGGTTATCAATTTTATCTATTTTCTCAAAGAACCAGCTTTAGGTTTCACTGATTTTTTTCTATTGTTTCTTTGTTTTCCATTCTAATCTTTAATCATGTCCTATCTTCTATTTACTTTGTGTTTAATTTTCCCTTTTTTAAATCTGTTAAAGTGGAAACTGAAGTCAATGATTTGAGAACCTTCTTATTATCCAATAACATAAACATTCAGTGCTACAAATCACCCTCTAATTACTGCTTGAATAGCATCCCACATATTTTGATATTTTCTGTTTTCACTGTCATTCAGTACAAAATACTTTCGGATTTCTTTTTGAGCTTTTAATTAACCCCTGAGTTATTTAGAAGTATGTCATTTAGTCGCCAAATATTCAGAAATTTTCCAGACACCTCCTGTTATTGATTTCTAACTGAATTCCATTGTGGTCAGAGAACTTGTTGAGACTTTTTTTATGATCCAAAACTCAATCTATCTTGGCAAATGTTCCATATGAATTTGAAAGGAATGTGTGTTTGTGTTACTATTAAATAAAGTTTTCTATAAATATCAGTTAGGTCAGGATTTATAGTGTTATTCGAATGTGATACATCCTTATTGATATTTTGGGTCTTATTCTATCAGTTAGATTTGATTCTCTTATTACATTTGTGGATTTGTCTATTTCTCCATGCAGTTCTATCAGCTTTCTGATCAGCTTCATGTATTTTGAAGCTTTTTTACTAGGTACATAGAATTGTAGGATTGCATGTCTTCCTGATGAGTTGAAGTCTTTATTCTTATGAAATCATCATTTATCCAACATAATATTCTTTGTTCTGAAGTCTACTTTGTCTGATGTTAATAAACCACTCCAGCTATTTTTAGATTAGCATTGGCATGGTATATCCTTTTCCATTATTTTACTCTCTTTTTAAAAATTTTTTAATGTTTATTTATTTTTGAGAGTGAGAGAGAGAGAGAGAGACAGAGCACAAGCAGGAGAGGGCAGAGAGAGAGAGGGAGACACAGAATCTGAAGCAGGCACCAGGCTCAGAGCTGTCCACACAGAGTCTGATGCTGGGTCCAAACCCATGAACCATGAGATCACAACCTGAGCATAAGTCGGATGCTCAACCGACTGAGCCAGCCAGGTACCCCTCCATTATTTTACTCTTAACTTATTTGTGTCTAACATATTTAATGTGAGTTTTCTTAGAGGCAGCCAATAGTTAGGTCATGCTCTTTAGCCAATCTGGAAGTCTCTGCCTTTTAACTAAGGTTTTTAAATGCCTTAATTTTATGTGATTAATTATATGGTTAAATTTAAATCTACCATTTTGGGGGCATCTGGGTGACTCAATCAATTAAGCATAATACTGTTGATTTTGGCTCAGATCATGACCTCATAGTTCATGAGATCGAGTCCTCACATTGGGCTCTGCACTGACAGTGTGGAGCCTGCTTGGGATTCTCTGTCTCCCTCTCTCTCTGCCCATTCCCAACTTGTGCGCTCACAGTCTCTCTCTCTCTCTCAAAAATCATAAATATTTTTTAAAAAGTAAAAATAAACCTACCCTCTTGTTTTTTGTCCCATCTATTTGTTCCCTTTTTCTTCACTTATCACATTTATGAATTAATAAAATATTTTTATAGTTCTATTTTATCTCTTTTGTTGGCTTATTAGATATTACTCTTCACTTTGTTATTTTAGCAGTTGCTTTAGGGGCTTTAGTACTCATCTCTAACTTATCTTTAACATCAGGTGATGTTATACCACATTACATATTATAAAAGAAACTTAACAGTATACTTCCATTTCAGGCACCCTGTCTTTTGAGCTCTTGTATTCATATATTTTATTTCTACGTGTCTCTAATTCCACAATACATTGTTATTGTTTTTGTGTAAATAGTCAATTATCCTTTAAAGACATTTAAGTAAACAGAGAAAAGTCCTCTTACCTTTACATACATAGTTACTTTTTCTAATGTTCTTCATTCCTTTGTGTGTATCTATATTTCCATCTGGTATTTTCATTCTGTCTGAAGGGCTTTCTTTAATATTTCTTGTAGTTCGTCTCTGTTGTTGATGAATTCTTTCAGCTTTTGTATATCTGAAAAAGTCCTTACTTCATGTGTGAATTTAAAAGTTGTATTTACTGAGTATAGAATTCTCAGTTGACAGTTTTTCTTCCAGTAAACTTTCCAGATGTTATTCCATTGCCTTTTCTCATGTATAGATTTTGTGGCAAAATCTGCTGTAATCCTCATCTTTGTTTCTCTCTACTTAATATGTCTTTTTTTCCTCTGGCTCCTTTTGAGATTTTGTCTTTATCATGGTTTGAAAAATGTAATTTTGTGTGTTCTGATGTAGTTTTTGCTTTTGTTTTTTGTTTTGTTTTGCTTTTGTTTGTTTGGGGATCATTGGTCATCTTGGGTTTATGGGTTTTTAGTTTTCATCAAATCTGAAACTTTTTCATTCATTATTTTTTCAAATATTTTCTGGCTCAACCTCATTGTCCTTTCTTCTATAGACTTCAAGTTCACATATCGAACCATTAAAGTGATTCTACATCTTAATGATTTTCTTATTCTTGTTTTTTTGTTTGTTTGTTTTTGTCTATTTTTCATTTTGCCTAGTTTCAAATGCTGTGTCATCAAGTTTAACAATTATTTCTTTTGCAATGTGTAATCTGCCAGTAATTTTATCAGTTGACTCTATTTCATCTCTGAGATTTTAGCTTTCATCTTGGAAGTACGATTTAGGCTTTTTATTTATATCATTTTTCTACATGTTCAGTCTTTCCTCCAGCTTTTTGAACATCTGGCATACATTTTTAATAACAGTTTTAACATCTTTGTCTGCTAATTCTAGCATCTGTTTCAGTTTTGGGGCCCCTTTGATTGGTCCAGGTTTCTATCCTCATTATGAATCATATTTTCCTGCTTCTTTGCATGCCTGGTAATTTTTTATTTTATGCCAAGCGTTAAGAATTTTGTCTTGATGGGGACTGGATATTTTTGTATTCCTATAAATCTTCTTAAGCTTTGTTCCTGAATGCAGTTAATTTATTGCAAACTTGTTAGATTTGTTTGGATCTGTCTTTCTTGGTTTGTTAGGCAGGTTCAGAGTCGTGCCAGTCTATGGCTAATTATTTACCCAACTTCTGATGCAAGAGGTTCCTGAGCATTCTACCATTGCTCCCAAAATTGAGTTTTCCATTTCAGTTGGTGGCAACGGGCACTATTTCAGGGGTCCATAATATATTCACTTTAATCTTTTTAAGTGGTCCTTTCCCCTGCCTAGAGTCGTTTTCTCATACACATGTGTGTGTTAGTACCTGGAAGAATACTGAAAAGGTGATATCTGGAGATCTCTGAACTTCCCTCCCAATACAGCGTTCTCCTCTCTGGTATTCTATTTTGAAACCTTTAGCAATCTTCATATCCCCAGATTCCCAACTCCATCCTGCACAATGCTCATGTCATTTGTTTCCCATTTTTCAGAGAAAATTGCTGTTCATTGGTTAACACACAATGACTTGAAACTCATTGTTTAATAGATTTTTCTAGTTTTTTTTTGTTGTTGTTTGTGCTGTTGTTTCTGTCAGGAAACAATTCCTGTTACTCATCTTTACAGAAGCCGGAGTCCCAAGTCAAAGTTTGTTGGAAGTGCATGCTGATTTAAGACTTCTCTGCAAAATTTTCTTGACTATTTCTAAGAGTGTCTGAGAGGTAACTAAGTTACATGTGTTATTTCTA
The DNA here is from genome assembly GCA_030068075.1 of Paguma larvata. Classification (NCBI taxonomy): domain Eukaryota; kingdom Metazoa; phylum Chordata; class Mammalia; order Carnivora; family Viverridae; genus Paguma; species Paguma larvata. Next base: position 116,299,502 of record CM057828.1, read on the forward strand.
CTGAAATCCCCAACAAAATCCCAGAGGAATTTTCATAGATGTCAACAAGTTGATCTAAAATGGAGGTGGAGAGATGCCTGGGTGGCTCAGTTGATTGTGTCCAATTTCAGCTCAGGTCATGATCTTGTGGACTGTGAGTTCAAGCCCCACATCAGACTCTGTTCTGACAGCTGAGAACCTGGAGCCTACTTTGGATTCTGTATCTCCCTCTTTCATTGCCCCTCCCTGGTGGTGCTCTGTGTGTGTGTGTGTGTGTGTCTCTAAAAAAGAAACATTAAAAATTTTTTAATATATAAATAAACAATAAAATAAGATGTAAGTGGATTGGGGTGCCTGGATGGCTCAGATGGTTAAGCATTCGACTCTTAATTTTGACTCTGGTCATGATCTCATAGTTGTGGGATTGAGCCCCACATCGAGCTCCACACTGAACATGGAGCCTGCTTAAAATTCTCTCTTTCCTTCTACCTCTCATGCTCTCTCTCTCTATCTCTCAAAAAAATGTATGTGGAAAAAAGGAAAGAGAAGGGCCAAAACAATTTTGAAAAACCAGAACAAAGCTGGAGGTCACATACTATCTTACCTTAAATCTCACTATAAACCAACAAAACAATGAGATATTGGTTCAATGATAGATGAATGGAATAGGACATAAAGTCCAGAAATAGACTCATACAAATATAGTCAGTTTATTTTTGACAAAAGGACCAGGAAATCCGTTGGTGAAAAGAACCTTCTTTTCAACAAATGTTGAAAAAATTAGAAATACATATATAAAAAAAAACATTGTCCTATACCTCACACCTTTATAAAAATTAATTCAGAGTAGATTATAGATTGAAATATATCGAAAACAATAAAACTTTTATAAGAAAACGTAGGAGAAAATATTTATGACATTGATTAGGTGAAGAATTCTTAGATATGACAGTAAAAACACAATTCATACAAGAAAAAATTGACAATTGCATCTCACTAAAATGAGGAATTTATGCTCCATGAAAGTCACTATTAAAAGAGTGAAAAGGGGCAGCTGGGTGGCTCAGTCGGTTAAGCACATGACTCTTGATTTCAGCTCAGGTCATGATCTCATGGTCTCTGTGCTGTCAGTGTGGAGCCTGCTCAGGATTCTCTCTCTCTCTCTCTCTCTCTCTGACCCCCTCGCTCACTCTTGAATGTGTGTTCTCTCTCTCTCAAAAATAAATAAATAAACTTAAAACAAAAGAGTGAAAAGATAAGCCACAGACTAGGAGAAAATATTTTCAAACCAGACCTCTGAAAAAGCAGTGCTACACCCAGAATATGTGAAGAAGTTTTGAAATTCAACCGTAAGGAAACAATATCCTATAGAAAACATGGGCAAAATGTTTCAAAAGCTTCTCTACCAAATAAGATATATAGATTGCAAATAGGCATGTGAAATGATGATCGTCATGATTAGTCATTAGGGAAAGGCAAATTAAAACCACCATGTGATATCAGCATTCATCTATTAGAATGAGTTAAAAAAAACAGTGCCAATCCTGCTGAGGTTGCAGAGCAACTGGAACTCTCGTATATCGCTGATGAAATGCAAAATGGTACAGACACTTGGAAAAACAGTGTCAGGTTTTTACAGAGTTAAGTATACATTTATCATTTGCTCTACCAATCTTAACTTCTAGGGGGCGGGATTTAAATGAAAATTTATTTTCATAAATAGGCCTGTATGCAAATGTTTATAGAAACTTTATTTATAACCACCAAATACTGGAACCAATCTAAATGTACTTCAGTAAGGGATTGAATGAACAATCAGTGATAATCCATATGATGGAATTATGTATGTTATATACATAATGGATGTATATAATAGGATGGATGGATCTCAAATGCATTATGCCAAATGAAATTAACTAGACAAGGAAAGGTAACAAATGAATGTATTCCTTTAATATGATACTATAGCAAAGCAAACCCTTAGGAATACTGAAGAAATCAGTGGTTGCTTGTGGCTAGGACTTAGAGGAGAGATTGACTACAAAGGGCAAGCATGAGGGTATTTTGGAGGAGGATGAAGCTGTTCCATTTCTGTTGGAGTGGTGGTTTGTGACTCTTTGCATTTGTCAAAACTCATAAAACTATCAACCAAAAAAAGTGAATGCTACTGTATGTAAATTTAAAAATAAAATTTAAAAACCTATATACTGAATATTGAGACACCCACCACTTTTCCATGACTCAACTCTAAGAATGCAGGCAATGAGGCATATTCCCCAAGGCTGGAGACTAGATAATTCTCTTCTCTTGGGATATAAAAAGATTGAGTGGAGGATGAGGGGAAGATTTGCATATACTGACATTTGATACTACTCACTGCAACAGCTGGGCCTCCGCTATGGTGCTCCCATGAAGCCCTGGTAGATATGTCCTGCACACACATATATTCCAAATAGCTTCTTAATATAAAGAGACATCCAAAAAGCCATAAGCACTTTGGAGAAATGACACAATGTAGAAAGTTGAAAACGAATTTTTTGACCTGCATTTAATACCCACAAATAGGTAAAAGAAAGTATTTACTTGATTTAAAAAAATTGCAATAAAAGACTCAATCAGAGAAAAATAAAGAATTCTTGGAAATGAAGATTCTATTCTTGGTCAATAGAATAAAAAATATTGGAAGGGCTAGAAGGTAAATTGAGGAGTACCTCCCAGAAGGCAGAATCTAAGATAAAGAGATAGAAAACATGAAAGAAAATTTGGGGAAATGGCATGAGGAATTCAAAATTCCACATCTAAATAATAGGTAACACAGAAGAACAACAACAACAACAAAAACAAACAAACAAAAAACAGAGAAGAGATTAGGTCAAGAAAAAATTGAAGATAATTTCCTAGAACTGACATGACAGCAAAATGAGTAACAAAAGACCTAAGCAAAGTATGTCATTACAAATTTTAAAAACACCAGATTTTCCTAAAAGTTCCAAGGAACTTTCAGGGAAAAAGACTATGTTACCCTCACAGGTAAACAATTGGAATGACATTAGACTTCTTATTAGAGACATTAGAAGCTAGAAGACAATGGAGCAATCTTCAGAATTATGAAAAAAAAAATAGGTTCCATATTCAGCCAACCTATCAAAAGTACAAAGGTAATATAAACACATTTTTAGACATTTGAGGCTTCAGAATTGTTACTTTCTAATTCCCATGTGCTAGATTTCAGGAACCTACAAGATGATGTTATACAACAAAAGCAGAGAGTAAGTGAGAAAAACAAAGAGAGCGAATCTAAGGCACAGGGGATCTAACACAAAGTGAAGGAAAGGGGATCCCCTGGATGCCATCTCTGCAATAAACCACTTCAAACCCCCAGATTAGAAGAGCAGAATAGAAGGATTCAAGAACTATGTCTCTAAGGGGAAGCAAACTGGAATTGATAGATTACTCCCGTGTTTCACTATGTAAAAAAGTATTTAAAATAATACCACGGGTTTTATAGATCTTGTGAAGAGTTTGAAAAGAATTTGTAATAGAAACCTTTAAAAATTACCGAGCAAATAAAAATGAACCAGTGTCAATTCCCAGGAAAATGGAAAGTTTCATAAAAAAGAAAATCCCGTCACAGAACAAGACTTTGCTCAGCAGCGAATAAAACTTTCCTAGCCATCAAAATGCACCATTGTTATTGATATATTAAGAAGTGTTATGTAGGCATATTGGGACCATAGAGGAAGGAGGAAGTTCGTGGGGAGGGGGGTGGTCTCCTAAGAGTTCCAAATACTCATCTTTCATACAAAGAAGCCAACAGACAATGCGTAAAACTGAAAAATCGAAATGAGAGTAGCACTTTGAGTTATGTAAGTAATTAGCAGAAGAAATAGCTGAACAAAATGAAGATGGTGCTTTTGAGAAAGCCAGCTCAGGTACTGGGGCAAGAGACCATGCATTTCAATTGGATGTGTTAATTTTTTAAAACTCCATGTTTTACTTTGATAAAAATAGAATTAAACATTTTTTAACGGCCATTGCCTATCTTGAGAATGTCAGAGTGGAAGTCTGTAGGATAATATTTTTGGAGAAAAGGGAAGCTGTTTTCTGTTTTTCAAATCTGCGTAGAGCTGGCCCTGTGAATTTTCCTTCTGGGGAAGGAAAAGAGACACCGCCTGATTCTTAAGTTTCAGACCTGCTTTTTCTTACACCATTTTTTTCTTTAAAAGAAGCAGAGGCATAAGAACTCCTGTATTTTAAAATTTTCTTTTTAACTCTATCTACTTCTTTGTGGTCTTTCAAATAGATTTTTTTTTCCTGCTAGCAAAAATAGTCACCCAGCGCTTTAATGCCAGTAATATTTTGCTACCCTAGACAGTTGATGACCAGCCTATATAATAAGATTGGTCCTGACATTATGAAATTGACATAACTAAATGTCACTACAGACAGAAATTGAGGAATCAGATTTTAGTAAAGTCAGCCCTTAAGCTCTCCCAGAAAGAATTCAGCCCTCAGAAAAGGTCCCAGAATAACATCTTGAGGCTGAAGTCCTATGCCAAGATCCATGGTGTTCTAAAAGTGAAGGGCTTTGTACAAGTGTTTGGTCAAGTGGTTGGTTTTTTGGGATCCACAGAGACATCACAAAGAACTGCGGGGTTGGCCTAAAATATCTCACGCTCTCAAGACAGTGACTGATGAAATAAAAACATGCCTCTGAAGGTCTCCAAGAAACTTGGAGGCAAATTAATTCTGACTCATGTGACATTTGTTGGCTCAGACATCTGTGAATTTCTATTATGTTAGACACCTAACATACACAGAGTAGACATAATTAGGATAGTTTCACACAGGTAAGCCAGGTGAAGAAATTTTCCATCAACTTTTACTTATAAACAATATATAGGTGGACTTTTTGAAAATTAGACTATCAATCTATGCTTTTGACATTCATTATGGTTCTCCGTATATGTGGCTTTATTTCTTCTATCTTATTTTGTCCATTTTTTCCTGAAGTCACCTTTTTTCTTTTTAGTCTTCTGACTTGGTTTTCTCTGTTCATTTCTTTTTTTTTTTTTCTCCCCTGCAATGATTTGGGAGATACATATTTATTTCTAGTCTTCAAGTGATTATCCTTGAAATTTTAACAGGCTAACACTTAAAATTTTTTAGTGTGCATTTATTTTTGAGAGAGAGAGTGAGAGAGAAGCAGAGTGTGAGTGGGGGAGGGGCAAAGAGAGAGAGGGAGACACAGTATCTGAAGCAGGCTGAGCTGTCAGCACAGAACCTGACACAGGGCTCAAAACTACGAACTGAGATCACGACCTGAGTCCAAGCCGGATGCTTAACCAACTGAGCCACCCAAGCACCCCAACATGCTTACATTTAAAACTCAGACAATAATCAATATCTTTACCTGCCTATTGAAAAATATAAAAGCTTAGGATGCTTTAGTCCAGCAACCAATCTCGAAGTTTACATATCACTGCCATCTAGCTTTTTAATTCTGTTGTGTTTTGTTTTATTTTTATACCTATGCTTCTTTCTTGTTCCTATCTGGTTTGGCTATGAATGGCCTCACAGAACGGATTTGGGAGTATTGTCTTTTCTTCCCCAGGTATCTGGGAGAGTTAACAAAAGATTGGAATGATCTGTTCTTTAAAAGTTTCGTCTAAAAACACTTTCTGGTTCTGAGAAGGTTTTTTACTCTTTCTGTAATTTCTCTAGTACTCACTTATAGAAGTTACATTTTTCTAGGAACTTTTCCATTTCATCTGTTTTCAAAATTTATTGGAAAAATAGGAGCACCTGGGTGGCTCAGTTGGTTAAACATCTGACTCTTGATTTCAGCTTAGGGCATGATCTCACGGTTTGTGAGTTCGAGCCCCACATCGGGCTCTGCACTGACAATGCGGAGCCTGCTTGGGATTCTGTCTCCCTCTCTCTCTGCCCCTCCTCCCCCCGCCCCTTGCCCTGGCCTCAAAATAAATAAACTTAAAAAAAATTATTGGAAAAAATGTTATTGTCCCACCTTCTCAATCTTTGGTATATCTCTATTTGTGTCCCTTTTTCATTCAGAAGATTATTTCTTTGTGTCTTCTCTCCTTTTCTTTAATAAGATTTCTCTGGTTTCCTTTTTCAGAAAACCAGCATTTGGTTTTTTTGATTCTCTCTAGTGTATCTTTGTTTTCTTTTTCACTGATTCCTGCTTTTATCTTTACTGCTATCATCTGTTATTGCATTTCCTAACTTCCGAAAGTAGAAATTGTGTTAGTTTTCAACACTTTCCTTTTCCAATACACACTAATCTACATTTTCTGGCTACAGATGTCTTTTGAAGCTTCTCTTTGGTTCATTGTCTATGTTTCGATATATGCTGTCTTCATATCATTTAGTTTTTAGTGGGTTTTAATTTCTGTTTTGATTCATCTTTCCTCCATGAGTTATTGAGTTATTTAAAATTTCCAAATACACTCACATTTTTTAATTCTTTCGTTGTTGTCTTTAACTGTTTATTTCTGTAAGTGTGGTCAGAGAATGTGGTCTATATGATAACTGTTTATCAAAATTCACGGAGGCTTGTTTTATGCCCTAGTATGCGATCAACTTCTCAATGTGCATGTTGTCAGAGAATATTCATACTCTTTAACTGAATTTCATATTGGCTGTTGAATCAAGCTTGCTAATTGTGTTGTTCAAGTTTTTATTTTTTGGTGTTATTCTTGATCTATAAATAGAGAGGTATGTTAAAATTTTCCACCCTGCAGTTGTAAATGTCAGTTTATTCTTATAGTCCTGTTAATTTTTCTTTCACATAGTTTTAGTCCGTTGTATTAGGTATATATATAGAGAGAGCGGTTGTAACTTCCTGGTGGATATATTTACTCACTCCCCAAATAATACACAGACCTTTATTTTATTCCCAACCACTGCCAACCCAACCCCCAGCTTACGTTCAATTTTTGTCCAGTCTTTTAGCTCTATATTTTTATTGTGAACCCCACAAATTAGGCATCCCTGATTTATCTTCTTAATATTGAATAGATTTAGTGACATACTTATGATTTTAGTCATGTGCTATTTTTTCCTATAGGTCAGATGTTCTTCTAGAGATTTCTTCCTTCCACTTGAAAAACACCCTTGGCAAATACCATAAGCAAAAATTTGTTAGGGGTAATTCCTCACAGTTTTATTATACAGAAAAGATTTCCCTCTTGTTTGTGAAAGTGAATTTTTCAAGAAACTCAAATCTTGTCTTACAGTTATTTTCCATCAGTACTTTGAAATTTTAATATTCTACTGCCTATAGTCCCCATTGCTACTCTTGAGGACTCAGACTTTCCTCTGATTATTATTCCTTCTTGGGTAAATTGCCTTTTTCCCTCTGGCAACTCTTAACTGCTTCTCTTTATTTTCTGTGTTCTGCAGCTTCACTAAGATGAATCTAGGTGTGAATTTCTTTCTATTTATCCAGTACAGACGTGTTGGTCTTCCGGGTTGGAGACGCGTTTTGCAACAATCCTGGGAAATTATCAGGCGTTTTGACCTCCCTTTCATATTTTCTGCCATTTTAATAATACGTGTTCTTCATAGTCCCCTCTTTAGCTGTGTCTATTTGGTGATTTAGCCATTCCATTAAGTGCCTCATTTAAATCATTACTTTTCTCATTTCTAGAATTGTAGTCTGGTTCTTTTCCTAATCTGACTGATCATTGTATAACCTCTCTTTCCTTACTCCTTTTAAAAAGGTACTCTTTTCTGTCTTTAAATGTGTTAAACCCAGCTGTTTTATTGCCTCTGATAATTCTTTGTGAGTGCGATTTTGTGTGTGTTATTTCTGCTAACTCATTCGTATGGCTTGGTTTTGCAGGTGTGTGTGTGCACTCATGCATGCTTGCATGTGTGCGCACGCATGTGCGTGTGTGTGTGTGTGTGTTTCAGGGCTCATAGCTGTAGAACTCTCCTTTTTGGGAGTGAAAGTCCTAGGCGGAAGGTACGTTCCTTGGAGGAAGAATTTGACTTTACTTCTGAGGTCCTCTAAGGTAACGTCTCACCAGGGTCCCCTTTATCTTCGGATTTTATATGTCACACAAATAGTTCACATTCAAAACTGAAACCCTTGTCGTGGCTAGGGAACCTGGAAATCTTGAGAAGATTCTCTTTTCATCCCCACTCAGAATTGAGGCTAGGACCGTTTTCCTTGCTGTCTGAGTCTTCTAGACTTGATTTCTTTTTGTTTTTCTAAGGGAGTAACCATTCGTAAAATTCCTTTCAGGAACGTGCTAAGCGCAAGCCTTTCTAGATGTTCTCGGGGATGGTAACAGTTTCAGCAATTCCTGCCCGCCTAGGACTGGCTTTGTCCCTGACCATGGTGATTTTCTTGACTTTCCTTTGATGTGATTTTTTTAAAATATGTCAAAATCTTTGTTGTCACAAGATCTTGAAATACCTAGACTACCCTATTACCATAATAACAATAACTTGGGATCATTACATGAGGCTTAGAGAATCTTCCAAAGTCCTCATGGATTATTGCTCCTAACTCTCATTTTTAATAAATAGAAACTTCAGGAAAAGCTTCCAAGTTTTCCAGAAAATGTATTTTAAGCATCCTTTTTCCTCAGATTCTATTCAGTTATGGAAAATTCCCTTCTGTTCGCATGGTCTTTTTCTCAGAAACTCCTCGTATAGCTCTGACCTTGCCTTCCTTTGCCCACTTTGGCTCTAATGGAGTATCTTTCCTCTCATTCCCCCATCACTTCTTCATTTGTCTTCTTCTCCAGTTCCCATAAGCCCAGTCAAAGTTCTTTTCACCAAAAAGTAGTTTCCTCGGCGAGGGCAGGTCCCAACCTCAGCTCGCAGGTGATTCCTGGTATGTCGCCGATAAGAAGAGGCTGGGCTTGATCTCTTGACTGGGAAGTCTTCACCTCTTGAAATTGCAAATAAATGTTGAGATTTCCTTGTCTGTTTGTTTTTGGTTCGTTCTGTTTTAAGAGCATAGAACAAACTGGATTCTGAGACACCTTTAAAAGCCAGCTGTCACAGAGGGGGCAAAAGACCTTGAAAAGCCTACACGGGTCTTTAGAAGGAATGAATGAGGATATGGCAACTTAAAATGATATTATTTCTGCTTTGAGTCAGCATACTACCTATAAGCCCTTAAAAGCATGTTTATTGCTTAGCTGGGTAATGCTCTTAAAACGTTCCAATGTACAGCACAACACTATACCCAGAGGAATAGGATTAGCTGTGGCTAAACATGCTGAGAATCCATCATTTGCAGGAGAAGGAATTTTCCTCGAGTTACGGTGCTGCAAATAGAGCCAACGTATTCTCACTGCCTTTCTCATTTTAAGTGAGATAATGTGTTTCCAAGCAATAAAATAAAACAAGGAAACTGTATAAGGCACAGATACTTAGAGAAAGAGGAGAAAGTAAGGCCAGAGTGCCTGAAAGTAGAGAAGAAAAATCTAAATTATTCAATTAAAGTTATATCTTTCATTTCCTGGATTGGGACAACCTCATGGGAACCTCACTGGGACATTCTGTGCCCTAGATCAGAATTTGTGAAACTGTAGCCAAAAAGGTATAGGTACTGAAATATCCACCTGATAAATTATTCTCACTTATAAGTATAGTAGTCATATATCTTAGACTTTTCTGGGACAATTCCAGTATAAATTTATTTTATTCTTTTCTACAAAGGCAGTGCATTCAATGTATATCCAAGTGTGGTTTCATATTATTCAATTTAGAGATTCGAAAACATCCATTGCTGGACCACATGTTCTGACTTTAAGTTTATAAATTAAGCCTGCCATGAATCCTTTAAAAATGTCATAGTGGTATTCTGCTATGTTTATAATATTTAGGAATCTAAGCTAACTTAGCTTAGATTCACAAAATCATTGAAATGTAAAAGCGCTTCGTAAGGTAAGGTAATTTATCCTTCTCTCTCAAGTAGGTAATCGCACCTGAACGATCCGAGACTAATGAGAATTTATCCCGTTTCTAAAGATGGTCAGAAAAGCAGATCAACAAACCTCTTCCATTACACCCTCCCTCTCTGAATGCATAGCCTCTTTCTGGATGAGAGAAAAGGTAAAATTCTAGACTCGTTCATCCCATACCTGTGGTGAAGGCTATTAGTCCCATTTCTAACTGATGATAGGGTCTAAATTTTGGTTTTGTCCTAAAACATTTCCAAAGTCAGCAAAAATGACTATATATCATACTAGCGAATCTGTCATAACAGAAAAAGAGCATGCCTACTCCCTCTGCTATAATTTCTTTCACCTCTCACTGGTCCCTTCTCTGCTGTATAGCCCACGGGCCCTCTTGAATCTCCATACCCAGTAAATAAGTTCCTTAACAAGTGGTGAACACTTACTCCATCTCCCTCCCTAACTGAAATCTGTCACTATTCTGATGTTCATGGCTCTGCTACCAGCCCTAGCCACTGGAGACCTTGCATCTCCAGGGTCAGGAGATATGATTTCTGAGTTGGCAAGATTTGTCTACCTTCATGTAAACACGTCTTCTTTTATGACTCATGCCACCTTACCATGCTGCCTCCTTCTCCCTCCTCTGCATGTTTATTTCTGAGGTCTTGATAATTTCTCTCACTTATTAATGATATCTGGTTCACATCATTTCTCCCTACCCCAAGTCCTGATGTGTATTGTTCATTGTTAGCACAGATACCCCTCAACATCTTAATTCCAATGACTTTCACTAATCTCCAGCCATATATCACCATGACCACACCAGGGATCTTGTGGTCATCTATAAACATGCCTCTGAAGCCTTCAACTCCGATCTTCTACTTTTTGACCTAATTTACTCTTCTAGGGGTACCTGCATGGCCCAGTTAGTTAAGTGGCCCACTTTGGCTCAAGTCATGATCTCACAGTTCATGAGTTCAAGCCCTGTGTCAGGCTCTGTGCTGACAGCTCAGAGCCCGGAACCTGCTTCAGATTCTGTGTCTCCCTTGTTCTCTGCCCCTCCCCTGCTTGTGCACTCTCTTTCTCTCAAAAATAAACATTTAAAAAATTATTTAACTTGCTCTTCTAGGTCTTCAGGACCTCAAGTTATTATCTGAAGCACTCCTTCATCAACGTACTCCTTGCATCCCAAACCTTTTGCAGCAATTGCCTGGGGTTATGACCCTGAATTCCTATTACAATACTCTCTCCAGTTTCATACCCAGATGAATAAACCCTCTGGAACTGCAGATTGGAGCCATTTAAAGCCAGTCTTCAACCTCAGCTGTGCCTTCAGTCCCATCACAAGGAAATCCCATCATTTATTATTAGTCAGTCCCCAAACTTTTGGTGTTGTTAGAAACAAGCATGGAAGTTCTTAAGACCAGTCTTTGTGTGGAGAGTAGTGTACCTTTCTTCTATTTTATATATTTTTAATTTTTTTAATGTTTATTTATTTTTGAGAGAAAGAGTGTGAGTGGGGGAGAGAGAGAGTGAGACACAGAATCCGAAGCAGGCTCCAGGCTCCGAGCTGTCAGCACAGCTGATGCGGGGCTTGAACCCACAAGTTGCAGGATCGTGACCTGAACCAAAGTCAGATGCTTAACCTACTAGCCACTCAGGCAACCCCATAGAGTAGGGCACCTTAAGGCACCCTGGTGTTTTTCTGTTCAAGTAAGAGCAAAGACTAGGAAGATGGGGCGCCTTGGTGGCTCGGTTGGTTAAGTGGCCCACTTCAGCTCAGGTCATGATCTCATGGTCTGTGAGTTCGAGCCTTGCGTCGGGCTCTGTGCTGATGGCTCATCAGAGCCTGGAGCCTGCTTCGAATTCTGTGTCTCCCTCTCTCTCTGTCCTTCTCCTGCTCACGCTCTATCTCTATGTCTCTTAAGAATAAATATACGTTAAAAAAAAAAAAAGACTAGGAAGATGCCCTAATGGGGAGATGGAACATTATGCTTCAAGAAGGGCTTTTAGATACCATTGTGCCGTCTTTCCAAATCTCCACATAATCACAAATTAAACTGTCATCGTAGATAAAGCGATCATTTTTACCTTCAAGCTTATTACAGCTTCTCCTTAGAAAATCATTCTCAATGTTTTTAAAAGAGAACCTACAATAAACTACCTAATTATCTTTGTTGAAACATTGTTTTTTGCACAACCAAATGATTATAATTGTCATGCCGCAGAAAGAACACTTGGACATTCAACCTCAACACTATTTTAGGAAAATCTCAAGGGAAGCTGTAGTGAGAAGGAGGAAACAAGTGAATTGTTTTCAATTCCACTTATCCCCCCAAGTCAGGTCTTTGCTGTCGGACTTGATTATTTCATTTAAAGTGGATTCTTAAATTCATCAATATATAAAGGCCAGAAGCAGCAACATGTAAACATAAGTATGAAGCCAATTCCAAAACCAAATGTCAAGTTTGTGGTACTTATCACTTTGAATATGCTTCATAAATACCAAACTGGAGTGAGAAGTTGGAAACTGGCCATGCCATTAGCTGGCTGTGACACTGGGCAATTAGCTTCAGCTCTTGGGCCCCAGTCTCACGTGTGAAGAATCAGAGCAGATTCTCTCTAAGTTTCCTTTTTACTCTAAAAGCAACAGTACTGCTAGGTTGTAGGTGAGGGTAGGGCGTTGTTTAATATAATTCATAGTCTGTCAATTTTTGGAAGGAACAAGTGTAAATCCAGCTCTGGCTCTTCTCCTTACACGATGGCCGAGAAACTCTGGAGTCTCTGTCACCTAAAACTAGACAAATAAATAGGGGTGCAATGCATCTACGAGAGCAGTTGTGGAGAGGGGAAGTAGAGGGGCGTAGGAGGAAGAGATTGCAAGAGAAAAGAAGTCACAGACTGCCGTGACCTGATTAATATCAGTGGGCATTGCATCTGTCTTCAGATAAGATGCACTGGGGCGTCTGGGTGGCTCAGTTGGTTAAGTGTCTGACGTCGGCTCAGGTCGTGATCTTGCTTGTGGTCCCTGAGTTTGAGCCCCACATCTAGCTCTGTGCTGACAACCTGAGAGCTTGGAGCCTACTTTGGATTCTGTGTCTCCCTCTCTCGATCTCTGCCTTCCGCTCTCTCTCTCTCTCAAAAATAAATAAACATTTTAAAAAATTAAAGAAATATAAGATGCATTGGCCTTCAGCAGCACATAGCGCTTCTCTTGTTCACCTCGGTTTATTATCTGTAGAGAACCACGTTTCTACCATGAAGGACTCTTTTAAAAACATTACAGAGAGGCAGCTGGGTGGCTCAGTCAATTAGGCATCTGACTCTTAATTTCAGCTCAGGTCATGATCTCTCGGTTCATGAGATTCTCTCTCTCTCAGTCCCTCCCCTGTTTGCTCTCTCTCTCTCTCTCTCTCCCTTTCTCAAAATAAATAAATAAACTTAAAAAAAATCACAGATATACAAATATTATTTGTAAATATAGTTTCAAAAACATGTAGTCGTTTCCATTGTCTTTGCAAAAACTGTAAGCCCCATACGTGAGAGCTTGTAGGGCCTCACTTTCATCTTGAATGGTTGAGGCAACAAGGTTAGACATGAAATGCAGCTTTCGTTTGCTATTTTTCTGCATTACAGTGATAAATGAGTGGAGAAAAGGACACACACCAAGGTGGAAGAGAGAGTATATTTTTCTTCTGCAACATGAAACTTTTAATTATTTTAAATGTGTGACTTAGCTTGGAACCAGTCCACCTCAAAGTAACATAAAAAGCAATGAAAATTGATGACGGAATGGTTCAGTGACTAAAAATCTTCAGGTTATTACAAACAGAGTATGGAAACCTCTCTAATCCACGTAGTTGCAATTTCTGGGAGTCAGCGGGGAGGGTATGTGTCTGTGTTGGAGGGGTGGTTAAAATATCATTATGCAGCCTACTTTTATTTTCTTTAAAGACAAAACTAACGGCTATTTTTAATGTACCGTACAGATACATAAGTTCCTTAGAAAGCATTTTAAGTCACACATTTATTTAGGGAACAAGTGTACACAAACTACATTTACCAAGACTCCATATTCCAGTTCCCTCCTCTCCAAACAAAAACAGAGAAGTCCACTTTGCTCTGAAATGGTTCCAAATTAGCACTCAAGAGCAAGTCTAGCTTCTCAAACTAATTGCTGAGTCCGAAGTTTAAGTAGCCTCTATGTTTTGCAAACTTTTGTAGAGTCCAAGATCCAAGGAGCAGTAGGTGAAATTTCTACCTCTATCTTCACCGTAAGTGCATGGACATAAAAACGCACAATGTATAAACCACTAGATATTCATTCATACTGCATTGATTAAAGAAATTATGATGCAGACCAGCTGTGGAATACTGCACCGCTCACTGTTGAAAGGAATAAGATGAATAAGAGGATTTGTCAAGGATAAATGAATTAAATGATAAATATATTATTAACTTTGTTAAAATGCATATTAATACTCCTTTTAGTAAAAAGACTAGTAAAATGTTATGGTATAGTGTATATACATGCATATTTGTGTGTGTGTGTGTGTGTGTGTGTGAGTGTAAAATACAAAGCCGATATCAATGGTATCACTGGGAGAGGGGAGTGAGAAGAAAAGAGACTATCCCATTTTTAAATGACCATATTGAGGTGCCTGGGTGGCTTGGTCGGTTGAGCATCCAACTCTTGCTTTCCGCTCAGATCAAGATCTCATGGTTCGTGAGTTCAAGCCCAGCATCTGGCTTAGTGCTGACAGTGCGGACCCTGCTTGGGATTCTCTTTCTCTGCCTCTCTCTCTGCCCCTCCTCCACTTGCACTCTGTCTCTCTCTCAAAATAAATAACTTAAAAAAATTAAAAAGTGAATGACCAATGTATTATTTTTATAATCAGAATATTTAAAATATTTGAAAATAAAAAATGTTAAAAATATTAAAGAAAAACTTTGAGGCAAACATGGCAGCCTAAGCCTTTCCATCTCATTCTTTCCCGCTCCTACTAGTCCAATGGGGGAGAAGCAGCTATCTAGAAGGATAAAAGCCAGGGATCTGACGTAAACCACAGCACGATGCCAGCATCTATGCAAGACCTAGGACTTCTTAAGGAGATTGGCCAGTGAAAGCAGAGAGCGACGTGACGGTTTTACCTACCATCACCAACCCGCCACTGTCTGTTGTCCTGGAGTCTGTCACATGGGTAAGGGGTCCTGACCTTCTCTCCCCACAAGCTCATTAACGTGGGATAGAACAAACCCAAGGTGAGGCAAAGTCAAGCCTTGAACTTCAATCTCCAGTTGGAACTCAGGGGAAAAGTTTCAAATCAAAGGTTAATTTATGACATTTTAATTTATCAAATTAAATATTATGAGGGGATACCATGTATTCACAAGATACAGATGTAAAGTGGGAAGAGTCGTAGTGGTTATTACTCATTATGGAGAAGGTTTCTGTCCAAGTTGAACTTGGAATGCCAGGAATAGTGGGTCAACAGAAGTGAAGGTCGTTGCCTGCATCTTTTTTTGTCCCTAAGACAACAATAACAAAAACAAAAGCAGATCCTTGACACTTTTTTCATCCTACTGCCTAGATTCTGAAAGGAGGAGCTGGGGCAACCAGAGAGTTCAGAGAAAGAAGCTTTAGGAGCTGGGGCAGTACTATTTACTCACCATACAGAGGTATTTAAATATTCTTACATCTGGTGTGGCCATATCTCTGAGTGCCAGCTGACTGACTATGATCTGTGAGTGGGCAGTTGGCCGGTGGAGCTCATGAAATTTTTCTCATGACTTGCCTGGGTCTAGCCTTTATATATTACTCAGAAAATAATCTAATTTTGGGTATGGATTTGCCTTCTCCATCCAAGTGCTTTTGCCACAAATCATCATCCATGATCTTACTGGATGTCATTTTCATTGTCATAGTATTTCACGTGATATTCCTTCTGACGAAGGAATTCATTTCATATTTTTTAATGAGACAATAGACTTATTTTTACAAGATTTATGGATCTTAACTCTGTATCCCAACACCGTAATGGTGAGATGGTCCATTGAAAACTCATTTATACATCAGTTGAAAGATAACTCCCTATGATATTGGGGACAGTCTTATGGTGTTGACTCTTCTGTTAACAAAATATGAGGGTCTGGGAATCAAGAAGGTGAATGAAGTGTGATTGGTTCCTCTCGCTATTATAATACTCTTACACAATATTTACTTCTCTTTGCCTTGATTTTGAGCCCTGCCGTCTTAAATTTCTTATTTCTCAATAGATGGCTACTTCCACCTATGACACATCAATGATTTAACTGAACTAAAAGATAAGTTAGCCAGGTGGCCACCTTTGGGCTCTCTTGCTACTCGACAAAGAACAAAGAGAAAGAAGGGATTTGCTGCTCTGGCTTGAGTGATGGACCCTGATTATTAAGCAGAAATAGAGTTACCAGTACATATCAAGGACAGGAAGGAGTATTTATAATCCAGAGAATCCCCTGAGTGTCTCCTAATACATCCATATGCAATAGTAAAGATTAATGGAAACCCACAGCAACACAAAACAGACAAAACCAGGAAGAGCTCAGGTGCTTTTGAAAGGAAGGCGCGGGTCATCTCACTAGATATAAAACACTGAACTGGCGGTGTCTGAGGGCAAATTGACCCATAAAATTGGTAGTGGGTGAAAAAAGTTGTAAATACCAGCTATGCTTTTCTGACCTGTTGCAGGACATATTATCATAGCTATACATATTTTTTCTTGCTTGCTTTATTCTGTATATATTTGTATGTATTAACCAATCTTCTATTTTCTCTTTTCCTTTTTTTTTTTTTTTTGAGAGAGGGGGTGGGGTATGAACGAGGGAAGGGCAGAGGGAGAGGGAGAGAGAATCTTATGCAGACTTTGCGCCCAGCTCAGAGCCCAACCCTGGGCTTGATCTCACAACCATGAGGTCATAACGTGAGCTGAAATCAAGAGTCACTGAGCTGAGCCACTCAGGCGCCCCTACTTTTCACTTCAATATCAATGAGGTGATGGCTAACTGTAATTTAATTTTGAGGTTACTGGATACCTAAATGGGCATGTGACTGAACTAGAAAAGGACTGAATGTCTTCAGGGGGGGATAGAGCATTTAATGGGATTTGTACCTTTTCTTTGGTAAGAGAGTGTTTTATTTATATGGGGCATAGTTGCATAATGATAGGTGGGAGTAAGTTGTGGTTTTGTGGCTGTCTGGATGATTCCATATGCATTAAAGCTTGCTTATGGATATAGAGTAGGCAAAGATTTAGACTGTGATAGACGGATTTGACTGTCTCAACTCCTAGTTTGTCCTGCTTTCTTCTTGGGAGATACTAGAAAGCTAGCAGCTACATTCCTCAGATTCTCTTGCTGTTAGGATTCTGGATGTAAATTTGTTTCTGCATTTAGCTGGATTTTCATGAGCTTTTTTAAAGGCAGAAGGAGTTACACCATCTTTCTGCACCAATGTGGACAGACAGGTAAGCTCTAAACGGTGAGGGAGTTTGCAGTGCACACACGTCATCACGCATGTCTAGGCACGGTGGATGGCGGTGATGGCAGCAGTGACAGCGCAATCACCCAATGCTGGGGTCGCATCAGCACTGGTCCAAATGGAAGTCAAAGTTCCAGTGGAATATCCTGACAGCCACACCTCCAGCACTTACAGTTATTTTCTCAACAACTTATTTCTACATTAAATCCTCTTATGTTTGGGAAACTTAAAGTGTTCTCTTCTTCCTGAATTAAAGCGCCGTTGATACGTAACTCTAGAGATACACCTGTACATGTTCAAAAAGAGGCATGTAAACGGATGCTGATTTCACCATTGTTTGCAATCGCTCCAAAACAATTACCTACATGTCTAATAGTAGGAGGATGAGCAAATAAATTGCGGTACATTTATATTATGAGATGAAGCAGGTTAAAAGAACAAAGTAAATCTATACATACTAACATGAAAAAACCTCCAAGACATGTCAGTTTCTTTTAAAAAGGAAGCTATTGTGCCATTTTAAACTATTTATTCTAAATATTGTACATTCGATACATGGTTTGGGTATATATGGCATGCATCACCACATACTTGGAAGAATATAAACCCAAATTCATAACAGCAATAAGTTCTTCAGATGGAACTAGCTTTGCCAGTGGTAATAAAGGGAGAATTTAGTTTTATGTGTAAAGACTGAATTTTTACAATTAGAATACATTCCTTTATTGCTTGATGATGGGAAAGAAACAAAAATTTTAAAGAATAATAATTAATTATGGTCGTGAAGGATAAAGCAATTTTAAACATTTTTAACGGAAAAATGCATAATATTTTAAAATAATCTATAGCTGCTTAAACAAAATTTAAGAGAAGACTAGAGAAGGAGCAATAAAAAACATGCTAACTTATCAGCTTTTGGGAAAGAAAGACAGAGCAGGAGAAGTACATAGACATTATTTTGTTCTTGGAAATGACAGAGGAATTTAAGATCAAATATATTTTTAACATAAAGGTAACCAGTAATAGAAAAAAATTGGACATATAAGTTTCAAATCACCAGAGAAAAGGACACATGTAGTAAAGAGACGATTTAACAGGAAAATGTAAAATACCAAAATTGACTCAAAAGCATAGCAAATTTATATTCCATAATAACTAAGAAAAAAGTTTTTAAAAAGGTAGACAATAATAATAATAAAGAAAAGACAACAGACCTACATGTTTTACAGGCAAGATCTCTCTATTCCTTGAAGCTTTGTTTGATCATGTTCTATGTTATCTGTGCAACTGGAGAAGATAGAAACACTAGAATGTTCCCCAGTTGATCTTATGAAGTTTACATTGCTCTAAAGTTAAAGATGAACAAGAACATAATAGACATAAACAAATGAGCACTAATATTTTTTATAAATATACTTTTAAAATCTCATATAGAACATTATCACATTAAATCCTACATTGTATTAATTCCAAAGTTGAATTTTTTCCTAAGAATTTATCGATAAGTCAACTAGGAAATCTGCTTGGGCAACTCATTATTCAAATGGTTTAAGTGAGAACGATCGTATGAATATTGCCACAAAAATACTCGGTAGAATTCAATATTCAATCATTGGGGGGCGGAATCTTAGCAAATTAAGGATAAGAGGATATTCCCTTAGTGTAATAAGGAGTATTCTTATAAACAAGTAGTAAAACCATAGCTCAGAGTAAAACATTAGTGGTACTCCCACTGAAGCCAAGATGAAGACAAGGATATCAGCCTTTAAGACAATGTGCTACCTGGGGTGCCTGGGTGGCTCAGTTGGTTAAGTATCTGACTTTGGTTCAGGTCATGATGTTATAGTCCGTGAGTTCAAGCCCCATGTTGGGCTATGTGCTGACAGTTCAGAACCTGGAGCCTGCTTCAGATTCTTTGTCTCCCTCTCTTAGTCCCTCCTCTGCTCACACTCTGTTTCTCTCTCCCTCAAAAATAATAAACATTAAAAAAAATTTTAATCTCATCTCACCATTCCTGAGTTCAAGCCCTGTGTCGGGCTCTGTGCTAACAGCTCAGAGCCTGGAACCTCCTTCCAGTTCTCTGTCTCCCTCTCTATCTGGCCCTCCCCCACTCACACTCTGTCTCTCTGTTTCAAAAATAAATAAACATTAAAAATATTTTTTAAAAAAGACTATATGCTACCTCATTCTGGAATTACTAGCAGTAAGTAGGACAATAAATAAATTAAAAATTCATAAAATAAAGAGACAAAACCAAAATTATTTGCAGGTAAATTATTTATTACTAAGAAATTACAAGAGAAACTGAAAGTAGAATAAAAGGTCAAAAGTCAGTGGAGAGCCCAAGATAAAAAATAAACATATAAATCTCAATAGATTTCTTACATGTCAGCATAAAAAAAGGTGGAGAATGGAAAAAAATCCAATTCACAAATTCACAATAGCAAAAACCATTATAAAATGCCTAAGAATGAAATAACCAAAGCCTATACAGAAGAAACAATAATATCCTGGACAATATAAAAAACAAAAAAACAAAAAAAATTGAATTAATGGAGATACATTAAATGTTCTAGATGGGAAGATTCAATCCTGAAAACATTTAATTCTTTTTCAATTTAGTCTATAAATTTATTTTCAGCATACAATTGTTTTCTGTTTGAAAAATTATTTTTGAAGTAATCATGGTAGTTACAAAATGTTCAAGTACATTACAAAAACTACCTTTTTTCCAAATTACTTGAAGTAAATTACTTTCCCTGTTTCGCTATCACCTAAAACCCTAGTGTGTGTTTCCTACAAACAAGATGTTCTGCATAATGGCAATACAACCATTCAAATAAGAAAATTATTACTGATATATACTGCCATCTAATTGTTAAACCCCATAATCAATTTTCATCAGTTGTCTCAGTAATCATTTACTGTAAAAATCTCCAGTTCAGAACCATGCATGGTATTTACTTATCGCTCTTTAGTCTCCTTCAGTCTTAACAGCTCCTTAGCATTCCCTTGACTTTCATGACCTTGATATTTAGAAGACTATAGGCCAGTTGTTTTGTAGAATGTATCTCAATTTGGCCTTGCCTGATGTTTCTTTGTGATTGAATTCAAGTTAGGCATCCTTAGCAGGAATGCCATAGACATGAGCCATGGCCTTCTGATTCCCCCCACTAGGCTGTCCCCACCTTTGTGGTTACCCCACAGGTCCTACTCAGGCTTTGACACCTAATGTCGAGTGACAGTTCTGCATGGTTTCTCTCTTTACCCTACTTGGGCCCTGACAGCCCACTCCAGAATCCCAACCCCCATTCCCCCTATATGAACATCCTGCATATCCCACTCTGGTTCTGCCGTCCCCTGGAAGGACTCCATAAATGCAATGCAATATCATGCGTAATTCCAAACAAAATCTATTTAGAACTTCCAAAAATGATAATACAATTGTACTTGGAGAACAATTTGAAATGAGCCAAGATATATTTGGGGAAAAAAGACTGAAAAGGCTTACTTTATCATATATTATAAAACCACAGAAATTCAAACAATTAGATTCTGACTCGGGAATAGACAAATTTATGGAAGAAAAATAAAGATTAAAGAAACAGATTGAAGAATATTGTAGAATTTATCATCAATATAGTTATAGGAAGTTAAATGAACAATGGTGATTTGGAGAAGAGCATTAATTAACATTCTATATTATGATTTACACAAAAGTGTAAGTGCAAAAAAATAAAAGTCATAAAGTAATATCAATTCATAATATTATAATTCTGTGCTGAGAAATACCTTGCTGCATGTATCAAAGGAAAAAAAGATAAAAAAGATAAAGATAAGATAAAAAATTTAGCCTATTTATAAATTAAAATGTCCTATATCATAACAAAAGCTACAAAGCTAGCTCCAATCCACTTTACATCATATGGAAATGAGGGCTTTGAATAGATTATTTTGAATATCTCTTCAAGCTCTGAAATAGGCCTCTTTATATCTTATGCATATGATTATACCTAAATTGTGCCGTGTCTATGTTGCATCTTTCATATAATAGAAACTCCATGAAGGCAAGATTTATATTTTATTTTTGTGTGCCTTCTCCATAGTTACACAAGCTGTGGTCATTGCTGTGAGCTGAACTGTGTCGCCAACAACGGATTATGGTGAAGTCCCAACCCTGCACACCTGTGACTGTGACCTTATTTGGAAATAGGGTCTTTGCAGATGCAATCAAGCTGAGATCAGGTCATATTGAATTAGGGTGGGCCCTAAATCCAATGACTGGTGTCCCAAAAGGAGAGAGAGATTCGCAGACACCTTTCCCAAAGCCTTTCAAGACAGCACAGCTCTGGTGACATTTTCAGTTCAGACTTCTAGCCTCTAGAACCAAGGGATGATAACCTCTGTTGTTTTAAGCCACACGGTTTTGTGGCACTCTGTTAAGGCAGCCCAGGGAAATTAATACAGCCACTTAAATGGGCGATTTCCTTTCTATAAGGAATCATCCAGAGCACTATAAGTTAGAGCACTTAGATTTACCTATTGGGGTTTGAGTGATGGAAACCTCAAGTGTGTTCTCTCTGCTGCACAAATACAGAAAGGATTGGCTCTCTTTCTTTTAATTAGAAGTAAGATTCATCAGCCTTGCAGCCTCACTATTTTACGATGGTTTCCTCATCTGCCCAAAAGCATCTTCCTCAGCACCTACAAGATTTGCTCAGTCTCCAACTCAGACAAAGTCCAGCCCAGACTCATCCCAGAGGCCTTCTGTTTTCCCCAAGCTCAATGACCTCCCTGAATGTGACCCCAGAGACATTTTTTCACTTTGCCTGGTGGTAAATGCTACCTGTGTGATATATTGTAACAGCCAAGGTTTGCTGTATGAACACATACCCGTGAAAACTATAACCTACTTTAGAGAAAAGTGCAATATTTTTAGATGAAATCAGTAAAAACAGGAAAGAATTCGTATTTTATTGTATCCAGGAGATTATATATTTACACGCTTTTTACAAGGCTGACATTCTGTCATTAAGTCTATCTTTTCTCTAACTCTCTGTGCTATTATTTTGGTTGCACTACTATCATATTATTCCTTCTCATTCCGTATTTTACTTGCCAGGAAAGCTTCTAAGAATGTATCATATTTGACTACAATTTTTCACAAAAGAAAGAATATTACTTTGCTCCACAATAGATTAACTCCCAGACAAATGGATTATCTGTTAATTTTATGTCATCCTTACTGAACTAAAACTCTCACTATTGAATTTTACTAATTATATATTACTGTAAAGTAGCTATGTATAAAGGCATTTTAAATAAGAAATCTATTATAATTACTTAACCCCGGAAAAGAGGACAACAGTAATGTCACCCATATGCTGCAAAATGGCAGTCCATGATCTAAATGGAACATGCCAATGAGCTTTGTTAGGCACGCAGAGTGGCATGCCACGTGAAATAAAATCCCACGTGAAATAGTTTCAACATTTAAAAATTAGGAGAACTGACCAAAATAAATTCTTATTTCTGTCTTTTGGGGAAGAAAATCGGAAAAGAATGTCTAACTGTTCTGGACAGTCTCGTCAATAAACAGTGTTGGGGAAACCAGACATTCAAAAGAATAAAACCGTTATCCCTCTCTTACCCCATACACACAAATCAACTCAAAATGGATGGAAGACTTAAATGTAAGACCTCAAACTATTAAACCTATAAAAGAAAACATAAGTGATAAGCTGTTGACATTGGTCTTAGCATCATTTTTTTTTTTTTTTTGGATTTGACACCAGAACAAAGGTAACAAAAAGTAAAATAAAAAAGAGGGACTACTTCAAACTAAAAAGCTTCTGTAACCTCTGGAACGGGAGGAAATATTTGCATACCACATATCTGATAAAAGATTAATAAAAAAAGCAATTTAAAGAAAACAAAAACAAATAACCCAATGAAGAAATGGCAAAGCACCCAAATAGACATTCTTTCAAAGAAGACATACAAAATATCAATCGGCACATGAAAAGGGGCTTGACGTCACTAATCAGGGAAATGCAGATCAAACCACAATGAGATATCATCACCTCACAGTGGTTAGAATGTCTATTATCAAGAAGACAAGAGATAACAAATGCCAATGAGGAGGTGGACAAAAGGGAACCCTCCTACGTGGTTGGTAGGAATATAAACCAGTACAGCCATGATGGGAAACAGTACGGACATTCCTGAAAAAACTAAAAACAGAACTATCATCTGATCCGGCACTGCCACTCCTGGATATATCCAAAGAAAACAAAATCATTATCTTGGAGAGCTATCTGCACTCTAATGTTTACTGCAGCATTATTCACATAGCCCAAGTATGGAAATGACCCAAGTGTCCATTGACCTACGAATGGATAAAGAAAATGTGAGATTGAGGGGCGCCTAGGTAGCTCAATCAATTAAGTATCAGACTCTTGATTTTGGGGCAGGTCATGATCTCATGGTTTGTGAGTTCAAGCCCTGCATCTGGCTCTATGTCAATGATGAGGAGCCTGCATGGGATTCAATCTCCCCCTCTCTCTGTCTCTCCCTTGCTTGTTCTTTATCTCTCTTCAAATAAATAAAAAGAAACTAAAAAAAAAAAGAAAATGTGATGTTGAAATATATATGGAATATTACTCAGCTTTTAAAAAGAAAGAAATCCTGTCATTTGTGACAACGTGGATAAAACTGGAGGGCAATTATACTAACTGAAATAAACCAGATATGGCATCACTTATATGTGGAATCTAAAAAAAAAAAAAAAATGTCAAACTCATAAAAGCCGAGTAAGAAAGTGGTTGACAGGGCCTGTAAATGAGAGAAATAGGGAGAGGATGGTAAATGGGGGCCCCCATAAAACCGACTCTGAATCTTTCTGTGGAGATTTCTATTCATGTCTGTTGGACATACACTTGGGAATAGAATTACTGTGAATCATAAAGTAGGCATCTATTTAGTTTTAGTATATAATTCTGTCTTCCAAAGTGTTTGTACCAATTTACACTCCCACCAGCAACGTATGAGAGTTCCAGTTGGTCCGTGTTGTTGCCAAACTGGGTGTTGTCAATCTTTTTAATTTTAGCCATTCTAGTGGGTGTGTGGTGGTATCTTGTTGTGGTTTTAATTTTAATTTTCTCATGACTAATGATATTGAGTATCTTCTCATCTGCTTCCTGTCAGTTAGATACGCTCTTTTAGAAACTGCCTATGAAAGTCTTTTGCCCATTTTTTTTAATAATAGCTTTACTGAGATATAATTCACATACCATACATTTCATGGTATGAAAGTACAAATGCATCGGGTATTAATATATTACAGAGTTGTACGATTATCAGCATCATCTAATTTCAGAACATTTTTATCACCCCAAAAAGAACCATATTCCCATTAGTAGTCACTCTGCATCTGCCCCACCCCCACTTGCAGCCCCTGGCAACTGGTAATCTACTTTCAGTTTATATCCCTATTCTAGACATTTCATAATAATAATTAAAAATAAGATCATTCATTATGTGACCTTCTGTGACTAGTTTTGTGTGTGCGTGTGGTTTGTTGTTGTTGTTTTTTTTTTTTTTTTTACTGAACATGTCTTCAAAGTTCAACCAGGCCGTAGCAAGCATCTCTATTTCATTCCTTTTAATGTCAATCAATACTCCCTTATATGGTTATGCCACGTTTTGTTTTTGTTTTTTGTTTTTTGTTTTTTTCGATGAAAGGGGAACTTTGCTGAAGCCCAAGGGCCGTAGGTCTCCTGCAGGCAAAGGAAGAATGAGTAGAGAGACTTTATTTGATCTTCTTGGAGTGCAAGTATGGTTGGTATGGTCACGCTTCTTCTGGCAATTGACAGCGCGGAGTCCAGGTGACCATGACACTTGGGGCAGATCATCCCGCTGCAGTTGTGTTTCTGGGCCAGCTGGCAGAGGGAGGGTTGGATGACCCTACCCTGCAGGCGAAGTACCAAGTGGACTTTTTCTGGATGTTGTAGCCTGGATGTGCGGCCACCCTCCAGCTGTTTGCCCACAAAAATCAGATGCTGCCAATCAGGGGAGATGCTCTCCTCGCGTTGGGTTTTGGCTTTGACATTCTCAGTGGTATCTCTGGGCTCAGCCTTGAGGATGAAGGTCTTGCCTGTCAGGGTCTTCACCAAAATCTGCATCTCTTCCTCTGCTCAGCCACCTTGTTGAAGAGAAAGAGCATGCCACATTCTTTTTTGTCTATTCATTACTTGAGGGACAGTTGTATTGTTTCCTGTTTGGAGTTGTTATTAATAATAATACTGTAGACATTTGCATACAAGTTTTTAAAGAAACATATGTTTTCAATCCTCTCAGATATATACCTAGAGAAAAACTGCTGGGTCATATGGTACCTCCATGTTCACCATTTTGAGGAACTGCCAGACTTCCAAAGCCACTGCACTATTTTAAAACACCACAAAGAATGAACGGAGTTTCCATTTTTCCCACATGCTTATTAGCACTTGTTATCGCCTGTCTTTTTTTTTATTTTTGAGCAAGAGAGCATGAGCGGGAGGGGGCAGAGAGGGAAGGGGGCATAAGATCAGAAGCAGGCTCTGCTGACAGCATCAAGCCAGATGCAGGGCTCAAGCTCACAAACCGTGAGATCACGACCTGAGCTAAAGTCAGACGCTCAACCAACTGGGCCACCCGGGTGCCCCTTGCCTGTCTTTTTAAAAAAGGGTTGCCATCCTGGCGAGTGTGAACTGGTATCTCATTGTGATTTTCACTTTTCTTTCCTCGATGACTAATGATTTGAGCTTCTTCCCATGTGCTTACTGAGCATTTGTATACCTTCTTGACAGAAAGGTCTATTCAAATTCTTTAACGTTTAACTGAGGCTGTTTTTCTTTTCATTGTTGAGTTACAAAAGATGTCCCTGTATTCTCAATACATTGCCCTTGACAGATAAACGACTGAAAAATCTTTTTCTTCCGTTCTGTGGGTCGTCTTTTCACTTATTTGATAGTGTCCTTAGACATCGTCTTTATGTAGTCTAGTTTATTTAGTCTTCCTTTTGTCATCTGTCCCTTGGGTATCATACCTAAGAAACCACTGCATGATTTAAGATCTTAAGGCGCCTGGGTGGCTCAGTCAGGTAAGCATCTGACTTCAGCTCACGTCATGATCTCACAGTTTGTGGGTTCAATCCCTCCATTGGGCTCTGTGCTGACAACTCAGAACCTGGTGCCTGCTTCAGATTCTCTGTCTCCTTCTGTCTCTGCCCTTCCCCTACTTGTGCTCTGTCTTTCTCTGTCTATTGGAAATGAATAAACGTTAAAAATTTTTCTTTTTAATTTACTCCCAAGTTTTCATGTAAGTCTTGAAGTTTTAATTCTTACATGTATGTCTAGGATCCATTGTGAATTAATTTTCGTATATGGTATAGTAGGGATCCAAAGCTCATTATTTTGTTTATGGATATACAGTTGCCGCAACTCCAATTTTTGAAAAAACTATTCTTTCTCTCTTGAATTTTCTTAGTATCCTTATCAAAAATTGATTGGCCATAAATATAAAGGTTTATTTCTATGCTCTCAATTTATTTTGTTAATCCATATGCCTATCCTTATGCTACACCCCCATTTTCTTGCTCGTAGTATTGTAATCAGTTTTAAAATCAGGAGGTATGAGTCCTCCAACTTTTTCAAGATTATTTTGGCTATTCTAGATCCGTGGCATTTCCATATGAATATTAGGATTAGTTTGGTAATTCCTGAAAAAAATCAGCCGAGATTTTGATAGAGATGTTGTTGAATCTGTAGATTAATTTGGGGAGCATTGCCATGTAATACTAAACTTCTAACCATAAACCTAGATGTCTTTCTACTTATTTAAGTCTTTCTCGATTTCTTTCAACAAGATTTTGAGTTTTGATTGTACAAATATTCCATTTCTTCCATTAAGTTTATTCTTAAGTATTCTTTTGTAAATGAAATTGTTGTCTTAATTTTATTGTCAGATTCCTCATTGCTAACAAATGAAAATACAGTTGACTTTTGCATATCGATTCTATATCTTGTATCTTGCAACCTGGCTGACCTGTTTACAAATACTAACATTTTCTGTGTGAGCGACTCCTTAGGATTTTCTTTGTGTAAGCTTGTGTCATCTATGTACAGAGATAGTTTCATTTCTTCCATTCTAATCTTGATGCCTTTTATTTCATTTCTTACCTAAATGCAGGCTAGAACCTTTAATACAGTGAGGGATAGAAGTGATGAATGTGGATATTCTTGTCTCGTTCCTGATCTGAAGGAAAAAGAATTCAGTTTTTCACCATTAAGTGTTAAGCTGTGGCTTTTTCATAGAACTTTATCAATTTCAGTAAATTTCCATCTACTCTTAGTTTGTTGAGTATTTGAGTAATTCTATCCCGAAAAGTCATTGTATTTTGTCAAAACTTTTTTTTGCTTCTATTAAGATCATGTGATTCTTGGTCTTCTATTTATCTTATTTATTAATTTGATGTGTTACACTCGTTGTTTTCTGTTTGTTAAATCAACCTTGCATTCCTGGGATCAATCCACTTAGTCATTGTCTACAATTTTTGTTTGTTTGTTTTGGTTTTGGTTTTGGTTTTAGTTTTAGAGAGAAAAAGAGAGCACATGAGTGAGAGAGAGGGACAAATGGAGAGAGAGAGAGAGAGAGAGAGAGAGAGAGAGAGAGAGAGAATCTTAAGCAGGCTCCACCCTCAGCACAGGACTGAATATCACAACCATGAGATCATGATCTGAGCTGAAATCAAGAGTTGACTCAACCAACAGAGCCACCCAGGCACCCCTACAATTCATTTTATGTCTTGCTTTTATTTTATGTTTTTTACTTTAATTTTATATGTTTGTTTATATTTTCTTAAGGATTTTATGTCAATATTATAAGGTATATTGGTCTGTAGTTTTCCTTTTTTGTTGTGTGTTTGAAAGCTCCTTGGAATGTTGTAAGCCTTTAATTACTTTCTTGTGTTCTGAAAGAAGTTTATTTTTAACCATTTTTATCAGTGTTTTGCTTGCTTTTATGGAGGAATAGGTTTTTTGAGATTCTTAATCTATCATTCCACATGTGCTTCTGCCATTTATTTTTAATTTGGTATTCTAACTTATTATTTATAGGAGTTTTCCATTTAACTTTTTAATTGATTCTGGATACAAGTCCTTAGTCAAATATATGCACTGTGAATATTTTCTCCTAGTTCTCCTATTTTCGCCTTTCACTCTGTGAAAAAAATCTTATCTTGTACTTTGGTGCTCAACTGAAAGACTTTGTCATATAGAGGAAGATTAAACACTTTTGTTTCCCTGACAGACAGCCAAGAGTATCTACTTGCTTGAGTAGAGAAGGGCAGGCAGTGGGAATTCATGGTCATCGTGCTATGTGATGTGATTAAAATTCTTCATATCATGTTATTTTATTTTCATGGTTTCATTACTCAATATATGATATACTCTGGTGGTAAAAAACTGAAATGAAATAGAAATAAATGACATAATGGTCATCAATACTTGGTAGATCCTTCCTAACCTTTTCCTATGAATTTGTGCACACACACACACACACGCACACACACACTCATTGAGGTGGTGGAAGATTTCTAAATGAGATCTACTGTCTATATATTTTGTGACTTTATGATTTTCCATTATCATTTTTAAAGGCTGTAGAGTATTCAATAGTAGCCATAATACCATGTTTTGCTGAAGATTTAGATTATTTCCAATTCTTTATGCTGAAAAGCAAGGCTGGAACACCTCTATACATATGTTTCTAGATTTAAGTGTAAATATTTCCAAAGACCTGAATCCCAGGAATAGAATGAAGGGGCCAAATCATAGGAGATTTCTGTCATTCATAGAAGTAGCAAATTGATTTCCAGAAAGGCTATATCAAGTTATACTTTCACCTACAGTTTATAGAAATAGACATTTTCCTGCATCCTCACCAAATAATGGAGATAAACATTGTCTCTGATTTTGACAGTTGGATGGTTAAAATATATTTGAAGGTTTTGTCTGTATTTCCTTAATAACCATTGACATTAAGAATCTTTTCATGTTTCCCTTTTCATTTCCATTTCCATGAATTGTTTCTTCATATATTTCAACTATTTCGAGTTTTTAAAATTAATTTATATATTCTCTTTACATATTCTGGAGAGTAATCATTACCCATTAAATATGCTGTAAACCTTTTCTCAGTCTTTATTGCTTGTATTTTAATTCTGCTTATACTGTCTTTTTTATATCATTTTTTTTAAAAGAAGAGGTTCCTGGGTGGCTCAGTTGGTTAAGTGTCCAATTCTTGATTTTAGTTCAGGTCATAATCTCATGGTCTCATTAGATCAAGCCCCACAATGGGCTCTGCACTGACCACGTGGAGCCTGCTTGAGATTCTCTCTCTCCATCTATTTCTGCCCCTCAAAATAAATAAATAAACTTTAAAATAATAGATTATCTGATTTAACTTCGTGCTTCCAAAATTTTGTGCTGTCTAGGAAGGCCTCCCTCAACTCAATATTATAAAAACATTTTCCTATCTTTCCTTCTAATAATTTTAGAATTTTATTTTGTAATTTTGTTTTCTTATTTTTATGGAGAGTGACAAATGGCCTTCCAAGAAGGGATTTTTTTTCCCTTCTTAAATACCTCACTTATAAATGTATGAACTGTATGGTGGCTGTAGCTCTATATTTTTTCAAATGTGTGGGAAATTATCCAGTAACCATTTATTAAATTACTTACCCTTTATCTCATATTTGAAATGCTACCCATAACAAGATGAAAGGGAGGATTGTGTCTTAGGATGCCTGTGCTTCATTGGTTCCAGGCACTGCCTCACTGTTTTATTTTCTACCTTCATTAGGTATGTTCTCCTGCCAGCAGAGAAGATCCACCATTTTCTCTGTTCTTTTTTCATTAATGTCTCTGTTACTCTTGGGCATTTTTCTCTATCATGTGACATTTAGAATAAAATTCAGATTTCTAACGAAAATTCTGATGGAATTTTGATTATTGTTATATTTATTAATCAATAAATTTGAGTTAGATGTGATATCTTTATAGTATTGGATATTCCCATTCAGGAGATACATAAATAGACAGACAGATAGATAAATCCCTTGATATGCTTTGATATGTCCGTATAAAATTATATATATACATATATATATATATGAGTTGACTTATGTCCTATACATTTTTTTTAGTTTTATTCATATACTTCTAGTACTAACATTTCTTATCAAGTATTTGAAAGACGAGTTGCTAATCGTAAGTGGCATTATTTTATTCATTACATTTTCTAACTGGTAAATATGAATGCCATCAATTTCCTATATTCCTGTTTTATCTGCAATTTTAATTCTCTTGTAAGTCCTAATAGTTTTCCAATCATATGTAATCTTTTTTCTTTTTTTCCCCCAATAATTAGAATGGCCAAAAAACATTGAGTAGTGACAGTGACAGTGATTATCCTCATTTTTTGCCAATTACAATGCAAATGGGTTTCGGTGTTTCATCATCAGGTTTAGATGATGAGAATAGAACACTATTCTCTTAATAGTGTTTTTCATAATGATTATCATGATTGGGTGTTGAATTTTGTCTCTCTTTTCATTTGTTATATAGTGAATTAGATTAATAGGTATCCTGGTATTGAACTGCCTTTGTATTCATGAGATGAAACCTACTTGGTCATCATGCATTTTTCCCAAATATATACCCATGTTCGCAATATACTATGGTAAAATATTTAAAAGAGGTTTATTGCTTAGCTATTTTTAGCATTTATCTTCATTATTTAAAAAAAAAACTATTTTTAAGCATTAAATAATCCTTCCCGAGAATTCCCCTTTGGTTTAGAAGGCAAGTAGGCATTGGCTCTTTCTGTAGATGATGGCAAGAGGCTGAAATTAATTGCCGCATTCCACACTCTCTGCAATTTTCCCTCTAGCTCCCAAGCCCTACTGGATGTGATTTCTTAATATTTTTTGTGTGTGTCTGCATCTATATTTTCAAATTGGATTGTAATCCCCTTTATTTGAGTGCCATGCCTGTCCAATTTTGAAATCAGGTTTATGCGAGCTACACAGAGTAAATAAGGAAGTCTTTCCTTTTCTTTTTTAATACTCTTCAACAGTTTAAAGTATTAATTACCCATTACGTGACAGCTTTGCAGAATTCTTCCATAAACTGGATGTATTGCCTTTTGAGAGGTGTTGATATTTGCCTACTTTTCAGTATCTAAATAATGATCTAAACAAATTTTCTCTTTTGGAGCCAATGTCTTTTAGGTTATCATTCATTTCAGCTGGATTTTCTGACTTTGAGCACTGCCGAGCAGAAAGGTAGACAAACAACTAAAAACTGAATGTTTCAAATAAATAGACTGATGAGCATTTTTTTTGTTTGGATTAAAGATGACATTGTTTCTTTCTTCTTTACCACGCGGGAAAAAAACCTCAGTTCAGATGAATACTTAGAGGGGCTATGAGTCAAACCATATTTCTCGATTAAGCAAATTATAAAACAATCCAGTTTCAAATGTTTCTTGCTCAATACTAAATTGCGTTCAAATCGGCATATGACAAACGCGTATGTCCTGATCATACAGTTTCTTAAATTTTAAGGGAAAAACTAAACCCTTCGATAATGGAGAAACAATTTTAAAAAGTGCTTGAGAGTAGATGCAGACATTGAGAGTCCTGAGAAACGACGCACATTTTAGAGGCGTGGCCATCTCAGGGGAGTCGCGAGCTCCCAGAGACGTGGTGGGAGGTTGGGCAGCCAGATCTGACATGCCCTAGAGCCGCGGCAGGATAACCACAGCGAACACGTGATGGCTTCGTGGCTCCTGTAGTCTCCATCCACCCTCTCCCAGCTGCGGGGGTGAAACCCAATAACGCAATCAAGTTCATTCCATCTGCTCTGCTGCTAAGATTGGTTCTGAGAACCAGACCAAAGCAATTCACCCCATGGCATTTTTATGTAACGTTTATGAGGCTACATGTTCACCGTTCTGTGCTGGTATTGGATTCTGTTTTTGTGTCTCTACCTCTGCGGCTCCAGATAAGATTTGAACAGCCACACCGGTGAAGTTCAGCAGTAGGCTTCGGAAATGGTCCTTCTTGCTTCTTTGGGAAAGGACATGACAATTTCTTAGTCTCCTGGCTCAAGTCCAGGCTTTGGAGGCGACAGCTCCAGTGAGATAAAAATGGGGCATCTGGTTTCAGGCGTTATCTAAGTAAGAAAGGGACTTTAATTTGGGTTTTCAGGGATGGAATTTTGGGGCTCTAAAAACATGCTTGAATTATATCCATGATAATGTGCATTTTTCTGGAAGAAAGTTTATTACTGTTATCAGATTCTCCAAGGCGTCAATGAATTTAAAAGTATTACTGACTTAGTCAGAGTTCTCCAGAGACATAGAACCAATAGAAGATATATTTAGGGAAGAATTGGCTTATGTAATTATTCAGGCTAGTAAGTTTCACAATATGGAACCTGTAAGCCAGAGACTCAGGAAAGTCGGCGGTATAATTCAGCCCAAGTCCAAAGTCTTGACAATCAGGAGAGCCAATGACATAAATCCTACTCGGAAAGCAGGAGAATATGAGACAAGGTGCCCCAGCTCAATCTGTGAGGCAGGAAAAAAAGGGGACACATTCCTCCTTTCTCTGCCTCTGTTCTTTTCAGATCCTCAACAGACTGGATAAGCCCCAGCCCCTTGAGAAGGGCGATCTACTTTACTGAGTCTACTGGTTTAAATCCACCCTCACAGACACACCCAGGAATAATGTCTAATCTGGGCACCCATGGCCCACTCAAATTAACACATAAAATTAACCAACACAAAGGCTCCTGGTTGGCTCAGTTGGTTAAGTCTCCAACTCTTGATTTCAGCTCAGGGCATGATCTCGAGGTTCATGAGTTCAAGATCCAAGTCAGGCTCTGCTCTGACAGTGCAGAGCCTGCTTGGGATTCTCTCCCTCTCCGTCTCTCCACCCCTCCCCTGCTTGTGCTTTCTCTGTCTCTCTCAAGATAAATAAAAAAAAAAAAAATGACCATCACAGTTAAGAACCTTGGTAGAGGTTTTATAGGCCATTTTCCTCGAGTTGGGGCAAAACCACAAAGGCAGTCATCAAACACTCTCGAGTCAGAAGAGTAGAGACAGATTTGTACTGCAAGTAAGAAATAGGATGTAGATTCCAGCTGTTCTGGAAGTGGTTTTCCATCTTGGCTTCTCTGGAGAACTGCTGGGGAATGTAGAAAAATTCCAGATAGCCAGAAAAATATCCGGGTAGATCGGATATGACCTATCCCTATCTGGGATGGAGGAGTTTTTGTTTACATCACTTAAAGATTCCCAACAAGAGAACCTTGAGCAGATTCACCCAGAAAGGTCAAGTTTCCTGCCTTCGGTTCTACAGTCCCACAACGGATCAGGTGATAGTTCAAGATTAAAATCTCCATCCTTCCCAGTAGGTAGAATAAGACAATTTATACTTCTAAAGAAAATTACTTTGGGGAATAATTACCTGTTTACTCGTAGACACCGAAGTCTAACCTGCTCAAGATCTAAGAGATAACATTAGAAGTGTGCCTGATAATATTCTCGAATGGTATTTACGAATATTTCCGGCTGAATAAACAGCCTCATAATCCTGTTAGGGTTTAGCTAATATAAACATCCAGGACTTTTAACTGTTCCCCAAGAAAGCTTTCGCCCAGTCTAAGTATTTAAAATATTATGTTTTCTTGATATTTGTCCCAAGTTTTTTGCTGTTTCATTTCATCTCATTGCTTCCATTTGGAACCCCTTCTATCATAACCATCTCAACAAATTACTCATCTAAGCAGCAAATTATTTCAGAGTGAATTCATTCAGAACAAAAGCATTTATTTCTAAAATTGTCATTCTCTCTGCAGCCTGTGAAAACTTATCATCATAATTAGACATAGTCACTATTTAATTTTGATTAGTGATCTACCGAGTAAACTGTAGAGACACAAAATACCCAAATCAGGACACAGTCAGAATGTAAGTCATGTTCGCAGTATACTATGGTAAAATATTTAAAAGAGGTTTATTGCCTAGCTATTTTTAGCACTTATCTTAATTATTTAAAAACTTATTTTTACACATTAAATAATGCTTCCTGAGAATTCCCCTTTGGTTTAGAAGGTAAGTGGGCCTTAACTCCTTGTGCAGATGATAACAAAAGGTTGAAACTAATGGCCCCATTCCGCACTCTCTGCAATTTCCCCCCTGGCTCCCGAATATAGATCTTCGAGTTCCTGATCCTTCTTGCATAATACGTCAACTGTATTCTGCATTTTGTAAATAAGAAAAATCCAACAAGAAAGTTCATCAAGCACTTGAACTTAGTACAGTTACTCGTCGGTCTCTTAATTCTAATCAGGTAAACAGAGGTTTCTGATGAACATTTTAGGAATTGAATGAGAGCAGGTGGTTTAAGTGATACTCTAGGAAGCCTGAGATCTCGACATCCCACAGTGGCTCTTCACTCTCAAGTTTCTAGACCTTTGAGGTGCTGGACGGCATCTCTTCCTCTGAGCCGTCCTCACCGCCGTGGAGAAAAGAGCAGCAGAAAGGGCACAGACTTCAGAAACCACCCATGTGGCCCTGCTTCAAATCCTCTTTCTGCCACTGAATGCCCTGTGACTCCGTGAAGATCATAAATTCTAGGAAGACCAGTTTTCCATGGACAACATGATTACTAATATCTACCTCTGAGGATTTTACGAAAAGTACGTAAGATTCCTGGCTGGGAAGGGAAGGTCTTCAATAAACAGAAATCATCATTGCTGCATGGTCCTAGAATCTACGAACATCACCTCATTCTCTTTAACAAATAAAAACGTATTAAAAACCCTTTAAAAATACTCCCTTTTATATAATTGTATTTTCTAACATTTTCTAACCCAGTAACTAATAGTTACTGAGCGTCTACACTGCATTCGGGATGGGGCTTGACCCTGAGGACAGAGGAGTGAACGGGGGAGACACAGGCTTGCTGTTCCTGCGTTTCACAGGTAATGAAACCCATCCTTCCACTTCGTTGATCTTCAGTTGTTTCAGCAAGAGTGTAATAAGCCCCACTAGTCTGAAAAGTCACAAAAAGTACAGTTGACCTTTGAACAACATGGGTTTGAACTCTGTGGGTCCACTTACGTACATGGATCTTTTTTTCAATAAATGCAGTACAGTCCTCTAAACGCATTTTCTCTTCCTTATAATTTTCTTAATAACTTTTTTCTTTTCTTCAGCTTACTTTATTGTAAGAATGTAGTATATAATCCATATAATGTATAAAATATGTGTTAATCAACTGTGTCCTCAGTAAGGCTTCTGGTCAACGGTAAGCTATAAGCAGTTAAATTTGGGGGAAATCAGAAGTTACATGTGGATTTCCAACAGCACAGGGGATCTGTGCCCCTAACCCCAGTGTTGTTCAAGGATTAACTGTGTATTTTTCCTTTCAGGTAATAAAAACCTGAATTTACTGAATGCTAACTATAATAAGAGTTTATATACTAGCTCATCTATTCCTCACAATAATCCTGAGGCAGGTACCATTAGCTGTTTTTTTTTTTTTATAGAGAAGATCAGGATACAACGAGATGAAATGATTTGTTCACATTACAGCATAGCTCTGTGACCAGCCTTGGATTATGGACCCAGGTGGTCTGGCTCCAAAGCCCTTGCTCCTGCCTATGTCATTCTATGCTGCTTCACACAGGTGGAGTGGGGCCCAAAAGCAGCATAATTTTCTTGGCTTCCAGAGCACATAAGACATATAAGCATGTTGTGCCCAGTGCCATGAATACAGTTTGGACAAATGTCCACAGGCTCCAGGACAGAAGAGAACCCAGACAAATTACTGCTATCCGCTGGTTTGAGATTTAAAATTCTCCTACACGGTGGAAGAGGTGGGCAAAAAAAATCAACTCTACTTCCTGGGAAGGATTCAATGTACAAAGAGGACTCACCCCGAGATGTGCCAGACTGTCCTGAAAACTCATTATTTCCTTCCTCAATACAGGGACTTTTACTAACAGAGTGCTGTTAAATGAATCTTTCTTGGGGTCCCTGGGCGGCTTAGTCAGTTAAACATCCGACTCTTGCTTTGGGCTCAGATCATGACCTTACGGTTCATGGGTTTGAGTCCCCCCCTATGCCCTGTGTTGGGCTCCATGCTGAGAGCATGGAGCCTGTTTGAGATTTTCCCTCTCTCCCTCTCTCTCTTTCCCTCCCCACCTTAAAATAAATAAATAAACTTAAAAAAAATAAGTGTTTCTTGGGGCTCCTGGTTGGCTCAGTTGGTTAAGCATCTGAATCTTGGTTTCAGCTCAGGTCATGATCTTTCGGTTCATGAATTCAAGTCCCACATCAGGCTCTGCACTGACAACACAGAGCCTGCTTGGGGTTCTTTGTCTCCCCCTCTCTCTGACCCTTCCCCCCCAAAAAAAATAAATAAAAATAAAAACTTAAAAAAAAGTGTTTTTTTACCAAGGACATTAGAAAACAAAACTAGTGGGTCTTCCCACTGTGAGCTCAGTAAATAAATTATGGCTCTGAAATGGAGGGGTTTGGAGGGGTTTGGAGAGGAAGACTGGACGAGAAAAGAAGCATTAAATCAGGATCTGTAACCAACAACCCTAGCAGTGGCCCATTGAAGAGTGGCTCTGAGGAGAGGGGCGCCACCACCCTGTGTGGAGCCGTGCACGGGCCCCATCAGCAGCTGTCACACCCACAGCCCCCTCCACACCTCTGACAGTCGTTCTAAAATATCGTGCTGCTTCCAGTAAATGGCTGGACCAGGGCCAAACACACAACTCACAGAGCTTTCTAGGCTGGTCAGCAGTTCTCCTGGAGCCTGGCAAGAAAGCTCTGTCGGGAGAGCTCCACACAGAACAGTGATTGACAGGCCTCACTGGATCCGTTCCTTATGAAGTTTTTATGTGACACATATGGACAGAATCAGAGCCAAAGGAGGCAAAGCAAAAGTAGAGAGACAGAGACCACAGTAAGGTGACGTTTTAACATAGAAGGAAGTTGGCTTTTAGCCGCAGGAGCAACAAAATAGGCAGATCGTAGCTGAGACACGTTAACTGTGGAGTTAACCCTGACCAAGCAATGACGTCCAAGATGAAGTCCACAAGAGGAACCGTTGTGGCATTACAAGAAAATATCAGAACATGTATTTGCATTTCTTTATCTCATTGTTTCTTCATCGTCATTATTTGTGTACATTTTAAAAATACATATATTGGGGGGAGCCTGGGTGGCTCAGTCAGTTAAGCGTCCAACTTTGGCTCAGGTCATGATCTTGCAGTTCGTGGGTTCAAACCCCGCATGGGGCTCTGTGCTGACAGCTCGGAACCTGGAGCCTGTTTCAGATTCTGTGTCTCCCTCTCTCTCTGCTCACACTTTGTCTCTCTCTCTCTCTCTCTCTCTCTCTCAAAAATAAATAAACATTAAAAAATATTTTAAAAAATTTTTAAAAATACATATATTGGGAAAAACATGTTAAATTTTTTTTCCCCTGCTGAATGATTAAAATCACTTGAGGCCACTGCAGATATGTATACAAAGCACTAGACACCCACTTCTGCACGGACAGCCACTAGACTGGTGTTGCATCTTAAAAATGTTCCTTTTTGCTGTGAGGCGAAAGAACTGGGGCTTCTGTTTGTCCTTCTCTCCCTGCACTTCCTTACATTAAATCCCCAATAACTAAGCACCCCAAGTGTGTCCCTGAAAATAGCCCAACCTGGGGCGCCTGGGTGGCTCAGTCAGTTGAGCGTCCGACTTTGGCTCAGGTCATGATCTCGCAGTCTGTGAGTTCGAGCCCCGTGTCAGGGCTCTGTGTTGACAGCTCAGAACCTGGAGCCTGCTTCGGATTCTGTGTTTCTTTCTCTCTCTGCCCCTCCCCGACTCATGCTCTGTCTCTCTCTGTCTCAAAAATAAATAAACATTAAAAAAAAAAAGAAAGAAAGAAAGCAAATAGCCCAACCAACAGACAGAAGCCAATTTCGGTCTATGCCGTCTGGAGGACAACAGCCATATCTGTCAACAGATGGAGGGAGGGAAGATCAGAGGCACAAGCCTTTGCAGGTAACTCACATGGTCACAGAGAGAGTGTGTGAACTGTATCCAGACACTGTCAGGGAGAGGAGGAATTTGGAATTGAGGCTAGCATCTCATTGACCTGCATTAAAAATGGTAATTTTTTTTCTGTGATTCATTCTCTTTTAGATGTGGCCTCCAATGTGGTTAACTTGAGTATTTTAAATTGAACTTCTAGGTAGCTATGCAGTGCTGTTCCTAGGGATCATTTAACATTAAACATTTAAAAACATAAAGAAATTTCAAGGAAAGGTCTCTAAAAGTAATCAAACTTTCATAGATTTTCATCAAATGTCCTACCTGCTCTATAGGTCTGGTAGCTGAAAATGCTTTCCAAGAGAGAAAAACACAGAGAAAGCTGCAATAAAGAAATGACAAGAAACACACTAGGAAACAAAGATAGAAGACATTTCCAAACCAAAACACTGAAAAACTTTAATGATTTTATCTAATATCATTAAGCAAAAATGAAACAATTGTCAATCTAAGGTAACATGGCATGTTATACCTTTTCTGCTCTGAATTTCACAATTGTTACTGCCGATCGTAGAATTCATGAACATGGTGGAATCAATCAAGGGTGATAAGCCATCCTTTCCATATTCTATACATGTGTAAACTTAGCTAATGTTTCCTCATAATGATTTTTCTTGCAAAAGGAGAAAATACAACAGTAGTGTTCCACTTGTAGCTAGCGTCTCTCTTTGTTGATTCCATTCAACCCAACTAAAAATGTCTTAAGATGTTAAAGTACTACCCGTTGTTGTTATTATATAATTCATGACACCGTTATTCCAAAAGACCCGTCCAACCTCCAAAAATCTGGTCAGGTTGCTTTCAAACACCTCCAAGCTCTGGTTAAGTGCCCACTTCTATTCAGCAAGGCTGTGGACAAACACAAAGCCAAATTAACCAAGGTCTCTGGGCTGGAGGAAGCTTGCACTCTAGCTGGGAAGACAAAATATGCCCATAACTAACTGTAATACAAAATCAAATATGCTATAGACTGCAAAAATTGCATAAATGAAATGCAGAAGGATATCGGAAATGGAACGCTCACTTCCAATGCCGGGGTTGGCGGTGGGGTATCAGGAGGTTTACAGAGAAAGACGCATTTGATCCAGACATTAAAGGAGAGTTCTGATTTAGAAAGCCAAAAGAGGGTGAGGAGGAGGAAGAGACAGAGGAGAGGAAAAGAGGTGGGGAGGAGGAGAGGGGAGCCGGGAAGAGAGGCAGGAGGGTGGGGAGAGGGGAATCCAAAAGAATCATACTTTCTAAGACAAAGAATGGACAAAGTTGGAGTCCAGTGAAAAAACAAGTGATAGGACTGTGTTAACTTCAAAGTAGAGACGAGTAAAGGAACAGGTCATAAAGAAGGATAGGTCGGTTGGCTAAAAGGCTATGGTTAAAACAATTTCTTTTACCTTTGCCTGTTTTCTTCCTCTGGCTTTATTTGTCTTCACCCCATTTGAGAGCTCCCATAAACTACTGATTTTGTTTAGTTGTTTACTTAGCTGACTCTCTTCCTGAACCAGGAGCTCCCTGAGGGCAAGGCTGGTGTCGTTTTCCTCTGTGTAGCCACAAAGCCCAGCGTGGAGCTCAGCACATAGACGTCTGTGGGACGACTGAACGCCACACCTTAGGAACCATCTCTGTGAAGTAGGGGTCTAGTTGTGTTCAAGATTTTGTGCTGAATGACCAGGTCTCACCGTTAACAAAGGAGCGAAACAGAACAGCAGCTCAGCAAGGCTTCCGGACAGTCAAACCGACCTGAGTTCGAGTCCACCTCTGCCATTTTTTCGATCTGAGTGAGACTCTACACAAATATGTCCCTGACGAACACGCATTACTCTTCCTTATAAAATGATTATGACAGGGTTGCCGGGAGGATGAAATAAGCTAATGTGTGCTCACATTAGACCCTCAGCACATTGCCTGGGACATAGCAAGGTTT
The DNA here is from genome assembly GCA_030068075.1 of Paguma larvata. Taxonomy (NCBI): domain Eukaryota; kingdom Metazoa; phylum Chordata; class Mammalia; order Carnivora; family Viverridae; genus Paguma; species Paguma larvata. Next base: position 116,340,084 of record CM057828.1, read on the forward strand.
TCATTAAATACAGCCTGTCAATGACACTTGGAAGGCTGGTCAAGATGTCAGCGTGACATTGGTTTTATGTTTCAAAGCACAGAGGCTGAATAGTAACTGCTTTATTTTGGAGTCTAAAATAATACCAATATGTATTCATCCCATACATATTATGGAATGGGTGTGTATATATATATACAATGGTATGGTATATATATATAATGGTATGGTATATTCTCTTTCTGGTATGGATATATATATATATATATTATGGTATGGGTATATATATATATATATATATATTAAATTTTGGTGTATGGTACACATACAAAAGAATGTAAAAAGGACTCAAATATATAGTGTAATGTATGATTACGTAGTATATGTGCTGGTAACTAAAGTCCAAGATATTAAATGAAATATCTGTTGCTCCTCTGAAGCCCTGTGTACCCTCCTAATTGAAACCCTCTGTCTCTTTCTAGAGGTAACCACTGCCCTGATCTGTTCTAGCTGTCATAGCTTTTCTTTATAATTCTACCCCTTATGAAATATGGTTTCTCCTATTTTTCAATTTTACATATATTAAAAATATACTGTACATGTTCTTATCTGCTCTGCTTCTTTCAATCAATATTGTGTTTGTAAGATATTTTCCCCCAGAAAAGCTCAAATTTTTTTTTACGTTGTTGAAAGAATTTCAGTGTGTTAATGTACTTACCACAATTTATTCATCCACTTAACGGTTATGGCCATTTTACTGTTAATGGACATTTGGTTCATTTAGAGCTTCAGACTATTCTCAAAATTCTGTTTAAAACATTCTAATACATGTCTCCTGATATGCAAATGCATGCATTTCTCTAGGAACATACCCAGGAATAGGACTGCTGTGTCATGAGTTCTGTGTAGCTCCAATTTAGTTGGAAAATGCAAATTGTATTCCAAAGTAATTGCACCAACAGTGCGTGAAAGTTCTCATTCCTCCACGTCCTAGCCAACACTTGTTTGTATCAGATTTTTTTATTTTGCTACTCTTGGTGCATGTGACATTGACTTTCTGTTCTCAATATGATTTTGCTTGTACTTCCTGATAATTAATGAGGTTAAGCACCTTTGCTTATTCTTATCAGTTGTCTGGATTTCCTTTTTGCTCATTTTTTAATTGGGTTGTTGGTCTTTTTCTAACTGTCTTGTGGATACAAGTTCTCTGTGGATTATGTGTGTAAATGTCGTCTCGTTCCGTGACTTGTATTTTCTCACTCTTTAAATTGGTGTCTTTTCATGAGTTTAATTAGTTTAATGTCATTTTAATCTTCTCTTTTAAGCTTATTTATTTATCTTGAAAGAGAGAGGGAGAGACCCCAAGTGAGCAGGGGAGGGGCAGAGAGAGAGAGGGAGAGAGAGAATCCCAAGCAGGCTCTGCGCTGTCAGCACAGAGCCCGACACAGTACTCACTCTCACCAACCATGAAATCATGACCTGAACTGAGATCAAGAGTCGGATGCTTAACCGACTGAGCCACCCAGGTGCCCTAATCTAGTCTTTGTCTATCATATTTTAAAATGCTCCCCAGGGGCACCTGGGTGGCTCAATTGGTTGAGCGTCCGACTTCGGCTCAGGTCATGACCTCACAGTTTGTGGCATCTGCATTGGGCTCTGTGCTGACAGCTTGGAGCCTGGAGTCTACTTCAGAATCTGTGTCTCCCTCACTCTGCCTGCCCCTCCCTCAGTCATGCTCTGTCTCTCTCTCTCTTTCTGTCTTTTAAAAATTAATAAACATTAAAAAAAATTTTTACTAAATAAAAAAATAAAATTCTGCCCAATGTCCTGAATATGTTTATAAACATATAACCACTCTACGTTTTTTTTTTCTTTCACGTTTAAGTTTATACCCCACTTGGAGTTGATTTTTGTATATTGTAAGGAAGGGGTCCAGTTTCATTCTTTTCCCAATTAGATACCTAGTTATCTTGCCATCATTTAATGAGAAGGCAATGATTTCCCCAACCGTCCTGGAACATCTTTGTCATATATCATGTCAATATGTACGCAAACCGGTCTTAGCCACCCGTATTCTCTTCCCTGGGTCTATTTATCTGTAACAATAGGACGCGGTGTGATTGCTGTCGCTTCACAAGTTTTGATATTGGGCAGAATAAATCCTCTCTCCTTGTTACTCTGCTGCAAGAGTGTTTTGAATATTCTTGAGATTTTTTTTAATTTCTTTGTAAACTTTAAGATCAGCTGGTCAATATGAAAATCATTCCATTGAGATTCTTACCAGGATTGCATTGAATATGCAGTTTCATTTGGGAAACGTTTAGTATATTGACTCTTTCAGTCCATGTACCTGGCATATCACCCCATTTCTTTAGGTCTTCCTTAGTGTCTCCCAGTAAGGTTTTACAATTTTTATAGAGTATTTGCACATTCTTTCCTAGATTTTTCACTAAGGTGAAATGCTTTTTTTCTTTTTTACTGTGAGTTATCAAATCAGTTATAATTCCATTTACTGGGCCCCGCTGTTTTTCAGGTATCATTTCAGCCCCTTCAAATGTACTGTTCTAATCCTCACGACAGCCTTATTAGGAACTCCTATTGTTATACCCATTTTACTTATGAACACACTGATGCTCAAAAGAGATAAATACTTCACCCACATTCTAGAATTTGACCCCAGACCTATCAGATTCCCAAATCAGGCTATACTACCTCCTTGGGAGAGATGTCCTGAGGGAACTGAATGCAAGCAGATACACTTTGGTGGGGGTGAAGCGGGAAAGATTGGTGAAGTGGGGTACCGGCCTGGGAGGGTGTTAGGAGGGGAGGGATCCCAAGCGCTCAGGAAACTGAAGCAAGCTGTTGAGGTGAGAGATAATGGGGGATCACATGAACTAGGAAGGTGCTAAAAACGAACATCCCTCTCCAGTCACTAAGGCAAAGAGGAGTCCCTCAAATAGCCTGGGAGCTGTTAGGGGTCAGGTTTGCTTCTACGACATCACTCTTGGTCCCACAGAGGCCATATTAGGAGTGTATGCTCTTCATTTGCCATTTCTAAACTGAGTTTTATTACCCAATTTCCCAGTCTCTTTCAACGAGTACCTTTCATCCGGATTTTAACTTTGACATATTTCCCCAAATGCTTGTGGCTGTTTGCTCAAGCCAATTTTGAAGCGAATTTTGGGAAAGCACATCTGTATTGAGTACACAGGACATAGGAGAACATGACTTGCTCCTCTAGAAGATTTTATGAGCAAAATTATTTGATATAGTTCCTAACCATCAATCTGCATTTTTTTATATACATAGTTAAGAGTGCAACTGGCCAAGAACTCTAAGAAGCAGGTGACGGTACAGATGGTCCCAGATCCATAATGGCTGCCGCTAGACTTCACAATGATGCTATCTATTAGCCTTGATGTGTCTGCCTCTTGAATTCCTCAGAAAATGCATGTTGCGCTGTAGTTGATTTTGAAGAGAGATATCTGTGCTAGGTGAGCAACCATTAAGCGCAGCTTTGGAATAATTGGCCTTCCTCCATTGTTCAGTTTATAATAGCTGCAATAACTCAGACTGCTAAAATAGATCCAATTATTGTAGAAAAATATTAAAGAAACAGCAAGCATTTCCTTAGCTACCATACCTTGCCTAGAAGGTAAGCAAGGGTTTTTTTTTTCCCCCTTTTAGTCTGTGACTATACATAAATTAAACGTCCAAGAAAAAAAGGCAGAAGTCCAGATATAAAAATACAGAAGAATACCCCCACTTAGCACGGGTTCAGACAAAACTGCAAACGATGAAAGATAAAGTACAGTGAGATATTGCTAGACTAAAAAAAGTAGGAGGTTTGATTTGTTTTATTAATTTTAAAAATTGGACACAATATTTAGTGCGGTAGTAATTAGTTTCAGAAAAACGTTGTTGTACACATTTGTCTATCTGTGTCTACTGCAAACACGCAAAATTTTAAATGAAAATAAATTGGTAAAGCAAATTCATAGAATCAATGTGCATTTTATCTTGTGGAAATGCATGTTATGAGAGAAAGGCTAGTAAGCAATGTAGCGAATGTGAGCATTAACATATTTTGTAAATTACTTAATTGTTTCGAAGTCAAGCAAGCTTTTTGCTCCATATTGGTCAATTTTAGTAGCTCCTTTTGTGAGCCGTTTCTAATCTCACTTGTCAGTTGTTGCATTCTTATTTGGGGAAATTTGTTAGCTTCTTTTGATTATCCTCCTCATACCCTTTCAACTTTAAGCTAGCTCCGTCTTATGATATTTTATGTTCAAAATAAATTTTTAGGAAATTGGGAAGATACTTTTTTTAGAGACGTTTTGTTGTTCATGGTTGTTAGGTCTTCAGGACTGTTCATTAAAAAACCAACAACCAGGGCACCTGGGTGGTTCAGTTGTTAAGCATCTGACTTTGGCTCAGGTCGTGATCTCACAGTTTATGAGCTCAAGTCCCACATCCGGTGAGCACGAGCCCCACTTCGGGTAAAAAAAAAAAAAAAAAAAAACATAAAAATCAGGATCCCGGGTTGAGCCGCTCTTCTCTCTCGCTCTCTCTCTCTCTTTCTCTCCCCCTCCCTTCTGCCCCTCATGGGATTCTCTCTCTCTCTCTCTTTCTGCTCCTTGCTCACTTGTACTCTCTCTCTCTCTCTCTCTCTCAAAAACAAATAACCTATTTCTCACAAACTACTGCTGGAGTTTAGTTCCCATAAGATTTCAGAGTCTATACATCATCTCTTACAGTTATATCATGGGAAATAAATTTCATTTCAAGCTCAGTTGTCTGAAAGATTTCATTCCAATGCTGCATAGGCACACGGACATCCTCGTCATCTGTCGCTTCTCCCATCTGAGGTCAGCCCTTGGTGAGAACTTCTCCAACCCGGGACACTCAAGGAGGCTTCTGTAGGCTAGTGTAGGGGCTCCAATGGGCAGGGCTACTGGCAAGACTGGCAGGAAATGAGGAAACGAGACAGCGCCTTGAGTAGAAGTTTGAGGAAAGAGATATAGAGTTTCAGGGTCCATTTTCTAGGTCAAGTCTTTCCCTTCAGGATCAGGTTTACCTTCTTTTCAATGTCTTGTTTCTGGTACTGTTCACAAGCAGCAGCACCCCCCTCCCAAAATCTCTTCTCCTTGCAACTACCTGTTCCTTCTACCCAAGATGGCGTTTCTCCCTAACCAGACATGAACGAGATCTACCAACCTCTCCCCTTTAGCCATGAAGCAAGGACACAAGCCCATGGAGGAATTTTCAGAGTTTCGACCACTAGTAGTGATTAAGAAATACATGGATGGTAAACTAATTCTCCTCTTTTTCTTTGTCCTTTGCTCCCCCTTCCCGCCAAACATGGAAGGGAAAATCCAGCCTGCACATACATGTTCGTGTATATGTTAACAATGAGTCTTGCACGTAAAGGGCTAGAGTAAGACTTCTCCCATCTCACAGGGTCTGGGAAAAAAACGCTTTCTGTGCCTTTTTACTTTTTCCACTAAAGGAGCTGATAGCTGCCCCTTATAGGAATGCGTGGAGGAAGAATAAGCTTAACGTGGGTATATTAACATAACACAGTGCTTGGCACACAGTAGGTCTTTTTAACAAACGATCATTTCTCCCCCCCTTATGAGATTTTCGAGGTTTGGTCAAATGAGGAAAGAAGTTACTTTCACAAAGCCAACAACCACTTGGCAGGTTTAATTTGAAAATTAGCATACAGTATGTATTCTGCAGATCCCTTAAATGGAGGTTGTCAAACAGTGGGTCCACTGAATTAATTGCACTTGACATCTTTAACAAGTAAGCACAGATGGCAATTTGTAGTCGATGGTAATCTAAGATCAAACTATTTTAGCATCAAAATTTGACTTATTATGAATTAATTTTCTCAGCTTTGAGTTTGCTTCTCTGTAGAAATATTTGCTCACGAATTCTTTGAATGCAAACAACCTGTGAGAACTAAAGCGTAATTTTTGCAGTTCACAATAGAACAGAAGTAAGCTCATCTTTTTGCCATAAAGGGCATTGTTTTAAGGATAAAGTTCATCATATGGGGGAAATTATAATATAAATGATGTTGTCAGGTCATATTTTTCATGCCATTACTCTTTGTTTCGTGTTGCAGGGGAAATGAAATGAAACTAACAGTTTTCGGGGGAGCGCTCATGGAAGTTAGAAGTTCTGGTTTCTATCACTTCTGAGTACATCAGCTTTTGTCTACTGGAAAATGGAAAGCCGGTGTGAGGGGGTATCCTAAACACGGAGTGGGGATGGGATGAGAAGGACTCAGCAAAAATGGAACAAAGCAAACCTTAAATGCCAGGTCGTGTTGGCTCTGAATGCCAGCTCACCCCTCACCAACTCCCTGAGAGTGGGCAATTTAAACTCTGCAAATCGTAATTTCTTCCTCTGTAAAAGGGAAATAATATCGTCATCACAAGACTATCATGAGAATCAAGTCAAGCAATCTGTGTGCCTTAGTGGTTTTGGGCACATAGTAGGTATTTACCAATGTTAATTCCTTCCTCTCACTTCCAACCCCCCCCCGCCCTTTCCAGATAAAGAAATATACATAACATGCCTAGAGTATTTTATTTTACTTTTTAAAAGAACATTTATTTTGAGAGATGGGAGTAGGGGACAGAGAGAGAGAGAGAGAGCATGCACAAGTGAGCATGAGCTGAGGAGAGGGAGAGAGAAAATCCCAAGCAAGTTCTGCATTTACAGCACAGTGCCTGACGCAGGACTTGATCCCACAAACCTTGAGATCGTGACTTGAGCTGAAGTCAGGAGTCAGGCACTTAACCAACCAAGTCACCCAGGGGCCCCAATTTATTTTTTAATAAGATCATATTTCTTTAATCCTTACTACCTACGCAATACCTATGTACTATCCTAAACACGTCACAAATAACTCACTCAATCCTCATAACAACCTGTTTTGTGAAAACCCTATTATTATTTTCGAAAAGTGTTACTGTTATCTCTCTTGTACAGATGAAGAAACTGAGGCACAGAGAGTTAACGACTTGCCCAATTGACACAGCAGCTGAGTGGTGGGGCCGGGTTCAAGCCTGGCCAGCCGGTTTGCACTTAAGTCCTACACATGCTGTTTTTCATGGTAACAAAAGAAAAAGTTCAATTCATTCTTTATTGTCAGACTTTCCCTACCACGGGTGAAATATCATATAAACAGTATCAAAGGGATGCTCATACGCCAAAAACATTTTATTAAGAATTTAAAAAAAACGTATTAGGAATTCTTTTATGCAAAATAAATAATGTGTCTAAAGGGGTCTGTGGGGCAAAGGGAGAAGGTGAGGCAGGGAGGGAAGCGAGACCGTCATGGTGCAGGCGTGGGGTAGCAGGAGACAAAGAACGCTAAAGCCGAGGTTGGGGCATCATTTACCAAACTCTTCACAACCAAAACAGTGCTTTCCAGGGGCGCCCGGGTGGCTCAGTCGGTTGAGCGTAACTTCGGCTCAGGTCATAATCTCACAGTTTGTGGGTTCGAGCCCCACATCAGACTCTGTACTGACAGCTCAGAGCCTGGAGCCTGCTTCCCACTCTGTGTCTCCCTCTCTCTCTGCCCTCCCCGCCTTGCACTCTCTCTCTTTCTCTCAAAAATAAATAATAAACATTAGAAAAACTTTTTTAATTAAATTTCTTTATAATCTGCAGCCCATTGACAAATATTTGAGATAGGCAGAGTGAAACATTCCTCCAATAAACTCCCAACTGTCTTGTCTTAATGTTAATGCCTTACTAGAGGGAAAACCACCTTAGCTTGTCAATACCAAGGCCTCCAGTATCTTCTGAGTCCTCTTTAGCATATGAAAGTCCTTCTGGAAGCCTCCCTTTTTCCTTACCTCCCCCTAACTCCCAGGTATATGTAATCAGTCACTCCTCACAATCCCCGGGCAGCTCTTTCTGCCCCTGGGTCCTGTCCCCGAGATTTGACAAAATCACCTTTTTGAGGGGCGCCTGAGTGGCTCTGTCAGTGAGCGACCTGACTTCTGCTCAGGTCATGATCTCCCAGTTCGTGAGTTCGAGCCCCGCGTCGGGCTCTGTGCTGACGGCTCAGAGCCTGGAGCCTGCTTCCGACTCTGTGTCTCTCTCTCTCTGCCCCCTCCTACTTGTGCTCTGTCTCTCTCTGTCTCAAAAATAAATAAACATTAAAAGAGATTTAAAAAAAAACAAACAACAGTTCTTTCCTACCTCTCAGATGAGCAGACATTGTGGCTTATAGCAGAGCTTGTCCCCAACTAGTAGAAAACAGCACCATTGCCCCTGGGAGCCATGAATATTTTGTTAAAATAAAACATTCTAGGGGCACCTGAGTGGCTCAGTCAGGTAAGTGTCCAACTTCAGCTCAGGTCATGATCTCACAGTTTGTGAGTTCGAGTCCCCCATCTGGCTTGCTGCTGTCAGCACAGAGCCCCTTCAGATCCTCTGCCCCCCTCTCTCTGCCCTTCCTCTGCTTGTGCTTGCTCTTAAAAATAAATAAACATTTTTAAAAAAATAAACATTTAAAACATATTTAAATAAAGCATTCGATCCTAATGGAGCTCTGATTCTGTAGGGTCGTTGAGTCGCTCTTATGTTAGGAAAGGCAACTGCAGAGTTTAGTGTTGGATGTTGTCTCCCTGATGAAGGACTGGGCATTCTGCTGACAGATGCCCCTTGCGCTGTCAGGCCCCTTTGGGAGCAGCTTCAGCTAACAAGCCACCTCACCCTTCAGGACAGATCAATCCAATGACTGACTAACGGAGTGTGAAGAGACAGTGCCCTGGCTCCAACTACGTCAGCACTGCAAGACCCGTCCCAGCAGCAAAGCTTCCCATGGGGTTGGCTAAGGCCTTTGTTGAGACTGCATCTCAGCCCAGCTTCTTTTGCCCAGTCCTGCTGCTGTCCCTTCTTTTGCATAGGGACTGGTCCCAAGTGCACTGTAGCGTATCGTAAACTACTCTCCTGTTAGAGTCTGCTCCCTAAGAAACTCAACTTCCAACGAGAGTCTCTTTCAGGCACTATTGTTATGTATGTACCTCTATCTATCCCTATCTATCTGTCTGTCTGCCTATCTATCTATCTATCTATCTATCTATCTATCTATCTGCCTGGTAACTCCAAGTTCCAGTAATCTTAGCTTTAGCAGATTTTCAGTCTCCTTCTTCTGCACAAGCGAGATGCCCTTGAGGGAACTGCTGAACTCGGCCATGTAGAAATGACAGTGAACGCTGCCTCAGGCCTGAGTCACACTTTGCAATCCTCCCCGAGAGAGGTATTCGGTGGGTATCTCAGAAGGCTGTTCAGTTGAAGACAGACATGGTACACAGGCCTAACGGTATCTGGGTGGAGATTTCCCTGAAAGCCAAAAAATTCTTAATAAAGTATTTTCACTGGAAAGAAAGCTAATTTTACTCCCAAATAATACGGAGAATTGTAGGAATGGACTTAGGAAGTAATACGCTTTTTTCTAGCTAATTGGGGTGTGTGTATTTGTGCATTTGATTTGGTTTTTGTTGTTGTTTTGTTTCGTCTCAGGTAGCAAAGCGCTGCCCAGACTTTACCAGGTCTCTTCAAAACAGAGCTGACCAAAGTTCAGGCCTGCACATTTTTGGGGGCTCAGTGATCAAGCAGAGTGCTGCTATTTTCAGATATGACTAAGAACAGCTTTTTTTAGACCCAAAGTTTAATCGACATTTTTTTTTCTTTCTTTTGTCAATTGTTCTCTGACGAGCGAATTCATTTCCAAGTGCATTAGGCTGAACGAGGTTCCACCAGGCCCATGAATATCCTTCCAGATTCCGTCTCAACAAGGCGGACAGTGCAGTCACCCGGATTAGAAAGCCCTCTTCAGAAATCACATGTCACAAACCTGCTGGCAAGACTGAAAGCTGGTCGAGGTCTTGCCCGGAAGTTGGCGAGAGGCCATGGCCCACTAACTCAAGCATATCACACCCTGACCCAACCTGCTGCCTCTGAGGACGCCCGAAAGACGCAAAATCTCTTTTAAATTCCAAGTTGTTGATCTATCGACAGTAGAGCCTCCTATACTTCCTATACTTTGTCGTCCTGTCACCTTTTCCATCGGAAGCCTGTTACATAAGCAAAAACACTAATGAAAAGTGCTTCTTTTCCGGGAGCAGGTTTGAGCAGGGTGAAAGGGCCAGGGTCTACTGAAATAGCTCCTACGAACGATATAATAGGGTGTGGAGAAGCATGTGGGATGGGAAACGCAATATTCACACTCGAGACAACTATAAGGCAATAAATTGTGACAGATATGAATTCACTGCTTGATTACCAGCTTTAAAGAAATCAGTGCGTAGAAACGGACCTTAAGACTGATCAGAGCTGGCATGCCTGGGTGGCTCAGTCGGTTGAGCGTTAGACTTCAGCTCAGGTCATGATCTCTAGGTTCATGAGTTCGAGCTGCAGGTCGGGCTCTGTGCTGACGGCTCAGAGCCTGGAGCCTGCTTCGGATTCCGTGTCTCCCTCTCACACTCTGTATCTCTGCCCCTCCCTTGCTGGCGCTCTGTATTTCTCTCTCTCAAAAATAAAAATAAGCATTAAAAAAATTTTTTTGAAGACTGATCACAGGCTACTCAAAAGTGTTGTTTTTCCATATATGTGACAAACTTTGAAAAAAACTCTCATGCACCACTTTCTTATTTAAAAAGAAAAAACAAACAGACAGGGGGTGGATTATCCAGTTTTCCCAGGCCTCTTCCTCTCCTGCCTCTGGGGCGGGGAGGGGAGTGGACCCGGGATCCCCTCCCATCGCACAGTGTCATCCAGGGGTGGGGGCGGGCTGGTCCAATTGCCACGCCACGCTGTTGGGAGGTGGCCTAGGGCTGACCACGTGCACATCGGTACAAATCCGTTGTGCCGAAGAACCCGAAATTTTCTTTTATAGGCTCAAACCTGCACTGAACCTGACTGCAGGGATTAGCATTCTCAAAATCTCACTGGTAGAAGACTCCACATTTGAAAAGCTGACACCTGTCTCTTTCTTTCCATTGTCACTGTCCAGCACTTCCCAAAGCATGGTCTATGGGATGTTAAAGAAGTATTAGCCAATAACATCATCCACGGTCAAGTGCATTTGAGACAAAATGGGTTGAAGGAAAGCACAGATTTCCTACGGAAGAAGGCTGCAGATTCTACAATCTGCTAATGTGCATTGGAACTCTCCAAGGGAGAAATAAAGCATCCACCATGCCCAAGATTTATGCCCCCATTTATTCACCATCTTGTTTCCAAAGAACAACTTGTGGGGTTAGTGTCCCGAAGAATATATTTTGAGAAGTTTTATAAGCATTTTGGGAAATCTTATTTAAGAATCTTAGAGTTCTCTCCTAAGACGCTCATTTTGTATCCATGTTTAAGAATTCTTAGTTCATACATGTCATATATGTATTCTTTTATTGGACAGCGTGTTGAGAAATACTAAAAAAAAAATCTAATTAACATACATGCATTCCGAACTAACCTAGCATTTAGAGAAAGTACCATTACGTGTGCTCAAAGGCAATACGTTTTTAAGGTTTCTGGAAATTTCAGTAGAAGGTTTCAAATAGATAATAGGCAGTATTAGCATAGTTTCAAGGCTTTGAGTCAAAGACACCCATTTATAGACAGCAAATTAGTTAATTCTCACTAACGTCTCATCACTGTGATGGAAAGGAATGCCCAAGCCACTCGCTCTCTCAGAGCCAAAGCACACTCTATTTGATGAAGCATCTTTGATCTTCAGCCTCTGATAATGCCTGTCAACCACCAGCAGCCAACTTTGATACCCTGCGGAAGGGAGAGGTAAGCAGCTTTAACTTGAAAAGGATCAGAAACAATCACAAAATCGAATGAGGTGTTAACTGACATGTGCAGGAAAATGTGCATGAAGAAGCGAAATACCAGGAACGTGCATTAATCCACCCACACGGCCAGCAAGACGCCCCCCTGAACACATGCCAAAAAACCCAAATATCATTGCAAACAAGAAAACAGCTAGTGTGCAAAAATTACGCTGCTAATCTCCGTGCCATTGTTCCATAATCCTTAAAATGAGAGCAGGCTTGTTATAAAAATTAAAGATAATGTACATAAAGCACATAGCACAGTGATTGGCACACAGTAGGCACTCAGTAAATAGTATTATTTCTCACTATTGGAACATTAAAAGGTAAACGACAGCATCTTGCCAAAATTCTAGGAATTTGCTAAAACTGCCAACAATCTCAAGACTTCCTCAGCATGTTATGAAACAATAAACGCCAGAAACTAGTCAGTGAAAACACAGACATCATTCAAAAGAGAGGGACGGAGGAAGTAAATTGCAGATGGAATTTCCACCCAAGAATCGTGAGATTACTTTTTTCCAAGGAGGACTCGGTTTCTGCTGTCTACTGTTCTGTCCTCATAAGGGCTGCCCGTGGTTGGAGCTTCCTAAGGGACTGACGATTCATACAGAGATATCCACCGAACAGCAAAACAAAGCAAACTTGGGAAGGTGTGTTTGAATTGCGGACTGCCTATTGCAAATTTCCTGGGAAGAAATCAGCATGAACACCTCACCCCGAAGCATCAGGTAAAGAATCTTGGTTTCAGACGCCCCAAGAGAGGACACCAAAATCAATTCTGAGGAGCTCTTACTGGTTACCTTGTCCTCTGTCTTATACACACCCCCACCCTTAAATGACCATCATCACAAATAAGGCCTTAGAGTCTGCCCCCACATACAGCATATTGAGCCATTTAAGGACAAAACCCTGCTTAGTTCCTGCTGTCATGGAGATTCTTATGTGTTTTTCACCCTTAAGGCAGATGGGGTATTGAGTTAGAAAAAAAAAGATAATTTGTTTCACACTAAATTCCCATTTTTATCCTCAGGGTTTCTCTTGCTATACAAAAGCATAAGGGTTTCTGCCGAGTTCGGGTGAGGATCATTTTCCCTTCAGTAGAACATTTATACTAATCCTTGGCCGTTCATGTATTTCACCATCTACTCATTGGACAACACCTTCCAGTAACTGTAAAATATTCTGTCCCCTTGGGACACTGGTTGTCTCCAAACGGAAGACTTGACCTTCATTTCAGCAGGGAACTGGAAGAAATGTCATTTTCTTTTGGTCTGTTAAGCAGTGTGACATCTTCTTTCTCATCGGCCTCTGGCTTCAGCCCATCCCACACCCTCGAAATCACTCACTCTTGAAGATTCTGCCTTACCCTTTTTTCTTTTCTTTCCAAAAGTCAGTGGTGGATAATGATGCTGGAAGGTTGTCAAATTCCTTCTAGAAATAAAATACTGATTTTTGACAATCGAAGGGGCCTCAGTCCTAACCTGAAGATCCTATGTGATGAAGAAAGCCTCTCTGCAAAACTAGCCCATCCTTGCAATAAGAACATGGCTCTCTGGAAAGCAGCTACTCTGATTTAGTCGGGAGCAAGCCTGATAATAGAAGAATATAACCAAAGTTGACATATTCTCATTAGAGTGGCTGAAACAAAAGCACATATGGATCTTTCTGAATCATTGAACACACACTGCTTGATAAATTATATTCTCATTTTCAGAGGCTCCATCTCAGAATGCCTTAGCAGGTAATAGCCGTCCTTAGCTACTTCTCACCACCCATAAGTGGATTCAACGGGCGGGTGGGAAGGGACGAGGAAAAGGTAACTATCAGCCACTGACAAGTTTGTCTTCGACAGGTCTTAGTTAAGTCAATCTCCAACATCATACCTCAAGACACAGGTCCCTTTTCTAGAACTCTTGCTCTCCAAGAAATGATAGGAATTTGGGGTGCCTTGGTGGCTCAGTTGGTTAAGTGCCAGATTTCACTCAGGTCATGATCTTGCGGTTCATGGGTTCGAGCCCTGTGTCAGGCTGACAGCTCAGGGCCTGGATCCTGCTTCAGATCCTGTGTCTCCCTCTCTCTATCTGCCTCTTCTCTGCTCTCTCTCTCTAAAAATAAATAAAAATTAAAAAAAAAAAGAAAAGATAGGAATTCGACCAATGTTGAAAGGGTTGAAAAGAGTGGCATTAATCTCTTGCTTGAAATTATGCCTCTTTGACTCTGTTCTCTGTGAGTTGCTGCATCATCCTCCTTTGGGGCACTTAGGCAAGGAAAGTGTCCTGAGAGAAATGTGGTTTAAGGAAGCAGGTCAGACCTTGGAAAGGCCACCCACCCTCCCTCAATGAATGCTTCTATGCTTTCTTTCTCCTCCAGATCTTGAGGTCCAAATCTCAGACAGCGCCCGTGTCAGTGAGGATTGTTTTCTTAGCAACAGAAACCCACACTAAGTGATCGAGGCAGGAAAAGAACATGCCAGAAGCACACTGAGTTGCTCCCAAAATTGGCCGGCAAGGCCAGGGAACCAGGGCCAGAAACACATGAGGGTCCTCCTCCGCTGCTGGTCCCCTCTTCCCAGCTCTGGACACAGAGCGTGGCCACGGCACCACTGCCCTTGGACGCTGGCGTGCCACTTGCTCTGAATTCCAAGTTCCAATGAGAGCACATACTTGGTCAAGCTGAATCATTTTCTCAAATTTGCTGGTGCGAGTGGGGTGGGGACACAGACCCGGCTTTTTTTCAGCTTCTTCTATGCAAAGCAAGTAGGCAAGTGAGTTCAGGTGTTTGGCAGATTCTCTCCAAAAAAGAAAGGAAAATAAGGGGACGAGGAGGAATCAAGCAAATGTTTACTCATTTGAGAACCTCTCAATATTTTTTAACTTTATTTATTTATTCTGACAGAGAGACAGAGAGAGCACGAGCACTGGAGTAGGGGAGGGGTAGACGGAGAGAAAGAGAGAGAATCACAAGCAGGCTCTTCAATGCCAGCACAGAGCTCGATGTGAGGCTCGAACCCATGAACTGTGAGATCATGGCCTGAGCCGAAATCAAGAGTCCAACGCGCTTAACTGACTGAGTCACCCAGGCGCCCTGAGAACCTCTCAATATTTCTGACAAAATACAGCTTAAACCACTTTCTTTCAAAAAATTTTTTATGTTTATTTATTTTTGAGATAGAGAGCAAGCAAGGGAGGGGCAGAGAGAGGGAGACAGAGAATCCCAAGCAGGCTGGGTCCTATCAGCACAGAGTCCCATGGAAGGTTCGAACCCACAAACCCTGAGATCACAACCTGAGCAGAAATCAAGGGTCAGACACTCAACCAATTGAGCCAACCAAGTGCCTTCCAAACCACTTGCTGCAGAAAAGGAACCACTGTCTTCACAATATCACCTTCAACCTCCTGAAATTCTGTCTTGTCCTTACTAAGCAAACACAATTTGAAAAAGAAGAGGAGGAGGAGGAGGAGGAGGAGGAGGAGGAGGAGGAGGAGGAGAAGGAGAAGGAGAAGGAGAAGGAGAAGGAGAAGGAGAAGGAGAAGGAGAAGGAGAAGGAGAAGGAGAAGGAGAAGGAGAAGGAGAAGGGGAAAAGAACATTGGTAATACGGATATAAGAGCTAGCCCTACTCCTCCAACACCCCGGGGAATAAGTGCCCTAAACATTTATCCGGATTCCTCCACCATACCGAAGTTTTACATTGCCTTTTTCTAAGCTGAAGGTTATTTTAAAATAAAACTGTCTGAACTGTTTAAAAAGAAGAAAGAGAAAAAAGGTAAAAGCTATTTGGGGTTTCTGAAGAGCAGTAATGAAAGTAACCTCAAATCCCCAATTTTTCTTCTACATGAAAAGAAAAAAAAAAACATCTCTAAGAATCTAAATTTCTCATTTCTCAGAACAGCTTTTAATTTTGTTTTTCTTCTCACTGGCATACTTTAATGGGAGCCTTACAGGAAAAGACAACAAAAACAAAGCTAAAAATATGTTTGAGAATCATGATACAGAAAATGTCACTGTTTTTTTTAAGTAGGAAAATGGATACTATTCCGATTATAGAATCTGCAGAAAGAAATAATCTTAGAAAAACAAAACAGAAAATATCTCCTTGGTTTTTTTTTAAGTATATGCCATTTCCAAATCCCCGGAGAAGTGGGATTCCTGCTGGCCTTGCTTCCAGATGGGCGATAAACTGCATGACCCCTAAAATTCCTTTCAGTGAGCCTCAGACATGAGTTGTTAACTAATGCAACACATGGCCAAGCTCCCCCACGGAAGCAAACAGAAAATTGGGCAAATTCCATCCCCAGCATTTCCCTTTCAATGGCTGCAAAAAGTAAGCTCATTTGGATCAATTGCTTTCCTTTACTCGTGAAGATCTATTCAGGAAGAATTACTTTGTGACTCCGGGATAAATATTGAATTTGTGCTTTGCCAGTAGTAGGGTTCTGGATTTTTGGACGGAGAATATACTCATGTATCACAAGTGTAATTAAACATGGGTTTTTAAGTGGTAAGAGTTACATAGTTTGGATTGTCTCTGCAGTAGCTGAGTAAGGAATTCTATATGAATTGCCCATTTTGTGATGGTGATACTGATTATTGATAATAAGAATAACCAATCTGGTAAATCCATGTGTGTTGCTCTAATGCAGATGTAACAGTTGGTTCCTTCAAACATTGTCCCTATTTGGGAGCTATTTCAGAAGTGTGATTGTCACTGAATCTACCTTTTACAGCACCCAGAATTTTATTGCAACCATGGGTCAAGTACATCCGGTCCAGATACTGCCCTTAATAAAGACTAGAGAGAGTCTTCAAATTTAAAAATATATAAAAACAAATAACTGTTGGTTGAAAATAATAAAACCTAATTATTCACCTTGAATATAAGCAGCAAATTGCAAATTATTTCAAAAAAAATTTTTAATGTATGTATTTTTGAGAAAGAGACAGAGCCCAAGCAGGGGAGGGGCAGAGAGAGAGAGGGAGACACAGAATCCGAAGCAGGTTCCAGGCTCTGACCTGTCAGCACAGGGCCCGATGCGGGGCTCGAACTCACAGACTATGAGATCATGTCCTAAGTCAAAGTCAGATGCTTAACCCACTGAGCCACCCAGCGCCCCACACAAATAATTTAAGTAAAAGTCAGGCTGGATTAGCTCCCCATCTGTTCTCTCTAGGCGAAGACCCTGGCCAGGAACAATGCAGCCAGAATGGTGTACTCACTGCCCCATCTCGTTGTCTGTCCCTGCTTGTCTGTCTTCAACTCATGTTCCTTAATCATGTGGTCCTCAACTGGGGAGTGCTGGTCAGGGGGCCTTCTGACACTGTCATTAATATGTCATGGCAAGGAGAGCTGTCTCATTATCAGCAACTGCCCCAAGTTTTGCTTTTAGAGCACCATCTTTTGTCTGGAGATTCTTGATACTACTAACGGCCGTTCCACAAATCTGTGCAATATACCAATTGCAGAGGCTGTGGCTTTTCTTAGAACTTTCCAACAGAAGAGCAGTGCAGTGTCACATTTAAGAGAGTTTGGTTTCAGATACATTATATAATCTCTCAGAGCCTCGGGAATGTGAAGTCTGTGACTGTGATTGGCACCCAATAAGCACCCATGGAATCATATTATTCCATTTATTTCAGCAGAATGTCCCCTCGTGGAGAAGTGGGAATAAGGTGACAGAAATGTAAGGGCTTAGTTGAAAACTAAATACTGCCCAGATAAATTGCTGCCTGCAGAATATTTCCTATTACCCCAAACTCTTTTTCTGCATGGCTTTCTGAATCCACCCTAAATATCTTCCACTGCAAAGAAATTATTCGCTTTCAAGACTGGGGCTCCATGGGTTATATAAGAATGTATGTTACTGGGGCGCCTGGGCGGCTCAGGCAGGTTAAGCTTCTGACTTCAGCTCAAGTCATGATCTCATGGTTCTTGAGTTTGGGCCCTGCGTTGGGCTCTGTGCTGACAGCTCGGAGCCTGGAGCCTGCTTGAGATTCTGTGTCTCCCTCACTCTCTGCCCCTCCCCACTCACGGACTATCTCTCTCACTCTCTCAAAAATAAGTAAACATTAAAAATATTCTTTTAAGGATATATGTGATTTACTATTTGTTTACCATAAGAGCAACAGGCATGTGAAAATTCATGTATAATTAATTAGAAATTATTTATTCAGTAGCACTCATCACCTGGAAGGTTCTAGGTAGTCTGTGTTGCCAGGTCACTGACAAATACCTCAGTTCCTCCAAGTCGGCTGTGTGAATCCACAGCACCTCACAGATGAAGGCCCAGCAGGCCTACCAAATGGATGATGCCATTGCAATTGTGCAGTCTTGCAGCAGAGAGCAAACGGAAGAGCCTCTAGGACCTTACTAAGAGATTTGTTTCTGAAACACTGACAAATCTGCATTTGGTAGGGAAAGTGAAGAAAACCACCTGTCATTAAAAAAGAAAAGTTTGTGCAAGCACATTGGGGGAAATGGAGAATTAAGAACACTGTGAAAGAAAGTGCCTTTCTCTGAAGCATAAAACTGGTGCCAAACTAGACAGAAGGGGCGGCCAGGGAACCAGGGGAACGTGCGAAATGAGCATGGGTCAAGGAGTCTTGAGTACGTTGCTCATTGACAATAAATCTCTTGTCAGTAAACATGTAATAAAACGTGCTCATTTGGAGGAAAGTTGATGGGAAACTTTGTAATGGAGATATTAACCTTCTGCTACCTGGACACACGGCCCAGTCTTAGCATCACTAAAATAACTGGCACGACCAGTGACTCCACTCTTCGTGATATGATGCAATGGAAAGACTGCACCACCTGAGGAGGAGCCTTGTCTACAAAATGCAACCTGAATCCAATCAGTTTTCTAGATCTAGGGTTCTGCTGCAGGAAATACGGAGGAGGGAAGCACAAGTTAATTGACATGATGAGGAAGCAACTGACCAAGTTGAGAATGTATGACTCTCCGAGAATAAATGACTCAGCTTCTCTAACAGACAAATGGCATAAATAAATGGGGGGGGGGGGTTTGGTTGTAAAATTGAAAAGACCTAACATATTAATCAAATGCTGTGTGCGGACCTTGTGCAGAACCTGATTAAAAAATTAATAATAATAAGCCAACTGTAAAAAGACACTTTAGAGTTCAAATTTTGAATTCAGACATTCAATTCTGGGTTTAAATGCAATTTAAGAAATTATTTTTAATGTTATTATCTGTGATAATGACAAAGTAGTTATTTTTCTTTTTAAAGAATGGAAGGGGAAACCTTGTTAGTTAGAAATACGTACTAAAGCGTTAGATATAAAATAACGCGATGTCTAGGGTTTGCTTTAACATACTGTAGCAAAAAAAAAGGGGTGGTGGTGGCGGAGGGAATGAAGCTTAATTAGCAAAATGTTGACAATAGCCGATGTTAGGTACAGGTTTGTTTATTATATTAAACTCTCCACCTTCGACTATATGAAAATTTCTGTAATAAAAACTGTGTAAAGTGTTTACTTTCCCAATTATCTGCATATTATAAATGTACTTACAGCTTTTAAAGTTCTGTTTATTTACAACATACTAGGAATCATATCATATTCAAGTGTCTCAGTCGGTTTGGGCTGCTATCACAGAAGCAGTATAAACTGGGCAGGCTTTTGGGGGCACCTGGGTGGCTCAGTCGGTTAAGCGCCGACTTCGGCTCAGGTCATGATTTCACCGTCTGTGAGTTCGAGCCCCGCGTCGGGTTCTGTGCTGACAGCTCAGAGGCTGGAGCCTGCTTTGGATTCTGTGTCTCCCTCTCTCTCTCTGCCCTTCTCCTGCTCACGCTCTGTCTCTAGGTCTCAAAAATAAATAAACGTCAAAAAAAATTAAAAAAAAAAAACTGGGCAGGCTTTTGAACAAACAAACATTCAACGCTGACAGTTCTAGAAGGTAGGAAGTGCAAGATCACAGTTTGGCAGATTTGGTATCTGGTGAGAGCCCACTTCCTGGTTCACAGATGACACCTGTTCACTGTAAGCCTCACACGGCGGAACGGACAAGCTGGCCCTCTTGGGCCACCTTTATAAGAAACCTCATGACCTAAGTACCTCTCTAAGTCCCCACCTCCTAATATCATCACCTGGGGGGGGGGTGGTAGGTTTCAACATATGAGTGAAGGAGGGGAGACATATATTCAGTTCAGAGCAAGCTAAAAAGTAGAAATTTCCCCTCGTTCTGGGATCCAAGAGTCTAACTTTGGAGCTATGAAAATCATCAAGATCTGGGAAGTTTCTTGAGCATAACTGATGTTCGAATAGATTTTCAGCATCTCATGAAAAGAATGCATATAATCAGTCTCCCTTGAAATGTCAAAGTGAACCTTTATAATCTCCTCATGATAAATGTACTCTTTGTGTCCTAGAGACTTTACTAGAAGATGGAGTGGCCCTGGCAAAAATTGACTGGTTTTGTTACCAACATGCTGATAAATTGGAAGCACTGATTTAATCAAATACCAAATGGGAAAGAAAAAAAAAAGTCTTATGCCTTAGAAAAGGAGACATTTCCAACACTCTCTCTCCCACTATTATCCCTGGCTACCAATGAAAGTTCAGGCTCAGCTGTAGCTTTCAGTTTAATATGTTAAATGTTTAAAAGATTAGGCAGTCTAAGGACAAAGATAGGATGAAGGTCAGCTGGGCAAGGCACACGAAAAGAAAAAAGATTGGACATGTTTCTAAATGACCACTTTACAGCGAGGACATGGACAGTCAAGTCCAGGATATTAGGAGGCATTTCTCTGACAAGGAGCATTACTTCATGAGGTCAACTGAAGAGTGTGTCCCAGCTTGACATATACAAATGGAGGCTACCTCAGACAAATGCAAAGCGGTGTTGACGTTTCCAAACAGAGTCAATGGACAAGGGATAAGATAGAAGCATTAATGCCCTCAAGCTGCTTTAAACACACCCAGTGGTATTGCTATTAGGAGCAACCTATGCAAATGCTCCTAAGGTCGTTTTTAGTATCCTTAGGTCTCCTACTGTCTAAGTCTTAGTAGTCCATGGAAGAAGCCCTACGAAAGGGCTCCATGTTAGGGACAGCACTCATGCCCTCATTTCCAGCTTGTTATAAGGCAATATGAAGACCGTCTATTAACTGGAAGTTCATAGTTGGTAGACCTTAAATTTCAGCACAAAGAAAGAAGAAGCCACCATCCACAGCCCAAGCCACATCAAGAAATCCAAGTTGTGAGGCGCCTGGGTGGCTCAGTCAGTTAACGTCCAACTTCCGCTCAAGTCATAATCTCACCGTTTGGGAGTTCAACCCCCACATCAGGCTCTGGGCTGACAGCTTAGAGCCTGGAGCCCACTTCAGATTCTGTGTCTCCCTCTCTCTCTCTGCCCCTCCCCCACTCATACCTGTCTCCTTCTCCCTCTCAAAAATAAACATTAAAAAAAAATTTTAAAGGAAAAGTTTTGTTTGCTCTCGATAGCACATCGGCCTGGTCCTACTTCTTATGGCATATACCAAGCCTTCAGTTGCCAAACGACCCATAAAAAGCACTGGGCCATAGTCATCATCTCTGATTATCAAGCGTCTCCTGAGAATTTACTACACTCAAGCACTGTCTTAAGTTTAGGGAGGTTTAGGAGTCGAAGAAGGATCAAGTCGATGCTCTGCCACGTGAGAAATCGCCAGTGCCTGTCCCCACAAATCTGCAAAGCATCCCATCTCATCACATGGCAGTGGTATAGGCTTTGCATTTAAATAGTAACCCTACAACGATACATTTCATGTCTTCATTAAACTGATGTGGACATTCACTGGTGACATCTGTCACTTGGAATTTTTCCCTTAATAAAATCGATGGCGAACAAGTAACGAAGGGTTATTGCTTCAGGACATCTGGCGTATGGAAATGGCCCCCTGCAAAGCACTGAATGTTAAACCGTTTTCATTAAAATAAGAGCCTACCTGAGCTATACACAAATTTTGCTGGAGTGAAAGACTTCTTTCCGCCAGCTAAACAAGGTTGGCTACATACAGCTCGTGTGGCACAAATGTTTCATGGGAGAATGAACAAATTATGCCTCTGAAGAGTAGCCGAGTATTTATTCTGACACAGCTTCCACAGGACAACCAGCAACCCCATTTGAAGTAAATTCCTTAGTCTGTTCCAATAAGAATAATTGTGTTGGAACTCTGTTCCCCACTCGAAAGAGAGCAAATCCATTTACAGCTGGAGAAAAGTCTCTGGGATAGATCTAACCTATTCGCTTTGTGGGTTTTGATGCTGCTGAGGAAGCCAATGATATTTCAAGTTGGTGCTGGTTTGGACACAGTCGAGAGAGCTCTTGGGAGTGTTTTTTCCTCAACAGCTCAATCATGACTGCAAAAACACGATCAGTATCACAGATGCCGTGCAGCAACTCGTCTTGACAGCAGTGAACTAATGAACATCCATCATTAGATTGTTCGAACATCTTTCACAATTGAATATCTGACTTTAAAAGAAATTGTCGGACAGTCTTCAGCATCTCCGTAGCATTCATCTGGAGCAATCTGTAGTGTTTATCTGTAGTTTAAATGCAAAAAGAAAAGAAAAATCACTCTAATGTTTCATGCAAGGCTGCTTCTGGAACAAAATTAATAATGGCTGCAATTTGCGGAATGGATCTCTCGTGTTGTGGAGGCTAAATCCAACTAATTTAATTCCTTCGCAGTAATGGCTTAAAATATTGCAGGAGACACACTCGAAACACTCAAAACATTCTGACCGTGGAACAACACAGTCCTTTATTTACCAATCTCCTTTGGAGAATGCCCACCGACATTTTTCTTGGCTCAATGACTTGTTTGTTTCCCCCCATAAATCTAACCCTGTTTTTCCAGATTCATCCATTTTCATTTTTGGTGAATTCTAATTGGTTCCCACCGAGGTTTGGCAGCTACCAAACTGATCATATGCCAGTTTAATGGACTTCGGGGATATTTAACAAATTGTTCACTATTTCACTGTGCACTGAAGGGTAGCTGTCACTATTCTTTTTTCTTGTCATAACCGTTGTGGCCATTATGACAGCCCTGCACATGATTTATTTTGTGGCATAATTTTCTGTGCGGGAAAAATAATAATGCTTCACCACCTCCATCTCCTCTACCACTGAAAATATGATGAGATTAAAGATAGGCTCCTGCTTTTACATGAAAAATAATGATTACTAGCCTGTCAATTTGTAGAGTAAATTGTGATTCAATTCCATATAACGCTGGACACCTACAAAGATGTATTGAAACGAAATCATTGTGTGATCATTCATTTCATCCTTCCAAAATGAGCATTCAATCAACTTTACAAAAAGGTAATAGACCTATTCATCAGATGTTTAATGAATGAGTTTTAAATAACACGGGATCATAGAAAACATCTTTGAAATATTTGAATCCATGCTTTGTTTCTTTAAAAACAAACCCATTAGAGGGGGAAAAGATGCATTTCATCATATTGTTTATAGACTACAAAGATTTAACTTCCCGGTAATAATTTATAAGACAATGAAATGAAAATATGCAAATTTCCAAGAAGCATTCGACAGAGCAGGCTTCTCTTAGAAAAGTTTACTTTTTTTTATCTCAATTCGGCGGGTTGACGCTGAGCCCCGCAGACAGCCCACATTAGGGGGTGCTCTGTGAGGTATATCTCTGGATTTAGGCAAATGCCCAAACTGGAAGGACAGATGGGGGAGCAGCATGCAGAGATCAGGAGAGCTCCCTCTTAAACGAGAATATGCCCTAAACAGAGACAGGAAGATCGTTCTTCTGCTGACCTATAGTAACAAAGCTCATCGTGACCATTACATCATGAATGAGCCCAGAGGCCGAATGGCAGAAGGTACAGGGAGTTGTTATACATTTTATAACCTAATCTGCTTTCTGCACATGACAGTTTAGAATTCTAAAGCTCCATTTTCATGCAAAGGGCACTTCCCCAGATCTCCAGAAACCACTCATTCATTTCTTCACTTTTTTTTTTTTTTTTTTTTGCCAGCTCTTCTTTTCATCTACTTCCCAACCGTGCTACCTGCCACAATTCCAGGGTTCCCTGCTCCGTTGGAGACCTGCTGGCCTGGGCATCTGATGTGTTGCTGGAACTCATCAATTGTCGAGAGACAGGTGCTCTAACATTCAGTGACATCAGAGCCAATGGAATAGCTCCCAGAGTATCTTCAGTGGCTCTGTGTGGCCGGCTATGAAAATAACAACTTACTGAGTGCCCATTCTGTGCCTAGCACTGCGTTAGGCACTTATGATGGATTAGGGAACAAATAGACAAGGGTCCTGAGGAGTCCCACCCCAGGCCAAAATGCTACATGTGATCTTTCAGGCCTGACCATAGCTAATTATAAAGCTTTAGCCTGACAGTCTTCCTGGGGGGAAAGCTGCCCTCCCCTCACCAGCGTTGGTACACAGCTCACGCGCCACTCTCTGGAGGACCCTGCCCCCCAGGACTCACCTCCCCAGCTGGCCGCGCTCTCATGCGTGCCCGTGTTCCGAGCTTCGGTGCCTCCAGTTGGAGACGCTGTCCAGGCACCTCTGCAGGGATCTCTTTATGGCTGGGAGGGTCCCGGAAGAGCTCTTCCTTCACTCTGACTCATCCTCAGTACTTTTCCACTCCTGGCCCTGCTCCTTCTCCTGCTCCCATTCCCCCTTCCACAAAATGGTGGGAGCCCGTGGCTCCGTGCTCCCTCAGCAGTGTGCTGATCTACCTGATCTTACCCAGCTCCGTTTACGGATAAATGGAATAGTGGGGAGGCCGGCACCTTCTTTCTCTTTGTGGCATTTTCCTGACACTCTTGCAGTACGTGAATAAAGGCAATAGAGTCAGGCTTATTGTTCTAGTCGGCCATTTTGACAGCTGACAGCCTTCTAACTAGTCCTTGTGCTCATAAAGCTTACATTCTAGATTACTCTCTGATTTGGGATAAAAACTCAATACATTTTGGGATGCCTGGTTGGCTCAGTTAGAGGAGCATGTGACTCTTGATCTCTGGGTCATGGGTTCGAGCCCCACGTTGGGTGTAGAGATTACATAAACAAACAAAGAAATAAACTTAAAAACTCGATGACTTTCGAAAGTAAATGTTAGAAGAAAGGTAGCACATTAATTCATTTTCGATAATAGCAACTTAACTCAAATTTTTACTTTAAGACTAGTTGTTAGGGAAGGTACAAAATGTAAAATGCTGCCCAAGGTTACAGGTTTGGGTAAGCATGTCCTGAAAGATCTTAGTAGCTGTCTTAGTTGCTCTGGTCCATTGTAACAAGAAACCACAGGCTGCGGAGCTTAAAAGACAGACATTTATTTCTCACGGCTCCAGAGGTTGGAAGTCCAAGATCAAGAGGCCAACAGATTCAATTCCCGATAAGGACTTGCTTCCTGGATTGTAGGTAGCTGCCTTCTTTATGTGACTTTACGACAGGGAGACAGAGCTCTGGTCTCTCTTTCTCTTCTTATAAAGACATTACTGCTGTCATGGGAGACCCACCCTCATGCTCTTATCTAAACCGAATTGCCTCCCAAAAGCCGACCTCAAAGTACCATCACACTGAAGTTATGGCTTCGACATATGGATTTGCTGGGAATACAAGCATTCAGTCTACTCAGTAGCCATTGTACATTATTACAGGTATCATATTTTGTTATTATTATTTTAGAGAGAGAGACAGAGAGACAGTGCATGTGCCAGTGGGGAGGGACACAGAGAAAGAGACTATCTCAAACAGTCTCCACATTCAGCACAAAGCCCAACACCAGGCTCAGTCCCACAACCCCGGGATCATGACCTGAGCTGAAATCAAGAGTTGGACATTCAACCGACTAAACCATGAAGGCTCCTGAGTACCATATTTTTGAGAGTGATGGGGAACATTAAAAAGGGAGTTAGCTGGGCATTTGTTTTGTTTTGTTTTGTATTTTGTCTTATTTCATTTTGTTTTATTTTGTTTGCACAGAATTTTTCCTTTCAAAAAGTGCCTTTCTCCATTGTGGGTACCAGAGGTAGACAAATTCAAGGCTAAGGGCATAGTCATCTAGTCTGCCAAGTCTACTCAACTTCTGACACCAACTGCAATGAGGATGCTAAACTTCAAAGTCTGAGGGAACAGTTTGCACAAGACCATCCTCACTTCAGACCAACTGGCTACACCTTTAGGGGCTCCCATGACCACCCTCAGTTTACTAGAAGTATGGTTTTATTATAACAAAGTGATACAAATTAGAACCAGAGATGCAGAAGGTGAAGTGTGAGAGGGTTCTAAATATGAAACTTCTATCATATTCAGAGATGCATTACACTCCAGCATCAAAATGTTACAGCAAATAAAGAATATTGTCAACCAGGGAAACTCACCCTCACTTTGGTCTCAGGGTTTTCACTGGAATTTCATTACTTAGGCATGACTGATTGAATCATTGCCCACATAGTTGAATTCAATTTGCAACCCCCTCCCCTCCCCTATTTTAAGCTAATACCTTATGATTTAAAGCTACAATGTTCTCATCAAATGATTGACCTTCCTAGCATGGCCATGCCCTTGCCTTGAATCACCTCATTAGTATAAACCGTCAGATGTGGCCCAAGGAGTCCACCGTGGGTAAAGGCACTCCCATCACTTTGGAAATTCTAAGGGTTTAGAGATCACATCACAAGGGTCACGACAAAGGCCAGATCTCCCTTTGGGTAAAATTAACTCATTATTACACAGTGGGATTGCCAACCACCTGACTCACGTTGGTCAATTGGAACATCCCATCCTCTGACAACACTCAGTGATTGGTTCAGGGTTGAGCACACCTCAGGCTGGATTTGGTAGAAAGTGTGTATGTGTGTATTAGAGGTAGAAACAGAGGGAGGGATTTGACGATATCACTTGAGTCTCTGAATTTAGCTACATGAGAAATCTTCTAGACTTCACTTACAAGAGCTGATAGATTCATTCTTCTTTTTTTTTCTTCTTCTTTTAGTTTAAGCTACTTCAAGTCAGGTTTCTGTCACTTACAGTCGAATGCATCTTGTCTAATACCTGAAGGATTTTTGTGAGTGCTGAAATGGAGACAGAGAATGGATACAGACCACCCCACCTTTATCTCTTTTGGGAAACTGCCCATGATCATTCTTATTGTCTAGTTTTCTAAAGGTACCACGTGGTTTGCTTTTACTTGAAGTTAACCGAGAAATTCAAATTGATCTCTATCCCACAAAAAAGTCATGGCAATTGGCTGATTGATAATTCAATTATGTTTAAAATAATATAATGTACTATCTCTAACCACAGAGGAATATTGTGATCAAGCTTAATCCCTCCCACTCCTGACAACCACTCATTATAACCAACAGGAATATTCCTACCACTAAGTTTTATTGATAAGAACAATTTAAGAAGCTGAACGAAAGGTTATTCTCATTCAAAACCAGGCTTTAGACTTGTAGTTCTGAATCTTAGTGAGACACCACCCCATGTTACAAACACAGGTGATGCATAAGGATATATATATATATATATATGTATATTAAAAACTTTAGTGGTAAGGTACCCAAATTACAAAGTATTTAATTTTTGAATTAATTATTATCATTTCCGATTTTCCATATCATAACACACTCTGTCTCACATGTATTCCATCAGATCTCTCAAGTGAAAGAGAAGTGCACTTTACCACAGGCGGGGAGCTGAGATGAAGTACAAGCCACAGTCTTAACCAATGCCTCAGCCCATGGGGTATTTTCTTTACATAAACATCTTCTGTCACAGGTAGTAACTCAGAATGAGAACCATCAGGAACCAGTTATGTAGGGTAAACAAATATGACTATATTCATAGCCTTGACATGAAGTCTTCTTTGTAAATGCCAAAATAGCAGAAACTATCTCTCCTTCTATTTGTTCTTACTATGTTTCTGCAAAGATGGGATTAGAGACAAGTACAAAAGCCTGAAAGCAGAGGGAAAGATTTAAAATTTATTCTCCAATAATCTGATGATCCCATATTTTTCATTACTTCTGAGCCAGCATGCATTGTTATTGTCACTGAACCACATATGAAATTTGTCCACAGCTAAATCTTTCTATCTGGGACGGTTATTTTTCTTAAATGGAATGAATAAAATCTAACAAGTTTTATACTTGCTTAACATTCAATTATTCGCACCAAAAGCAGCATAGTGCATGAGTGAAACCCGCCTTGGTTTTGCATGAACACTGTCATGCGAAAAGTTTCAGAGTTGATACATTAAAAACAAACTATAAGCTTCCGTTGACAGGCTTCTGAAACGTCATGCTTCTTTGCCCAACAAAAATAAACTTTCAAAGTCTTCTGACTCAGTTTTCAAACATTTTCCATTCAGACTTAAAGGTACTATTATGTGTAATTTTATCAAAATTTCCCAACAGATAGCTATATTCTACGAGGCACCTCCGATTGCCTCAGATATACCACCTCCCAGCCCATTCTGCTACTGCTATCACCCAACCAACTCTCGTTTCACACACGCTGGGGCTGAGCAACAGCCCCTCCAAGTTTCTGGCTTCTCCTGAAACCTCTACACTTGGATGAAGCCCCACACTGCAGGGGCCAGGGGATGCTCCCCAGAATTAATTTCCCACCAGGTCTAGCGCTTTCAAGAACTGGCCCCAGAAAGAGGTTTGGAGGAGAAGTCGGTGACAGTCTGGTCTGAAAGCCACGCCCCAGGATGAGCCACAGGGAGATTCCAGGGAGATTTGTCAAGCGGAAGAAGAGAAGATGCCTTTGGTAGCTGACACGTGTTGCTGATTGGGTGACTTCCGGCAGCATCCAGGCCCGCAATTTTCCTTCCTTTCTCAATTCGCCTTCAGTTTTTGTGAATCCTAGTCCATGCGTATGCATTAAGCTCGATGACAAAGAGCTGCACAAAGGTCAAAGGAAACAAAAACAGATGGAGGTTTCAATCCATCCTCATGGACTTTCAACCTGCTCACGATCGCCTCTTCCTGACCACCTGCCCCGTGGACTTCCAGCTCCAGCAACAGATATGGAGATAGCTTTATGGGACTCTAGAACAGCCCTACAATGGCATAAGCCAATTCCTGTGACAAATCCATACGTAAAGTCTCCTATTGGTTGTGCCTCTCTGGTGAACTGTAACTGATATACCTGGGGTAACTCTCAATAATGGAAAACAGGTGATGGGAGGAAGAGCAGGCAAATCCCTCCATTTTCCTCCACTTTTCCCACAGAATAGTCCAAGGCATAAGGCTTTGCCATAGCCCATCCAGGGAAGTCTGTGTGAACTTCCCTTGTACCAACCTCCTGGGTTTATTTGTGCTCATTATGAAATGTAGCAAGCATGGATAGAGTCCAGTCTTCTCGGTAGATCTAATAAGATCCTTCCTGATCTGGTCCCCACTGAGCTCATCAGCCATCACCATCTTCATGTGATATTATTGCCCTAATGAAATTCAGTGCCTTGAAGGTCTCTTGTACTCTCTCCCTTGTGAGCCTTCACATAGTAAGTTTCCTTTACTAAGAGTACTTTTCTCATCTCTGCCCTGCCCAAGCCTATCCTTCAGTTCTCAAATTTGGCATCACTGTCTCCCAGAAACCCTCTTGAGTCCCCTAGACTAGGGATGACGTGATCCATAACTCCCTCTCTTTTCCTTCTGTGACACTTGTCACACATGACTGTAATTGCTTGTTTAGTTATTTCCCCCACCAGACCGTATAACTTGTTTGTCTTCGCTTACTGCTGTATGCCTAATGCAAAATACAGGGCCTGGCACATAGGAGACACCCCATAAATATTTGATGGATGAATGACCATCATTTTAAAAAGACAGCATGGCTCCCAGGCAGGGCTAATTTCACCATGATATGATTAAATGTATTGATATGTCTAAATAAAGAATGCATAAATCATTAAAGGAGCTGGTCAGTTAGGAAACAGAGAATAAGGTGAGTCACTGAGGTAAATGCTAGAATGCCTATCCAAGCATATCCAGAGATGAAGGAGAGTTAGCTAATGGGCTTCAAGTATTGTGGTCCCATTAGTAAGAACATCCCTTTTATGAAATTGATACATTCAACTCTTTTAGCCAGATGCTATTAACTCCCCATTGTCTAACTCCATACTCATGTAATTATTATTTGACTTCCCATGTCAGTCTGTCCACTAGAAGAAGGACATGTAGTTTCCAAGAATTTCAGATCTCCGTGACAGTGACTTCTCATCGTGAATGAATGAATTGGCCTCAGGTCATGGTGTGCACTGATGGTGAACTGAGCTGGATGGAGTCCCATCCCTTCTTTCTTCAGGGGACATTTCAACTCCCTTTTTCTTCACTTCTCAGGTTCAGTGGCCAACACTTGCAGGAATGAGGTCCTGGAGACCCACAGTAGGAAATTAAAATAGTTACGACCAGGGGCAGGGGGCACGTCAATTTCTTCCAGCCCTCAAGGGACTCCTGGCTAGTTCAAGATACTTTGTCAAGGAACCCCAGCAAATCAACAGGCAGTTTTTGTAACATTTTGTTCTTTGGCACACGGGAAGAGTTATCACAAAATTTACTCATCAACCTGAGTAATTTCTAAGTCACACTGACCAAAAGAACACAAAAATGAAAGATTTTTAAAAGCAATGACCATGTGAAGGTCACTAGACCATGTGAAGGTCACTAGAAATATAGGCTCTTAGATCGGATACTCTGGAGCAATGTTTTAGATTCATTTAAAATCACAGAAAATGAGACTTCATATCAAAATAAAATAGATGGTCTTCCCTTGTTGCTGAAGTAGAAAAAGAAGCAGAAAATTCTAAGAACCCTTATTCCCATAATCACTACGCATGATAATAGATGGTTCGACAAGTAAAATACAGTGTATTACGTTTCCGTATACTTGAGGGAAAGCCCAATGGTTTAAATTTCAATTTTTGTAAAATAAATGAAATTAGCAGCATCAATTTAGTAAAAGGATGAGTACAAGTAAAGATTGTACAATCGACACAGAAACCTCGTAGAAATATATGCATTACACCTCACATACACTCTTCAACAGAATGTAAAATGTCAGCAATTAATGCCTCTGTTCCACCCAGGAAGGTACAACTCTTCATTTAGATCTTTGTCCTTTAAAACCAAAAAGGACATGAGATAATTGGAAACCGTCTTGGAACCATGCTACTTATGAATTTGTCAGTGAGTGGGTATTGGTCTATGGCCTTGTTTCTGTTCTTATATCAGAGAAGGGGGTCCAGTTCAATTAATGCAAAGTACAAACATGTTTAGCATTAAACTATACTTTTCATTTCTCCAATGGCTTGAGCAAAACATGAGTTTCCTTTAATTAAAGTGTGCACGGGGAATGCTAATGAAAATTTTGCTAAGGTTCCAACACCTTTTGAAAACAAACCTGATCACACACCGAAGAGAACACAGGAGAGAGAGGAGAAAGAAAAAAAGAAGAAAAAGAATTAAAACTAATCAAAAAGAAAAGCTAAACTAACGTTAATCAATCCCTTGACATTTGGCACCCTGAAAATTATAGCTTAGCATTTCAAGAGGAGGAGAAAACGGGATGAAGATGTTTCACTTGCTAATAAAAACAGAGGTAAGAATTGCATTACCAAAATCTGAAAAAGCAAATAAAATGCATCAGCAATTAATCACAATGTGAGGTAGAAGCTCATTCTTTAATGTAAAAGGTAGAAAACACAAGACTGCAAACTCCTACTCTTCGTTTTCCACATTTCTTAAGTTGTTGTTGTGTTTGTTTTTTTTTAACCTCCTGATTCTCACTCTTCCTTAGATGAGACCGGAGACCAAAGCTCCTTTCGTTAGCCTGCTGGAACTATTCTCTGACAAAGACATCTGCACCCACCTGCCAACTTTGTTGGCCAGAATATAGAACGAGTGGCCCTCATGGAAGACTTGTAGTGCTAGAAAGGGCTATATTATTAAAAACTAAACAGGAGACCAGCGAGAGCACGCAGGGTGCCCATTGGCCTATAGCTGGAGTGAAATTTCAGATCCGGTGTTTCCTCCATCCCTCATGGTGTAACAGAAATGATACTGGATCAAGGTCGAGATCCCTGGACTCTAGATCAGCCTTTGCTGCTCATCGCATGTGTGATTTGAGGCAAATCTAGCTGGCTTTGGTGGGC
Organism: Paguma larvata; assembly: GCA_030068075.1. Classification (NCBI taxonomy): domain Eukaryota; kingdom Metazoa; phylum Chordata; class Mammalia; order Carnivora; family Viverridae; genus Paguma; species Paguma larvata. Next base: position 116,372,095 of record CM057828.1, read on the forward strand.
CAGTTTCCCAGCCTTTAAAACAAGGGGATGAACTTGATGTCTCTAGGTTCACTTCTACGTCCACATTAATCTTACACTGTAGTAATTCTCCAGCGGAAAACGATCATCTATTCCCTCGTTTGTTTCTCTCTCTTTTAATGAAAGTAAAATTGGATATATATAATAAAAGAAGCTTCTGGTTTTATCGTTCTTCATTAATGACTCATTCTCTTTGGATGGGCCTTGCCACACACCCAGATTTCATTTTCAGACTATGCATATCTGAACCTGGTTAGACCTTGGGACACCACCCTCAGAAAGTCCTCTCCAGGAGGTCTACATGGAATGCTTACTTCTGGGCTGAGGTGGGGACGCTGGACTCAAGCTTCAAGTTCATACTGGAATTTCACTTAGGCTTGAAATGCTGGGGAAACTCTTGAATGTTACCATTCTCTACAGGTGATTTAAGACCTCTTATCTAAGGTCACCTTCCCCTAAACTGAAATCTCCACGTGTGCCTATGCCGTGGCCCATGAACAAGCTTTCAAAGAAAGCTACATGGAGCCGCCTGGGCAGCTCAGTCGGTTAAGCATCCGACTTTGACTCAGGTCATGATCTCGCAGTTCCTGTGTTTGAGCCCCGGGTCGGGCTCTGTGCTGACAGCTCAGAGCTTGGAGCCTGCTTTGGATTCCGAGTCTCTCTCTCTCTCTCTCTCTGCCTTTCCCCCACTCATGCTCTCCCTCTCTCTGTCTCTCTCTCAAAAATAAATAAACATTAAAAAATTTTTCAAAGAGAGATACATATTCTTAATCTTCCTAAAGGGGGTCTCCGAAGGGGCTAAAAATGCCCCATTAAAAGGAAAAGGAAGAGGCACATGGTTTTTTTACCATATAGCTTAAAAGAGTAATTGTCGGACAAGAAATATTATCAAATGGTTTCTATTATGAGCTGAATTGTCTCCCCCAACCAAGGTCATATGTTGAAGTCCTAACCACTAGTACCGCAGAATATGCCTGTATTTGGAGATAAGATCTTTAAACAGGTAATTGAGTTAAATGAGGTCACTAGAGCAGACCCTAAACCAATCTGATTGGTGTCCTTATAAGAAGAGGAAAATCTGGGTTTGGACCCAGTTACATAGGAAAGACCAGGTGAAGACACAAGGAGAAGATGGCCACCTGCAAGCCAGGAAAGAGATCTCAGAATAAAACCAACCCAGTTTAAGACTGCAGGATTGTAATAAACCTAATTTCTGGGGCACTTGGGTGGCTCCATTAGTTGAGCATACGACTTCAGCTCAGGTTATGATCTCAAGGTTAGTGGGTTCGAGCCCCAAGTCGGGCTCTGTGCTGACAGCTCAGAGCCTGGAGCCTGCTTTGGATTCTGTGTTTCTTCTCTCTCTGTCCCTTCCCCGCTCATTCTCTCTCTCAAAAAATAAACATTAAAAATTTGTTTAAAAAACAGAAAATTAATTTTTGTTGTCTAAGCCACCGAAGCTTTGGCCACCCTAACAAACGAATATATTTTCCCCTTTTGTCTTACTATTAGTCCTCTTTGTTATAAAAGTAACACATATTCAGTGGACAGACCAGAAGCTCTGTAAGGGTACACCCTGTCTGCTTTATTCACTACTGATCCACGGTACCCACCGTAGTGCCCAATATGCAGCAGATGCCCAAAGAGTGTGTTGACTGATTACAGACAAATTTAAAATTACAAGCAAGTATGAATAAAAAATACAAATAACAGACAATCCCACTGACCACTGAAAACCATTATTTTCATGTACTGTCATTTCTCTCCACCATTTCTCAAAAATATGCTCTGCCTGTCTTGGAGACACCGACTGAAACTTAATTTTTAACAACTTCTTAATTCCTAACTACTTCCTAACTACTACCAATTTTTAACTACCGTTGGGTATTTAAATTGCTTCCATTTTTTGTCATTATGAATACCATGAATGATATCCTTGTAAACATATTGTGTCCTGTTTCCTCAAAACAGATTTCTGGAAGCGAAGTGCTCAAGTCAGATGCATACACATCATTAAGGTTTTAACGTATATGTCAAGTTTTATTATTTAGGATTTTACCAGTTTATACTCCCCCCATCAGTGTGTTGGGTTTCTAGCTTCCAATAATAATTATTATAATTTGAGTATTAATTGAGAATGGACTATGTGCCAGATAATACACTGAGCACTTTATAAGCATGATTTTACATAAATCTCTCAAAACCCCAGGGAGGTGGTTACTAATATTATCTGCATCTTACAGATGAGGAAAACAGTCTTAGGGAAAATAAATGACAAGCCCAAGCTCCCTTCGCTAGTAAGAGTAGGAGCTAAGAAGCAAAAGCAGTCTATCGGATTCTAGTAACTTCCCGGGACCCTTTGCCGATACAGGGTACTATGGTTTCTTTTATCTTTGCAAACCCGATAGACAAAAATAGATGGCTTTCATCTGAATTTCAGGCTTATTAATTCGTTTGAGCCCATTTTTCTATGTTTATTGGCCATTTTGTTTTACTGTTTTTTCCAAGTGAATTGTCCATCTCTGTTCCTCGCTTCCTCTGCTACTGAGGTGCGACACCATGATAACTCAGCACGGCAGCAGCCATGAACTCGCGGGGACTCATGCGGACTCCCAGAAACCTCGTCCCCTGCAGATTTGGAACAGCTACTTCAGATTACTCTTTACGGTCAAATTTTCGGGATGGTCTCCTTATCTCATAAGCAATATGCATTTCATGAGGCCTTTTTCCTTTGCTAACGTTGTAAAGTATTTCAATGGGATGGTTTCCTGATTTTTTTTCTTATTAAATCCAATTGTATTGCTCTTGACTAGTTCTGACGCCTTTCCCTCCCATTGTGGAAAGAAAGAAAAAAGGAGGGAGAAAAGACACAACCAACACTTCGTCAGGCTCACCTGTAGCTTCGTGCGATCGCTGCGCCAGGCAGCCCAGCCCTGAGCACAGAGCACCGAGCAAGGACTCATCTGTGTGGCTGGCGGCGGTGACAGGGAGCAGACAGAGGAAGATTGTTTTTATACTGTGAACCAGCGTTAGCTGAGCAGAAACATTTACCTTGGAGATAGGTTCAGTGTGTGGGATGGATAATTGCATTTGGAGGAGCTTAATTTAGGATAAGAGAAGGCACTAATTCATGGTAAGGCTCTGTGCTCTTAGGTCCAACTGCTCCCTGGCGTGGTGCCGAGCCAAGGTTCAGTTCATTAAGCGTAGATCACGTCTGCAAACCCGCTCCTCGATTACACAGCAGCTTGAGTCTGGAGAGGAAGAGGTGCCTCCTTCTTCAATATTTTCAGTTCCAAATTTAGAATTAGAACAGAGGGACAACCCTTTAGCTCCCCCCTCCCCCAACAACAACTGCTTTGTGTGTTTGTTTTTGACAATTTCAAGAGAAGGAGAAGGCTTCTCTCCCCAAGCCCCGGGTCTCTGGCCCCCGGTGGATGTGTGCATTAAGACGTGTTGATCCTTTAATAATTAAGAGCAGTCTCCGGATTGTTGACCTCCTGCCTGATTCAGCTTATCAGCAGTTGCAGTCAGCAGTGTCTGTGGGAAAACCAAGCCGAAGGGAGGGAAACTGTTTAGGCAGCAGCATTAGTGCTGACGGTGATGAGTCCCCCTCGGCCGTGGCTCCTTCACCTGCTTAGGAGCTGCCATTCGCGACAGCCAGGTGGCCAACAGAGCATATGCATGGGGGTTTTCCTGCGCCACAGTTCCCCCCGGGTTGCTGGAGGAATTGTGCCCCGCTTAGGAGCTTCAGTGTAGATCATTCTGTAGCCACTTTCGAATCATACAAATATCAGAGGTGAGGCTGCTCTAAAATCAGATTCCAAAGGCAGTATTATTAATATGCAGCTGTGAGCCAAAAAAATATGTAGTTAGTCTCTTTGAACGGCTTTAGAACACAAAGTAGCCAATTAGGATGACCTTAAAGTAGTTAGAGAAAGCCGTTCGCACTCATCATTAGTGCCTCCAAGAGCGAACTTGCAAAGGACGTGGCTGACAGAAAGCACATGTCAGAGAGGCAGCCCCTTGTCTTCATACCTTCGGCCCTACTGGAAGGCGAGGGAAGGCACCGTCATGGCCGCACCGCGGCTAGATGCCCGGATGCTTCCGCGCTGCTCAGCAAGGGCTCAGGAAGCCACACAGCTGCCCACGCACACAAAGAAGGATCAGCTAAAGCCCTGCTCAGCCCCGCTCTTCTGTTGACCTGGATAAATCCAGATAAACACATCATTTTCCCTGCCATCTCTAAGGGGATAAAAAGACCTGCTCAGACACCAGCTGAACGCCACTGTCCAAACACAGGTTTTATTGGGGTCTGTGAACAGAGGTGGACAGGGCCACTGTAGTCTGTTATTTCTGCAGATGCCAGATATGGCATAATTAGGATTCTAAAAAAAAGATTAATCTAATAAATGGATCCCAAAGACCAACTCGTTCGAATGCCTCCCCGAAGAAAGGGTTGCTATAGCCTAGATTGATATCAATTTCATCCAGCAAACAATGTGTTGGAAAACATTACTTTTAATGTCTACAAAATGCCTATTTGTTTATTTTGAGAGAGGAAGAGAGAGCATGAGCAAGGGAGGGGTAGAGAAAGAGGGAGAGAGAGAATCCTAAGCAGGCTCCTCACCGCCAGTGCAGAGCCTGATGAGAGGCCTGATTTCATGAAGCATGAGATCATGACCTGAGCCCAAATCAAGAGTCAGACACTCAACCAACTGAGCCACCCAGGTGCCCCAACATTACTTTTAAGAACACATCCTGTGTTATCAGTCATTTCATAAGCAAAAATATACTTCGTATTTTAAAACAAAATAAAACCGTTCTTCCATCAGAAAATAGAAGTACTGTAGGTTTGGATAAGTTGTTCTGTAATTACTTGGAAATTATAAATAGAGTTGAGTTTAACTAGGATAATCTTTATCCAAAATTATATCAAGTATGAATACTGTGACTAGATTCTAATTACCAGGAAGAGCTAATTATGCACTAAACAAATAAGGCTAATCGAAAATCATTAGTAAAACTTGCTAATCAATCACTCAAATCCTATTTGGCCATCCGGAAGCCCAAGAATGTGCAGAGCAGGGGTGGGGGATGGGACGTTAAATAAAAGGATACTTCGGAGAATCCCAGAGATTGACCGAGGGATGACAATGTTCATGAATAATATTTGCAAAAGTGAAATTAGAGACAACGCTATCAGCCGCTAGCATGCCAGTTTCTAAAACATCATCATCAAGGCCAGCCATTTCCGATGGTTCTTTAAGATGCTTCTAGCAAAGTTTATCTATTTATAGCTTCTGATTGCCACTACACCATTCGAGTGGCTAAGACAGGGAAATATGATCTCAAATAGTTTTGCAGTATTTCCTTTCCTCAGAGGAAATGGGTTTCAGTCTTCAGATCAGCTCCTCAGCTAGTCTCTCCTATTGACCCTTTCACAGTCAACTTGAGACGCCCCCTCCGCCCCCAGAGGGAGATGCCTCCAGGCAAGATACACTGACTTACACTGTTCAGCACTTGAACTTAACCACCTCTTTGATTGTTGTTTATTTTAAAAGCAAAATGCTCTGAAAAGATCATCCACAAACAAACATTCAAAAGGAGTAAACACTAAGAAGCAAGGCACAAAGGAGGAGCAACAAAAGCAGAAAACATTGGAATAAAGATAGGAGAAAACAGTAGCTGCCCATATGAAAATTCACCATGGGTGATGAAAGAGCATCTGGACAGCTACCAGACCTGAAGAGGTAAGGAGACTTACTGAAAAATAAAAATATTAATCAGCAAGGAGATGACAGAAATGGAAAACTCAGAAGTTCATCAAGGAAACTTACTTATATCTTTTTTCTAGAGATAAGGAATATACTTTTTTAAACATACGACTATACCCCACTGGGGTGGACATCAGAGGCCTAGTTGGACAGTCAGAAATTTCACCCTGCTCAATGGTAATGAAACCAGCCCCGCTGCAGTATCCACGCAGTCCACATGGGGGAGCCAGAGTTCCCATCCCTGCTCAGGTGTAACAAGGAGCCTCCCTGGTCTGACGTCAGCAGAGGCCAACAGGAATACGTGCTACTACCTCCTGCTTAGCAGTAATATGGTAGTGCTTCCCTTCTTCCTTCCAGAGAACTGTCAGATTTCCAATTAAAACAAGATTTAAAAAAGATCCAGAGAATCCTTACACTCTATGAAAATGTCTACATTTCAATAAAAAAAATCTCCCATCATATACCAAGAACCAAGAAGATCACAAACCAAATGCAAAAAGACAATCAAAGATTACCACCACCAAGTGACAGAGATGTTGGCATTATTTAACAAATATTTTGAAGCAACCATGATAAAAATCCTTCGAAAACCAATTATGAAAACACTGAAATGAAAAAACAGAAAACCAAAACAAGAAAAATAGAAAGTCTCAGAAAAGAATTAGAACGTAATAGAGAAGAGCCAAATGGAAATTTTAGAATGAAATTTATACAATTATTAAATAGCAAGCCCAGTGGATGGACTCAACAATAGAATGGAGAGAAGAGAGGAAAGAATTCATGAACTGAAGGATAGAACCGTAGAAATGATCCAATCTGAACAACAGAGAAAAAAATGAAGAGAGACTCAGACCTGTAGGACTATAAGGAATATGCAATATTTGTATCATTGACTCTCAGAAGGAAAAGAGAGAGAAGTTTGGGCTAAAAATGTCCTTGGAGAAATAATGGCTGAAAATTTCCCAAATCTGGCAGGAAACATGAAGCTACAAATTCAAGAAGCTGAGTCAACCTCAAAAGCGATAAACTTAAAGAAATTCATGCCAAGACGTTTCATAATTAAACTTCCGAAAACTAAGGCAAAGAAAAATCTTAAAAAGAGCCAAATAAAAATAGCATATTTTTTGCCTATTAGGAAAAAACTATTTGCACAACAGCAAATTTCTTATCAGACACCATGGAACCCTGAAGGAAGTGACACATTTTTCAACTAGTGGAAGAAGAGAATTGACAACCTCAAATCTAACACCCAGCAAAAAATCCCTGAAGAATGAAGAGGAAATCAAGACATTCCCAGATTAAGGAAAACAAAAGGAATTTGTCACTAGCTGAACTACCCTAAAAGGATGGAGAGAAAAGATTCTCTAAACAAAAAAGAAATGATAAAAGAAGGAAATTTGGATCATCAGTAGGAAAAAAGGAACTAAGTAAGCAAAAATATAAATAAATACAATGTTTTTCTTATCTCGAGTTTTCCAAATTGTTTTATGATTTTCGCAAAAATCAGAACACTGTCTGCTATGGTTCTAAATGTCTGTAGAAAAATATTTAAAACAATTAGAGTCCATCCTCGTTGTTTACAGATTCTATGTTTGCAAATTCATCGGATCATTAAAATTTATCTGTAACTCCCAAATTAATACTCATGGCATTTTTACAGTATTTGCAGGCAAGTGCAGACCAGCAAAAAATTTGTGTCACTGACATACATGTTCCAAGATGAGGTCAAAGAAGGCGACACTCTGTCTTCTTCATTCTCATGCTGTAAACAAATGCTCTTGTCTATCTAGTGGCACATTTTTTATGCTTTTATCAATTTTCTGTTTAAAATGCCTCCAAGTATAATGCTGAAACTTTGTCTCATGTTCCAAAGTGCAAGAAGGTTGCAATGTGCTTCATGGAGAAAATACCTGTGTTGGATAAGCTTCATTCAGGCATGAGTTATAGGGCTGTTGGCTATGAGTTCAGTGTTGCTGAATCCACAATATATATTAAATAAGATGTCTTTAGACAGAAATAGGCAGAAAACAGTTTATGTATTGATGAAAATGAAACCTGAGGCTCAAATGAATTTAACTCTGTATTTCCCTCAAGGGCAGTGATTTAGTATTTGCTAATTCAGTGTTCACAGAGAACTTATAGAATGGAACTACTGTGAATAATGAAAATCAACTGTACATTATAAGCAAGGGAAAGTGAAGGAATGTAAAGAGAGGTAAAATTTCTGTATTTCACTGGACTGGTAAAATGATAACACCTAATTATAAAATGTAATGCTTAGAGAAACAAGTAAACAAACTACATAAAAAGATATATTCAAAAACACTAAACAGAAAAATCAAAACAAAAAAATTTTCAAGTCACCTACATGGGGAAAAATTGAGGAATCAAAAACAGAGAGAACAAATGGAAAACAAAAATGAAACAGCAGTCTTAATCCCCAACATAGAAATAGTTACATTAAATGTAAATGATCTTTTAAAAGCAATTAAAAGACAAGAGATTGGCAGAGTGAATTAACATTTGCTAGCTATACAAAACTCATTTCAAATATAACAGTACAGGTAGGTTGAAAGTAAAAGGATGGAAAACGTTTGTCACATATACATTAATATCAAAGTAGATTTAACAAAAAAAAATTACCAAAGACAGAGAGCAACATTATATAATGATGAAAGGGTCATTCCATCAAAAGGACACAGTAATCCTAATATATGCATGCATCAAACAACGAAACTGCAAAATGTAAAGCAAAAACTGACAAATCTGAAAGGAGAAAGACAAAGTCAATTTATAGTCAGAAATTTCAGCACCTCAAACCCAACAATCTATAGAACAATTAGAAAGAAAATCAGCAAGGATATCGAAGAACTCAACAACACCATCGACCAACAGGATCTAATAGACATTCATAGAATATTCCATTCAACAGCAGCTAAGTGTACATTCTTTTCAAGTCCCTATGAAAGATATGAAAATAGACCAAATCCTGGGCCATTAAATAAGCCTCAAAAAACTTAAAAGAATTGAAGTTTTGTAGTGTTTTCTCCAACCACAATGAAGTTAAACTAGAAATCAATAGCAGAAAGATAGGAAAATCTCTAACACTTCAAAATGCAGCAATGCATTTCTAAGTAATCTATGGGTCAAAAATAAAGTTTCAAGGTACATTTAAAAATATATTGCACTAAATAAAAATGAAAATTCAATGTGTCAAAATTTCTAGGACATATCTAAAGCAATGTGAAGGGGAAAATTTAGCGGTGCCTGGATGGCCCAGTCAGTTAAACAGACGACTCTTGGTTTCAGCTCAGGTCACGATCTCATGGTTTGTGAGTTTGAGCCCCAAGTTGGGCTCTGCGCTGCCAGTGTACAACCTGCTTGGGATTCTCTCTCTGCCCCTCCCCTGGTCTCCCTGTCTCTGAAAATAAATAAATAAACTTTTTAAAAAAGTGAAGGGAAAAATCCATACTAAATACTATAGATATCAGAAAAAAAGACATCTCAAATTAATAATCTAGGCCTCCACCTCAAAAACATAGAGAAAGAAAAGCAAAAATAAATCCAAAGCTAGCAGTAGGGTGGGAACATAAAGATAACAGAAATCAATGAATTGGAAACAAAAAAGAGAGAGAAAAGAGTAAGACGAATAACTCATTGAAAAAAATTGATAAACTTGTAGCAAAACTGAAAAAAAAAAGACACAAAATACCAGTATATATAGGAACGGAACATGGACTATCACTACAGACCCTGCAGACAGCAAAACAGCAATAGGGGGACACCAGCAGCTCTACACATAAACATCCGACAGCTTAGATGACATGAATCACTTCCTTGAAAAACACAAACTACCAGATCTCATCCAATAAGATATAGATAATTTTGAACAGCCCCCTAACAATTAAATAAATTAAAACCACAATTTTAAATCTAAAAAAAAAAGACATTCCCAGGTCTAGGAACTTCACTGAAGTATTCCGCCAAACTTTTAAAGAAGAATTAACACCAACTGTACACAATCTCTTTCAGATAATAGAAAAGGTGGGAACACGTCCCAATTTATTTATGAAGGTAGTATTAACTTGGTACCATAATCAGACAAAGATAGTACGAATAAAAATACAGAATATAGTACATAGATATTTGCATTAATATAGATGCAAAATATTAATAAATGGTAATATATACAAAGAATTAGACATCATAAACAAGTGAGGCTTATTCTAGAAATGTAGGGCTGGTTCAATATTTTAAAATAAATCCATATGTTTCACAATATTAGCAGGCTAAAGAAAAAGTCACATGATTATAGCAATCGATGAAAAAGACATTGGTAAAACTTAAGACATGTTCATAGTAAAAGCCCTCGGAAAACTAGAATAGAGGGAAACTTCCTCTACTTGGTAAAGAACATCTAGAAATAATTCAGAGACTGCCTTATACTTATACTGACCGCTTTCCTAAAATTGGGAAAAAGGGAAGGATATTCAGTCTCATCATTCTTACTCAACACAGAGCTAGAAGTTCTAACCAGTGTATTCAGACAAGAAAGATGGATTAAAAAAAAAAAGGCTACAGACAAGAAAGGAAGAAATAAAACGGTCCATATTTGCAGACGACATGATTTTTACATATAAACGTCAAAAGAATCTACAAGAACATGTTGGGATGAACACTGGGTGTTATATGTAAACCAATTTGAAAATAAACTATTATAAAATTAAAAAAAAAAAGAATCTACAAGAGATTCCTAGAACTAATCAGGATACAAGATAAACATACAGAAATTAATTATAAAAAACAAACGAACCAAATTTACAGAAAAAGAGATCAGACTTACAGTTTAGCAGAGGCAGAAAGTGGCAAGAGGGAAAATTGGAGGAAGGTAATGAAAAAGTACAAACTGCCAGTTATAAAATAAATAAGCACTGATTATGTAATGTACAACATGAGAACTACAGCTAACACTGCTGTGTGATACACAAGAAGGTTATTAAGAAGGTAAATCACATGAGTTCTCATCACAAGAAGAATATGGTACCATAATCAGACAAAGAAGAATATTCTTTTTCCTTTTTTCTTTTCTTCTTTCTTTTAATTGCAGCTGTTTGTGAAAATGGACGCTAGCGGAACATATTATGGTAGTCATTTCACAATACTTATAAATTGAGCCAACATGCCATACACCTTAAACTTAAAACAGTGATATATCTCAATTATTTCTCAATAAAGGTGGGAAAAAAATCAGATGCATTTGTATATACTAGCAATGAACACATAGATACCTAAGATAAAAATGCAGTATCGTTTACAACCTCTCAAAATATTCAACAATAAGTGTAAATCTAACAAAACGTGTATGGGACTTATATGATAACAACTCCATAACACTGATGAAAGAAATCAGAGAAGATCCAAATAAATGAAGAGATATACAGTGTTCATGGATTGATGGACTCAACGGAGTAAAGGTGTCAATTCTCCCTAAATCGATTTAATAATTTCTATCGAAATCCCAGCAAGATTTTTTCTGCAAACATTACACAAGATTATACCAAAAATTATACGTAAAGGCAAAGGAACTAGAATAGCTAGCATCGTTTTGAAAAAGAAGAATAAAGTAAGAGGGGTCCATCTACCTGATTTCAGGACATACTGTACAGATACTGTACTCAAAACAGGATGCTTCTGGTGAAGGAATATACACATAGATCAATGTGATGGAGTGGCAAACCCAGAAATAGACCCACACAAATATGCCCAGCTGATTTTTGACAAAGATGCAAAAGCAATTCAATGGAGAAAAGATAGCCTTTTCAACAAATGTTGCTGGGGCAATTGGACATCCACGGGCAAAAAAAAATAAACTTCAATCTGTCTCACACTTTAGAGAAAAATTAATTAAAAGCATATCACAAAATTACAAGTATAATGTAAAACTGTAACATTTTTAGAAAAAAAGAAGAAAAAATCTTCAGGATCTAGGCCAAGATTTCTTAGATGTGACACCAAAAGCAACCTCCATAAGGTAAAAATTGATAAATGGGGCTTCATAAAGTTTAAAAGCTTTTGCTCAATGAAAGACTCTGCTAAGAAAATTAGAGGACAAGCTACAGACCAGGAAAAAAATATTTGCAAATAACATATTTGACAAGGGACGAATATCTCGACTGTATTAAGTACTCTCAAAACTCAACAGTAAAAAAAAAAAAAAATTAAAATCCAATTAAAACGAGCAAAAGACATGAAGAAACACTTCACCAAAGAAGACATAAAAATGGCAAATAAGCATATAAGAAGATGTTCAACATCATTAGCCATTAAGGAAATGCAAATTAAAACTATAATAAGATACCCCTACACACCTACGAGAATGGCTAAAATAAAAAAATGACAACACCAAATGCTGCCACAAGAGCTAAGAAATTGGATCACTCACACATTGTTAGTGGAAATGTAATATGTCCCAGCCATTTTGGACAATGGTTTGGTAGTTTCTTAAAAAAAAAAAAAAAATCCTAAACATGCAGCTACCGTATAGGCCAGCAATCAACATTTCTGGTTATTTATCCCAGAGAAATGAAGACTTAGGTTCACAGCAAAACCGACACAAAAATATTTATAGTTGATTTATTTCTAGTAGCCCCAAATTAGAAATGGATGGATGGAGAAACAAATCACAATGCATCAATACCATAGCACTAAAAAGTAATGAACTACTGATACGCACAGCAACCTGGATGAATCTCTGGAGAATTATGTTGAGTGAAAAAAGCCAGTCCCCAAAGGTTATAGACTGTATGATTCCATTTATATGACCATCTTGAAATTGACAAAATTATAGAACTAGAGAGATTAGTTGTTGTCTGGGATTAAAAACAGGGTGGGATGCCTGGGTGGCTCAGTCAGTTAAGCATCTGACTTTGGCTCAGGTCATGATCTCATGGTTTGTAAGGTCTAGCCCTGCGTTTAAGCCCCGCTTCAGGTTCTGAGCTGACAGCTCAGAGCCTGAAGCCTGCTTCCAGTTCTGTGTCTCCCTCTCATCTGACCCCACCCTGCTCATGCTCTGTCTCTGTCTCTCAAACATAAATAAACATTAAAAAAATTTTTAAGGGGGTGAGCTGGGGGGCAATTGGGTATGGCTCTGAAAGAGCGATGTGAAGGACCTTGTTGGGGACGGAAATGTTATGTTCTGTATCTTGACTGCATCAATGTCAATACCCTGTTGTGACACTGTATTGATTTTAATTTTTTAAATGTTTATTTATTTTTAAGAGAGAGAGAAAGACAGAGTGCAAGTGGGGGAGAGGCAGAGAGAGAGGGAGACACAGAATCGGAAGCAGGCTCCAGGCTCTGAGCTATCAGCATAAAGCTCAACAGCGGGGCTCAAACTCACACGGTGAGATCACATGACCTGAGCCAAAGTCAGACTCTCAACTGACTGAGCCACCCAGTACCCTGCACTGTAGTTTTATGAAAATGTTACCATGGGGTGAAACTGCATGGATCTCTCTGTATCATTTCTTAAAAACTGCATGTGAATATACAATTACCTCAAGCCAAAAATTTTAATGACAAAAAATATCTGAATACAGTGTTCTCCCATAGGAAAAAAAGGGGGAAAGAACCAACACAATGCATCTCAATACAAGAAACACTGAAATGAATTTTTCTGTAATAGAAAACCATTCCAATATTCCAGAACAAATTTTAAAATTTGTTCAGGGCAACAAAATTTTCATTCATTCCCAGAGCTTTCAGTAGTCCCCTGCAGCACGTATCTTGTGGAACACTCTATTTCCAGTCTGGACATATAGTGGGTGTCTTCAATATTTGTTTGCCTCTACTAGTGAATTGATTTGTGTACTGTAATTTGAACTTAAAACTAGAGCACTTTGTAAGCATTATTCTTTCCTCCTCATGTGAGCCTAGAGTCAAATGGCAGATTTCTTCCCAGTCACTCTGAACACCATCAGAGTAGATGCCAGGATTTCAATGAAAACAGAGAAGCAAAGACATCCATAGAGTTCACCCGCGAGGTGAGCCTGCTCAGACATATTGGAGGTGAAGGAAGGGGTAGAGAGAGACCCAAATCTGGGCAGAAAATAGAAAAGACTTCACAGAAGGGTAGTTTACCCGAAGCAACAAATGTACACAGAATTATGAAATTCAGCCCTAGGTTAAAAACAAAACAAAAACAAAAACACATTCTTCAATGCCTCGTCATTTCGCTTTGAATGTCCCCTTTACCTCCGCTGACTTACTTATCCATTCAACGGGTGTTTATTGAATGCCTCCTAGACACGAAGAAGGCACTCTGAGGGAAAGTGGGAGATATGAAAGGGAGGTTCCTTTCCCTTGAAGATTTTATAGCCTAGTGGGAATGACAGAAACATGAAAACAGTAATGTCAGCAAAAGGCATAATTGCCCCAAATACCAACTGAAACATCAACAGTGTTCTGGCAGCTTAGGGCAGTAAGTAACCCTCACCAGGCCCCCGTGCACTACCCACTTTTTCCCAAGGATTCTGCCTCTCCTACTCTGACTCGTTCTTCCCTCAAACAACTAACCCCAGTACTTTCTGCCAGGCTTAATCAGATAAATTAATGCCAATTAAGGTATTAATGCCAATTAAGGTATTAATGCCTCATTCTGGCTTCATCTACGATTCTTCCAGATGACTTAATTCATGGAAAATAGGCAGATTGAAAGCTTCAATCACCTCATCGTTACATCACAAGAGGGAAGAAAAAGAGCAGGGAGTTTGAGAGCTGGAGGGTTCTCGCCAGCCCTGAAACTGCCCAGAACCATCGAGGGTTCTGTCCCCAAAGTGGTCAGTCGGATGATAAGAATGACCTCACCTCTGAGAGAAAAGCTCTGGGTGAAGGCCAGTTCGCTAGAACAGACTTTGAATTTAATGCTGTTATTGCACAAATATTATTAAATCAACTCGAGCTAAAAACCAGAACATTTTCATTTGTCATTAGCTTGAGCTGATTCTATAATGTGACTCATTAATCTTTTTCACTGAACTAATCTTAGGTTGCAAAATAATTCCATCTCCTGGAGTCCAATCTTCAGGCTGTAACTCGATTTCTAAAGACTTCCTTAATTGTAATGAACTCTTTCCTTGCTGACGTCACCTGCTACACAAGCGACAGAATCAATGCAAATTAATTACTTGGACATAGGGCATATCTGAAAATAGCACATAGGTCAAGGGCATTTGTTGAACACATAATGCATGCTGGTCATGGTCACATCTATCATTTCATTTAATTCCTGCAACAACCCGCTGCAATTGGCATTAGATGTCCACTTTGAGCTCCAAAGAGCAGGATTCAGAGAGGTTAAATGACTTGCCTGAGGTCACACAGCCTGTAAGTGATGAGGGCAGGATTCGAACTCAGGCCTATCTGACGTCAGAGCTTATACACTCTCTTTTACATTCCGTTCCACATGCTGTTGGGAGCTGGGTGGACTCAACACCTATTTGTCATTTTTACTACAGGTGGAACAGGAATAAATGGCTTAGGGTTAAAAAGTTGGGAAACTTTTTCTCAATAATAATGCCTGTGGGACATGGGGATATGTAACCACAAGATGTCTTTGAGACATGCATGAGATGGAATGACCAACCCACTGGAAAACCTGTCTAAAAAGGAGAGGTTGAATTAGAGCAGTATGCTTCTCAAGTTTATGTCTGATACTCACCTTTCTAGTTCTTCCTACTATTTTGTGACTCTTTAAAATTTTTGTTAATGTTTATTCATTTTTGAGAGAGAGAGAGAGAGAGAGGGAGAGAGTATGGGGGAGGGGCAGAGAGAGAGAGAGGAAGACACAGAAACCGAAGCATGCTCCAGGGTCTGAGCTGTCAGCCAGAGCCTGATGCAGGTCTTGAACCCACAAACCATGGGATCATGACCTGAGCAGAAGTCGACTCTTAATCATCAAGTTGGTACTCTCTAAAATTACATCTTATGTTCTCAGTGGCTCAGATCAATCCAAACCAGAGAAGTCATAATGAGTGTCGTCCACAGCAGGTCCTAAAGGGTTGGGCAGCTGAGGGCACCAAACCTCTTCATCCTTTTGAAATAAAGACAAAAGCAAAAACAGGGGAGGTTAGGGTGCCTGGGTGGCTCAGTTGATTAAGTGTCTGACTCTTGGTTATGGCTCAGGTCATGATCTTGCCGTTCGTGAGATCGCGTCCCATGTTGGGCTTTACACTAAGAGCTCAGAGCCTGCTTGGGATTCTCTCTCTCTCTCTCTGTCTCTCTCTCTCTCTGCTCCTCCCTGCCTCCAAAAATAAATATATAAACTTTTTTTCAAAATACAGGGGAGGTAGTTACCAAAAGGCTCACTACTGGCCGAGAGGAGGAATGACCCTCCAGGCATCCTCTCCAACAACTTCCTGTCACTCCTAAAAAAAAAAAAAAAAAAAAAAAAAAAAAGAGCCAAGAAATAATTTGGGCTTTTTGTGGTCCATGGCCACAATTTTCTCCATGCTCCATCCATTCCTGCCTTCACACTTATTCCATTGGTTTGAACCTCATATCATCAATACAACTTCCATAATATTTCCTTGTACATTTAGTCACATGCTATAATTCCTTCGTTCTAAACAGTGTGTCATTTTCACCATTAAGAGAAGACAATAAGGTTTAGTAGCAAAAGCCATATGCCAAAACCACAATTTGTCTCTTTCCTTGCAAGTATGAGCAGATGGCCACAGGCCTACTAGGATGATTCAAACTTAATGCATGATTCTGAATCATTTCCTTAGTTGAGCAGAAGGGGTTCCAGCTTGAACCTAAACCATAGTCATCTTAGGATTCAGAGTTTCTGGTCGTATTTGGAAGACCCCAGTGGTGGGACACCAGAGTTCTATGTATGCCTGGGTCCAAGACTGAAGACACTGATACACAAGCTTGATTCAAGGTCAAGGCCCCACACACAATTGGACAACCGGAGAGGAAGGAGATATTGGACATAGTGCAGTCACTTGGCGCATGCAGCTACCCAATCCCACACAGACAGGTGTTTGTTGAGAGCCCTAGACAGCTCTCCTCTGGCCAGGTACCAATGTTACATGATATTTCGAGAAAGAGGAAGGAGTCTCCTCACTTTGGTAGAGAAGTGCTTTAGTGTCCGGGCTTTAGTGCTTCCGCTGAAGCATCTTTGACTCAGCATGATGAAAGTCAGTGCGGCTCAACTGAAAGGCAGCGTGACCCTGTCCCGGACACAAAATGAGACATGGCCATGAGTCCCCAGTCAAAGATCTTGGTGGGCATCAGAGAACACTGCATCAGGTCACCACGGCAGAGACTCAGCAGGAGAGGGAGAGATGTCAGGCTTTGCAAGGGCAATCCTTGGAAATACACCAAGATGCCCATGGGGGTTGCCTGAGGTATTGGAGGACCTCACTGAGGTAAAATGAGGTATCTTACAAGAGTTCGTGTATATAGACAGAGTAGCCAATGTTATCCTTTCCTTCATTTTAACCACTTAAGCTGCCTAGGAAATTCAGGTTCCCACAGGCCGTGCTGAAACCCAGGATAATGGAAGGACACGATTGCAACCAGACCTTGGAGAAAGGAAGGCTATAGAGAGCATGGCCAGCCAGGACTTCAAGAACTATTTATCCCAATTGCCTTTCAACACGAGCTAAGTCAAATGAAACAGTTAATTATGCTTTGTTTCCGCTTTATTAAAAAATAAATTTGCAACTATAGGTTAGAAGCTCTGCTCTTTTCAAATCTAATCGTTTGAGACATTTTTGGTCCAAACACCATATCCTCCTTCAGAAGACTTCATGGATCATCTGCCTTCCTATTGCCATTCTTAAAAAGTCACCAAAATGAATGGCGCGACATTCGGCGTGTGCGTCTTCATCTTCATTTCTTATCAACGTTTCCAGGTAGAACGCATCGAAACAGATCTCGTTACCTTTTTATCAAACTCTCTGCCTCCCTCTACAGCTCCTACCACAGTAAGTGACCTTCCTATACATCAATAACCAATTAAAAAGCTAATTCCAGGTGGAATATCGACACTCCCTCTAATGAATAAAAAAATATGGCTATGAACTCAATAAAAATATAGGAAAACCCGATATAAAGATGAAATTTCTTCAAACATTGATCTACTACTTCAACGAAATTCTAATCACAATGGAAGCTGTATTTTGATGAAATGCAACAGACTGATGCCAAAATTTCAAGGAAAGGGAAAGGGTGGAAGAGTAACCAAAAAAATTTTAGGAAAAAGAAAACGAGGGAAGACTTGCCCTACAAGGTAGCAAAACCATACATAAAGCCATGTGATTAAAGGCATAAGAATAAACAGAGTTCAGAAACTGGTCCATACTTATGGCTGGGAGAATTTTTATTTTATTTTATTTTATTTTATTTTATTTTAGAGGGAGAAAGCATGAGTGGGGGAAGGGCAGAGAGAGAGAGAGAGAGAGAGAGAGAGAGAATCTTAAGCAGGTTGCATGCTCAGCACAGAGCCCCACATGAGGCTTGATCCAATGACCTGAGGATCATGACTTGAACCAAAATTAAGAGTTGGACACTCAACCAGCTGAGCCACCCAGGCATCCCAAGGCATTTTAATCAGTGAGACATTTTAATTAGTGAGACATTTTAATTAGTGAGAAAAGGATGGGGGTGGGGTTCCTGGGTGGCTCAGTTGGTTAAGCCTTCAACTTCAGCTCAGGTCACAGTCTCACAGTTTGTGGGTTTGAGCCCTGCGTCGAACTCTGTGCTGACAGCTCAGAGCCTGGAGCCTGCTTCAGACCCCCTCTTTCTCTGCTCCTCCCCTGCTTGTGCTCTGTCTCTTTCTGTCTCTCAAAAACAATAAATGAATGTTAGAAAAAAAAAAGAAGAAGAAGAAGAAAAGGATGGACCAAATCTTAAATAATATTGTTACGACTGGCTGTGAATTTTTTAAAAGATTAATAACTTTATATATGATTATTTACCCAATTTATACAAACCAATAAATTCCAGATGGATTTAAGATCTAATTCTAAAAACAGAAAGTTACAACATGGATAAAACTTAAGAGCATTATGTTAAGTGAAAGAAGCAAGTCACAAAAGACCACATATAGCATGACTGCATTTATATATGTCCAGAATAGGCAACACTACAGAAACAAAAAATAAATTAGGGGGTGCCGAGGGTGGATGAAAAATGGAGTGTTGGGGGGAAATGAAGAGTGACTACAAATGACTACAGTGTTTCTTTTTGGATTGATGAAAATGTTCTAAAACTGGTTATGGTAATGGATACACAGTTCTGTGAGTGTCCTGAGAACTACTGAATGGTATACTGTATACAGAAGAAGTGTAAGATATGTGATTTACATCTCAATAAAGCTATTAAAAATACATAAAGCTAAAAAATGCAAGGAAAATGTGCTTATTATCTTGCACTAAACAAGACATTCATATGCACACACATACACACTCACAAACATACTTTTAAATAAATTGACTACATAAAACTTTTGAAACTACACAAGAAAAGATCACACAATAAACTAGAAAAAAAATATTTGCAACATGTATAAAAGAACAGGAATTGCTATATGGACATGCTCATCTTCATACCCATACAAAAATACATATAAAATAAGCTATAGTCAATAAGGACTCCAATAGAAAATTAGTAATAGCTATGGATGGGATATTGAAGTTAGAAAATCATTCAACTTCATTATTAATTTAAAATATGGTTTAGGGGCACCCGGGTGGCTCAGTCAGTTAAGCATCTGACTTTAGCTCAGGTCATGATCTCACAGTTTATGGGTTTAAGCCCTGCATCAGGCTCTGCACGGACAGTGCAAAGCCTACTTAGGATTCTCTGTCTCCCTCTCTCTCTCTCTGCTCCTCTGTGACTCACACTTTCTCTCTCAAAAATAAACAAATAAACTTTAAAAAAAATTTTTTAAATGTACATGATTTTAAATGGCATTTTGTTCACTCATCCGACTGGCAAACATTATTTTAGACTGATACCATCACATTGACAAAGGTGTGGGGAGATGACTATTTTCATATGTTATTATAGTAGTAGGAATTTGTCAAACTCATTGGAAGGTTATTGCGCAGCATTTTATTATAGCTTTATTTGTGCATACCATTTGGCCCTGCAACTCCACTCTTGTTACCTATTTTAGAGACATAGTCATACACGTGCATAACAAACATGTATAAGGATTTTAAGTAGGATCTTACCATCTTACCTGCAAAAGTGAAAAAATTTGAAAATGTTTTGTATGTCCGTAATTTGAAAGATGGTTACATCATGGTAGGTCTATATGCAGCAGCTTCATTTACTGTTATAGAAACCAGTGGCTCTTGTTTGTTTTTGAGGGGATTGGTATTGTCAATAGTTTTGCTATATCTGTATAGATTTTTGCCAAAAAAGTATATATTATTTACATAATTAAAAATAAATGAAAACAAAAATGTGTGATATGGTAGGGAGAAACATTTTGAGGAAATTATCAAAACTACGACTTTGGTCTCAAGTATAGATGACCAGTGGACCAATTTAACTAAAATAAGAATGTTTTAAGGATCATGTTATCCCACTTTTTCATTTTACCTTGTATAGAAAAATGAACATATATATATATTTTTTTAAAAGCACCCATAAGGATATACATTCCAGAATTTTAATTTTAAAAAACCCGGGGCACCTGGGTGACTTAGTCAGTTAAGTGTACAACTCTCAATTTTGGCTCACAGTTTGTGGCGGGGTGGGGGGGGGCGCAGAGAGAGAGAGGGAGACATAGAATCCGAAGCAGCCACCAGGCTTCTAGCTGTCAGCACAGCCATCTTGAAATTTGTCCTTTTTGTCTCTCCTGTTTTGTTTTATCTTGTTTTCGAGAGAGGGCATAAGTGAGTGAGAGGCAGAGAGAGAGAAAGAGAAGTGAGGCTCACCCGAAGTGAGTTTATGACCTGAACCCATAAACTGTGAGATCATGACCTGAGCTGAAGTTGGACACTTAACCAACTAGGCCACCCAGACACCTAAGATTCACAGTGTCTTAGTTAAGAACAAAAATTATTCAAAGGCACAGCATTATAATAAGATACTGCAGTGCAAGCTGAAATGTAGAGCTGGAAATTTCAGCAGAAAAAAAATCATTAAGACTAGCAAAACAGTATGTGAGAAAAAGAGCAAACTTCAAAATATTAACACTGAGAGCTCCCCTACGAATGACCCAAGGGAAGACGCCCCCACAGCGGTGCTCAAAGTTGACAAGCCCTAAGCACATTTGCAGAGATTCCAATCAGAGTTTGGGTTCCCACATCCTAATGATGAGCAGACAAACAAAGGCAGACATACAAGAAAACCCTCGAATGTGGAAGATAAAGATCTGAACTAACAGAAAAGAGCAACTGAAACCATCCAAGAAACAAAAGTGCAACTCGTATCTCAGAAACACGAGAAAAGATGATGTGTTCCTGTAGCAAGAACAGAATCCTGCAGCAAGGGGCACTGGGACAACAAAAAGCATTCTTGAGAATTAAAAACATAATAACAGAAAGAAAAAAAAAATGTAATGAGTTAGAAAACAGGGGAAAAGATAAGGAGGAGGAAACCTAGAGACATAGGACAATTAGAAAACAATTCCAGGAACTCCAACATTGGAATGATCAGATGAACAAAAAGAACAAAGAAAACAGAGGAAAGGAAATTAGAAGCAAAATTTTCTAGAACTAGAGACATCAGTTTCCAGACTGAGAGGCCCACTAAGTACCTAGCACAGGGGCAGAAATAGACTCACCGTAAGGCACATCGGTTCAGAACACGGCAGGACTAAGAAAAGCCATTGCATGGCTCTGTACTTCCCAACACCAACACTGGAATCCAGAAGACCATGAGCAAGGCCTTCAAACTTCTGAAAGAAAATAACTTCCAACTTAGAATTCAATACTCGGACATAAATTATAGATGAGGTAAAATTAGAACAGTCTTACGAATGTAAGATCTCAAAACATTTGCTTTTCAGACACACTTGCTCAGGAAATTATTGAAGATGCCCTCACCCAAGTGAGGGAGTACACAGAGGAAGAACACATATGATAGAAGAAAGAGTCAATTCAAAACAGGAGAGGGCATCTGGGTGGCTCAGTCGGTGAAGCATCTAACTTCGGTTCAGGTCATAATCTCACGGTTTATGAGTTCAAGTCCCACATCAGGTGAGCCCGAGTCTCACTTCAGATGAGCCTCACTTCTCTCTCTCTCTGTATTTCACTCACTTGTGCCCTCTCTCTCTCAAAAAAAATAAATAAATAAAAACAGGAGAGAGAGAAAGGACAAATTTCAAGATGATGGTAGAGAGATTTCTTTTTTTTTTTTTTAATGTTTATTTACTTTTAAGAGGGACAGAGAAAGGAGACAGAATCCCAAACAGGCTCTTCAGTGTCAGCATGGAGCTCGGCTCAGGTCTCAGAATCACAAACCGTGAGATCATGTCCTGAGCCAAAACCAAGAATCAGACGCTTAACCAAATGAGTCACCCATGTGCCCCGACAGTAGAGAGATTTCTAATGATAACTGGGCACAAGTGTAAAGTATGAATGACATAGTGTGATTCGAGAGACTGGCACAGCAAAGGCTGCTATCCTGATTCCCTCTGCTACTGTAACATCTACTAGATGGAACTACTGGACAATGTTCCAATTTTCCTTAATGAAAAAAGAAAAGGGGGGGCGAGCAAGATGTGAGTTCAGAAAGCCCACTCAGGCCTGGAATGGGAGCAAAAGTAATCCAAAGCTGACCACAGTCCAGCCAGACTACAGGGGCGAAGGAGCAGCGTCTCAGAAAATACATACAGGGACTAATAGGTTAGCTGTTGCGATTGACCCTGGTGGAGAGTTTTATTAAAAGGCCATTAGCAGAAATGGAAATAATTAAAAATAGATACAAAGAAAACTCAGCAAATGAAAAGACCAGCATTTTTAACTTTATGAAAAATATAAACAAAGGAAGGAAAAATAACCACGGTATGTGACCACGCTCAGTTATAAAGAATATTAGAATAATCTTAATACTAATTTAATAAAAATTAGAATAGAATTATATTGGGAAGATGAGAGAGGAGAAGCAAAATGACCGCCGAATAAAGAGTTGCCTCCATCTTTCACGCTAAAATTGACAATTAAAGAGACAGCAATATATGTATCGTTCTTAGAACTTGGGAAAGTTGCAAAGGTTAAGAGGAAATTTTAAAATAGTTGAAAGCTGTTGCTTCTGGGGAAGGGGACCAGGAAAGTGAGAAAGAGCAAGTCAGGAAACTAAATTTTGTAATAGCTCTTTTATTACTATTCAACGTTGTTTTTTGTTGGCTTTCGGTTTTTTGGTTTTTATTTTATTTTATTTTATTTTATTTATTTTTTAATGTAATTTATTGTCAGGTTGACTAACATACAGTGCTTTTGGTTTTGGGGGTAGATTCCCGTGATTCATCGCTTACATACAACACCCAGTGCTCATCCCAACAAGTGCCCTCCTCAATGCCTATCACCCATTTTCCCCTCTCCCCTATTTCTCCCACGAACCCTCAGTTTGTTCTCTGTATTTAAGAGTCTCAAAAAAATAGTTACAAAGAGAGGGAGGGAGGCAAACCATAAAACTATTCAACATTTTAAACTATATGCCTGTAAATTATTGATTTTCAATTCAAAAATAAAAATAAAAATAAATGCTGGATTCCTAACGTAAACAGGTAGCCTTTCAGGTGATTAATTTTGAATATTAAAAAGAAACTTAAGGGGCGCCTGTGTGGCTCAGTCGGTTGAGCATCGACTTCAGCTCCGGTTATGATCTAGCGGTTCACGCGTTCCAGCCCCACATCGGTCTCTCTGCTGTCAGTGTAGAGCCCACTTTGGATCCTCTGTCTCTGCTCTCTCTCTGCCCCTCCCCCACCTAAAAAATAAACAAATAAAACATTAAAAGACATGAAAAGAAAGAAAGAAAGAAAGGAAAGGAAAGGAAGGAAGGAAGGAAGGAAGGAAGGAAGGAAGGAAGGAAGGAAGGAAGGAAGGAAGAAAGGAAGGAAGGAAGGAAGGAAGGAAGGAAGGAGAAAAAAAGAGAAATGTAATATTATCTGAATATGTCTCCTGACTGGAGAGAGGTATAATACAGATTACATGCAGATTAGCCCATCTGTTTCACCTTAATATCTTCACTTGACTTCTGTAATATTTTTATCCTTTTTAATTGTTTAAGTGGTCAGGGATCAAATCTTCTCCAGGATCCCAAATTTCATCCATGGGCATCTGCTACACACTCACATATTTTCTCTGAAACACAATGGTACAGGCGATGGTTACCCTTTCGTGGGGAATAAGAAGATACTCCTTGCTGCGTATGTAACCCTCACTGTGTTGAATAATCAAAGTCCCTCGGAACTGCGTAGCACTCTGGAGTTTTTGAACTACTTTCTCATGTTTGTATTCAGCCCTGCCACAGTCCTGAAAGGTAGGAAGGACAGAAGCTCAGAGAGTTTGAGTGACTTCCCTAAGGTCACTCAGCTGGTCACACCAAAGCCATCAGTAGAACCATCAACTCGTGACTCTCTCCACCTACCACGCTGTGCAGCCGTCTTGTTTTCAAATTTCATAAAGTCTCCATTTGTTTAATAGCTCTAGTTGCTGGCAGCCAAATGACCAGATGGTGGAAAAAGAAAGAGGGTGTATGTGAATTTCCTTCTCGAAAGCCCAGTCACTCTGCCCAGAGCCAGGCTTAGAACAAACTGCCCTCTGCCCAGAAGATTAACCCTGGATCCAGCTTGCAAACAACACACATTTGGGGGCTTAGGACTTTTCCACATTCAAGGGTCTCTTTTAAAATGGGAAATGACCCAGAGAAGTACAGAAATCCTTAGACAGGGTTGGTTGGCTGCTAGCTAAAAAATAAGCTTGAGATACTGTAAGGCAGTTAGGGGAGAAGAAAGAGACACCAATTATCCTAATTCCAAATTGTTCCCAGGGATAACCTTGACCATCCGAGCCAGAATTATTATAAAAGATTCCTTTAGCAGAACCGCCATCAGGTGCCAACCCTCATTTTGTCTACCAGTGAGTACATGGAATGATTAGAAAGACAACAACCGAAATACAAAAATCCCTGCTAAACCCAGGTCACTAAGAAACGTTAAGATAAACTTGCATTTAGAAACCTAACAATTATTTGTGCGTCAATTCAAAAGCAGTTGGACGTTTCATCTTGTGTGTCAGGGACAAGATTTTCTCTCTATTTTTAGCAAAAATTGCAAGCCAGGCACGTGCAGCGTTTGCTAAACAGAATGCGAAACAGGGTTTCTTCCCGGGTCCTCAACGTGACAAGGCCCAGAGCGGGGCAGAATCAAACACAGGCTGGGACTATCGCTTGGAAATAAGATAACCAAACAATGGGTCAAACTCAACGCTGGCATCCGAGGAGGACTCGACTTTTTTATAGTATGAATGAGCATTGCACATACATTTAAACTTACGGCCTGTTAGAATCCATTCGGGCTAGCTCTGTGTGTAATGGGTAGCAAACTCTATGCCGATTTAAATATAGAGTAAAGGATAATTGTAAGATGTCTCAATCAGGGTTTCTGCTAGTCTTCACATATTTTAAAGGCATAACACACAGAGGTTACATAACTGCCTTTACGGAAAACCCTGCATTCAGAGTTGTTTTTGAAGCCCGTTTGCAGCTGAGTGTTTACTAAATCAAGCACTAAAAACTAGATTTACACTGGTTTTTGGAAGCTGAATGCCAGCTGCAGCTGCCATTAGAGCAATTCAATTTCTTTTTTATAAAGCACAAGTAAGGCTCAATTTACTAAAGTTTTATTTCCTTTTTATGCATCCCATATGCTAGGGGAAAAAATTAAGTTTATGAGATTAAAAATGAGTTTTATGCTAAATGTTTACGAAGTTTCAGCTGGTTGCATTTGCAAGCCCTCAAACCCACCAAGTTCAGCTTCTGGTTTTTTTCCTAACAAAAGAAGGTCTTGATGTTTACGAGAGGAAATGGCCCAGACCTCCTCCTCTGTTCCCATCTAGCTCTGGCTTCCTCTTTCACTTCACACGGTTTTGTAAGAGTTGAGGTAGAGAGAGAAGTTCCTCAAGATGTCAAAATCTTCAGAAGGAAGGCTTCTATGTGGACTCGATTGCTTTTTTTAAATGGCTCCTTTTTCTCCCCCCTCCATTCCCTCTGTCTTGATTTAGCTAGTCTGGTGATGTTTTTCATGTCTGTGATCATCTCTAAAAAAGCAATATAGCTTTTACTTGATAGAAAGAAACATCTAGATAGCTAACAGCTGCTGAATCTGGAGAAGACTGCTTTTCATCACCTAATTACAAACCACAGTAGATTAAAAAAGTTGCATTTCTTTGCTCCAAAAGTAATGGGTACAACGAATTTTTTTTTAACTCTACGTATGTCATTGGGAAGAACCCAATATATCCCTTGTGAAAATATTTCACTATGCAAATTCTTCCTCCCTCTGAAATACTTTGGCCTTTCTTAGGATTCGTTTTTTGAATTACTCTAGTTCTGATTATGCTATCAAAGAACCTATCATCTTGGGGAATATTCATTGAAAAAGACAGGGTAGAAAAGTTTTTAAAGATGAGAAAGTCTTCTAGAGATAAGGTTAGAGAGAATCCATCCAAATGTCCAATGGAATAAGTCCATTTATATTCACTAAGCCACGCTGTTTCTACTTAACTATTAAAAGGTCGAGTTTTAAGCTTTCCTAGGAGTAGTAAAGGAAATTCTAGAGCCTTACAGTAGGAGACTGGAGAAGCAAAGAGAAAAAATCAATAATGTAGATATCACAGTCGATGACAGATGGACAATAGGCTCCTTTGAGAACAAGTCGTTAATGGTCATTAAGGGGACTCAGGTATGTCCTAGCACGTCACAGTGTTCCAAGGAGGGCTCTTGACTGGGAAGAGTTCACAGACAATTCCAGCACTGAGATTTCCTGAGCAAAGAAAAGAAATAAATATCATCTTCCAGGCATTGAGCTACATGGCGGAAGAGTTGACATGGACCAATTTTGGCCAGAGATACTAGCTAGGGGTCAGTAGATTGGAGTTCTCTTGGCGTGTGAACCAAATAATCCTATCCCAACAGGCAACTGCTGGCAAACAGGATGGTTTACACCAAAAAGAATAAAGAAGGACAACCATGTGAAATGCACAGTCCCCAGAAGGAAAGTTGAAGGATGCACACAGAGTATGGATCAATCTTATTGGCCCATAGGCCTGCAGCCTACAAAAGCAAAGAAGGGACACAGCAAAGATGCCCCTGGGCACTTAATCTCAAGTGTTTCTAGCAGCAAACGAGATCACTGGGGACCCCGCCAGGAGAGGGAGGGACTTAAAAGCCAGGGTCACCCCGATTGTACAGGAAGGGGCTTAGAGCATAGATTACTTTTTGTTGGCATGTTAACCATCCCGCACACTGCTTTAATGGTACCCCTTCAAACTATTATAGCATAGAAAGTGAGAGTCACACTGATGCACCATTAACCCTATTCTCAATTTGGGGATCTTTGCCCATCAGTTAGGAGAGACAAGGCAGGTGTTTACAAAACATCTAGGAAAGATGTAATTGGTAAGGTATTACCCACAATTCAGCAGAAACTTGGAAAGATAGAAGGACCCATGTATATAGGAGTGGTCTGAGAAATGTTTACAGAGAGATGAGTCTCAAAGGATGTATAGCATTTGGATAGAAGACCCAAGAAGGCATTTCAGGCCTAGGGAAGGATATGAGCCATAGCAAGTGATGCAGGTATAAGCGTGGTATGTTTGTAGAAAGGGGGCAGCAATGAGGAAGCCAACTGGGGCAAAGTGCTAGGAGGGTTACAGAACAGAACATGTGAAAGAGGGATTAGACTCAGGATGGAGGACTGTCAATAATAGACTGGGAAGCAATGACAAGCCTTGGAATTTGGGAGAAGAAAAATCGCATGGTGACTGTGGCAACTTAGAGAGGCTGGTCTGGTGATAGGGCAGCACGATAAAGTGGAAAGAAAAGAAGTTGGACCGCTGAGGAGGGAGCAGCAATGATCCAGGCCCCGAGGTAATGAAGCACAAGTAGAAGCCATGAAGAGAGAGAGTTAGGGTATTTGTTCTCTCCACTCACCTCCCCACCACATTCCCATGCCTTACTGATAGGAGATCTTGCTTCCACATACCCAGCTTTCTCTGGACCCCCATAGGGGGTAAACAATGTAGTAAGCACCAGGGAGCTCCCTCAGCCCTTGCTAGTTTCCTTAACCATACCACTGGGTTTTGTCTGTCTGTTTTTGAATGGACCATTTGTGTCTTTGCAGATCCTGACTTCCATAGACACCAAAAACATCTTGAAAGAAAAATAAAAAGCTATGAACTGGACAGGAAGAAAAGGAACATTGATGAATACAATTTTGACTGTGGGAAATCAGAAAACATGGCATAGAAATATCAAGGATTGGCTGGGAGTAAAGATTCTTAGAACCGCCTAGGGTGAACCTTGGCTCCTCCATTTTGTAGCTATGTAATGTCAACTGGGGGCACAATGCTTTGCATCTCTAGGCCTGAGCTCCTTCAGCTGTGAAATAAAGATGACCACTGGAATGGTGCCAGGCTTAATGCGTGTGCTGCATAAGTGTGCTCTCTTATTGTTGTTCTCAGGAGAACTCACATGGGAAATACTGATTATGAACTAAGACTTGTTCACTTTGAGCCAAATGGTGACACTAGAATCCTTAAGTGGTCATCTCCAGGAAGTTCTTGGAAATAAGTGCATTTGGGTAAGAGGAAATTACTAAGGCAAAGGTAGAGATAAAGTAACCGGCATGAAAGGAAAAGGTGAAACTTTGAAAACGGATGACCTTTTCAAAGGAAAGAAAGCATCAAAAGAGTAGCAATGTCTAAGAAATACGCACTGGACAAGCCCACAGTGAGTGGGTAGGAGGAAGATGAGAGACAAAGAAAAAAGAAGAGACGCGGAAGAGCTGGATCTCTCCATAATACAGAAGCTAAAAGAGCCAGAAGCAATGAAAATGACAGATGCCTTTGAACTTCGAAAAGAGATTACCTGGAGCTTTGGGAGACAAACCTTGAGGAAGTGGAATTGGAAGGAAGAAATAAGTCTTTCTAAAAAGCTGTTGGAGGGGGCCTGGATGGCTCAGTTGGTTGAGCCACCAACTCTCGATTTCGGCTCAGGTCATACTCCCAAGGTTATGGGTCAAGCCCCTTGTCTGCTCCATGCTCAGCGTGGAACCTGCTTGGGATTCTCTCTCTTCCTCCTTCTGCTCTTCTCCCCCACTCACATGCTCTCTCTCCCTCTCTCTCTCCCTAAAATAAAAAAATAAATAAAAAATAAAATAAAATAAAAAGCTTGAGGAAACAGGTACAGCCAAAGGTCATTCACTCTACAGTTTTTCCTCCACGATGCAGTAGTCAGGGGCACGCCCAAATTTTGAAAAGAAGAAGAAATTAAGAGAGAAAAGCTGAAATTTTTAAGGAAAGAAAAAACAAGTAAAATTGCAAAATGCTTCTGTGAAGAGAGAACAGGAAGAGGCTAGGTTTAAAAATCAAATTGGAATTTTTTTGGAAATGAGAAATCAAAATTCCAGGTGTTTGCAGGGCTTTCCTACCCTAACGGCACTCTTCTCATTTATAACAAAGCTACCTACTCAGATTTTAATTATTACCATCCAGCTGTGATGTTGGGCTAAGCGGCGACTCTGAGCTAGTTTTACGACAATCCCCTCCCCATCACCAAACAAAAGACAACCTATACTGCTTCACTTCAAAATAACATTGTGGTTAAAAACATGGTACCTAGGGGCACCTGGGTAAGTTGGCTGAGCATCCGACTTCCCTCAGGTCATGATCTCTCAGTTTGTGAGTTCGAGCACCACGTCGGACTCTGTGCTGACAGCTCAGAGCCTGGAGCCTGCTTCGGATTCTGTGTCTCTCTCTCTCTGCCCCTCCCCTGCTCATGCTCTGTCTCTCTCTGTCTCTCAAAAATAAATAAATGGTAAAAAAAAAAAAAAAAAAAAACATGGTATCTAGAGTAAGACTGGCTGAGTTTATACTTCCAACTTTCCCTCTGAGTGGCTACGTGCTGTTGGGCAAATTACTTTACCTTTCTATACCCAAATTTCCACATCCTAAAAGGGAGATAATAACAGGGCAGACGTCCCTGGGACACTGCGAGGAATAAATGAGATAACACAAATAAATCATTTAAAACAATGCCTGACGTATAGTAAAGAATCAATGATCCTTGGTTATTATTCTCCACATATAATCACCTTATACAATAATTATATATTAATTTTTTCTCCTCAGGTCAGTACTCTGATTTCTTTCAACTCAAAGAGAACATCATTCTAGAAAACTCTATTGATAATCATGCCCCAGGATAATGTAAGTTTGGATATAATGCAATTGAAAATTGGCAAGTGTCTTCATCTGTACCCAATCTCGCTTGTCAAACAGAGCAAAGCCAGCAAAGCTCTTGTTTTCTGAGAGGAAAACACATGGGATGCGGAGGTAAGACTGGCTGGAGAGACTGTAGAACCCCGTTTTAGGAAATAGGCAGGGGAGCATGTCCCTATCCCCAGTAATCTCTCAGCCCAACTTCCCCATCCTGAGCTGAAGAAAAGGGCATCAAGTGACCCAGAGATTTCTGGAATCCCCACTGCTGCCCTGAAAGCCCAGCCACACCCACAACCCAGAATCATCCCTATTGATGTTCCACCAGAGACACACACGATGACCACCAAGTGGTACCAAATTGCACCTGGGACCAGGAAGGATTAATGGTGTCATCAAGACTAGAAGTCTGGTCAATCGGCTGCACCGACTGGCCTCCAGAAAACTGTTTTGGGTTGATTAATAGTGTCTTTTTTATTTTTAATTTTTATTTTCTTAATTATTTTTTTAAGTAGGCTCCATCTCCAACATGGAGCTTGAACTCACAACCCAGAGATAAGAGTCACATGCTCTCCGGGCTGAGCCAGCCAGGCTGTCCCTGATTAATAGCCTCTTAAACCTGTTAGTTTTTCTGTCTCTCCTGGCTGAACTCCAATTTCCTTCAGGGCAGAGTTTATTTTAATCAAGTCGTTTGGTTTGTTTGTTTTTTTAATTTCCCACAATGTCCAGCACAATTTAGTGAGAAAACCATTAACCACAGTAACACAAACAGGGGGCTCCGGAGGGATTTAGCTTCACCCTACCATTCCATAACCTCCAGATCTCCTTCAACACCTCCCCAATCCCTTTGAATTAACAAATTGTGTCCCAAATCCCCCTGTTTTATGGAAATCCTGAAGTAACTTCTGAGTTGGTATTAAATAAATGTTCCTGAAATTTTGTTTGATCATATGATAGATCCCTTGTTTTATGTCCCTCAAGTGTGTCTCTAGCTCCCCTTTGTGGAGGGTAAAGACCATGGTATCTCCAACAGGTAGTTCAGCTGGCTTGGGGTCCCAGGAGAAAAGGAGCAAAAACCCTACAACTACTTTAGCTGACCTACAAAGAAAGGCAAATGCTATTTTGCTACATGTTATCAAGAGAGAAAAATCCTAAATAGAGCAAACAACAGGAAACAAGACTGAAAACAACTACCTGGCCCACTCCTTTGAGTTGGGCGCTGGTATCTACTCTTCCGTTTGAGTCCTCATAGGATCCCACATAGCTCCTCTTCTCTCTTGCTTCTAGAAAAGCCTTTTCCAGTCTATTTTTGGACAACCAAAAGCTTTCAAGGTTGTTCATTCAGACACCTGCCAATGTTCGTTAGAGCTGCTTAAAAAGTTAACAGTGGAGCAATCTCTATGTAGATCTTACTCTATCAGAATGAAATGACTGCCTTCCTCCCACCCTCGCTTATGGCAGTTCAAGTTACCATATTTCATCTTCTCACCCACCAATCTGTTCTGCTAGAAGTGGGCAGATAATGGCAAGAGGCTCCTCCTTTGCAGTCTTTTGACAATACTAATATACCACTACCACCTTCATTTTTCTTATTTATTGCTTCAGAATTGATGCTGCCCAGGGCGTAAACTCCAAACAGAATAATTAGCAAATGGTCCATAGCTGTGTTCATCTTTGAATTCATCGGTCGTATGAACGACTCTATTTGTTTACTCTTTCGATATCCAGGTGCTTGTTTTAGCTTCAAGGAGTTTCACAGCACATTTGGGAAGACACGGGAGTAAGCAGATGATAGCAAGATGCTGTGATAAGTGTTGTAGCAGAACTATGCACAGAGTAAGAAGGTTAAGAAAGCCTTTCCAATGAGGGGAGTGGCTGGGCTGAATTGGGAAGCCGAGCAGACAGAAGTGGTGGAATCAGTATCCACAGAAAGAACAATCTGCTCACTCAGGCAAGCCAGGGCACAGCCCATTCGGGGAGAAACTCGCATGGGAAGTAGAAAAGCAGGAAGGGACTGGCTGAAAATCACGTTGGAGGAAGAGGAAAAACTAACTATATAGAAGAACTTCTAGATGTTTGGCTGGGGGTGGGGGTGGTCATGAAAGATTTTTTTAAATGACACACGAGATCTTCAGTTGAGAAAGTTAACTCCTGAAAGAAGAATGGTATCAAGCGGTGACTAACTCAAGGCTGGGACAAAAGTGAAGAGGCTACTAAAATAAGCCACACAAGAAATAGTAAGGATCTTGACTAAGGACCTAACGGTGGGGGGATGGGAAGGGAGAGAAAGACACGCATTTGAGGAATAATAAAGAGATAGTGTCAGAAAATCATACTGACTGATAAGACGTAGGGGTCAAAAAATGAAGGAGTCACCGATGATTCATTCATATGTTTCTGGCTTAAGCACCCAGGTAGATAGTGTTACCACTCTCTACCCCAGGGAAAACGAAGAATTCAGGAAGAGTTGATTTGTTAGATGCATTGACTTGGAGGTTTCCATAGAACTAAGAAGAAATGTCCAATACACAAGTAGATAGACAACTCTTGAGTTCAAGAAAGAATTCAGTAGTGGAGATACAAATTCAGAAGCCATTAGCAAGCACGCTGGTGGGAGCTAAAATCATGAGAGAAAAGAAGTTCATTCAAGGAGGCTATGAAGAATGAGAACAAGGTTGGGAATCAAGAGCAGACTGAACAGGAGCAGACCGTAACTTTAGCTAATGTCTACCACCCTACATTAAAAATGCATCCAGAACAAAGGCAAGTGCCATTCCTCCATATTCTCTGGATGTGTTTATTTGCTGTTCTGAAGTTCATTGTGGATTTGTGTTATTTCATGAAGGCTACATTTTCATATTTGAATTGGTCTAAGGGGCTAAGTAAGAGTGGGGGTTCTGATGGAGATGGGGGTGTGTAAGTCACCTGACGCCAAGCCTGGCTGCATGGAACCTATGGTTTTAGGAAAAGGAATATGGGCCATTTGACTCAATGGACTGTGGGCATAACAAGGGCTAATACTGATACAGCTAGAATCAGTCTCAATCCAGAACTCGTACTTAGGTATTTTGGAACACCCACATGGGCACAACCATCTCAGCATCTTATGAATATTACACGAGGTCTTGGTCAACACTGTTTTGATCTTTGTCTATCTTATTCTCAGGGCTCTGGAACCTGCTGTTTTCTCTTACCTTTCAACATATCCTATTCACTGAAATATTTGAACAAGTCACTTGTTTGTGTGCAAGCAGCATCTAATCTGAATTAATCAGAGCTTGTTGCAAGTGACAGAACCCCAAGTCAAACTAACTGACACACAAGGAGAAGTATATTCCAAGAAGCTTGGTTCA
Organism: Paguma larvata; assembly: GCA_030068075.1. Taxonomy (NCBI): domain Eukaryota; kingdom Metazoa; phylum Chordata; class Mammalia; order Carnivora; family Viverridae; genus Paguma; species Paguma larvata. The sequence continues at coordinate 116,405,701 of CM057828.1, forward strand.
GACACTCTCCCTGTCCCATGTGTCTACATCTTGACTTCTATCTCCCCTCTCGAGGCTGATTTTCTCCACAGAGCAGCAAGCAGTCCTTCACAACTCCCAGGTTTCACCCCAGGAAACATGTCAAACTCCTTCTCGCTGGTCCCAAGTTCAAAACGCCTGAGGAAATTCTCTGGCTGACCCAGCCTAGGCAACATGTCTACCCCACGAACACACATTCTGCCCAGAAAGCTGGCATTCCCTGAAGGGAAGGCAAAAGAATAGACATTCGCCATATGCTTAGAGCAGAATCCTCCCTTTGTTACCTCGTCCTCCCTCCCCACCCCCCCAACCAGATCTGCCTGGGTGCCTTATACATCAGGGAAGCTTCTCCTCTTTTAGACTCCATTTCATATTCATTCTGCTCAATCATCCCTGAAAGGTCTTATCGACTCTCAGGTTGACACCCTTCACTCCTCTACACTTCTGTAGACACCTTTGCTTCCAGGACCCCTCATGAAATCTACCTGTCTTCTGCTCACCTAATGCAAACCAGATGAGATGGGAGGAGGTCAGAGTTTACGTAAAGCTGGATCATCCAAAAGAGAGAATATTTGCCCTACTGGTGTCACACTATGGCTTTGCAATCCTACCAAGAAGGAAGCTTGGTGAATTTAAAGAGAACAAATCTATCACTCCTTTGTGCTAATTCTGATTTTTAAAAACACATACACACACACAAATGTCTTTAGAGACATATGGCAATTTAAGAAAGCAGGAAACCAAAGAACCTGACATTTCTGGAACAACAAATAAAAAGCTCCTTAAAAGTTAACAAGGCAAAGACGAATGTGGATTCTAACATGTGAAGTTAGTAAGTATTTTGTGATTTGGCTCTGCTGGAAGTTATTACACCAGAACGGAGCCAACATGGAAACTTAGTTTGAGCTACAATTCCCTGTGAAAGAAATCTAAAATTAGTCACCGTGTAATCTGGGTGTGGAGTATTTCTAATGGGCCGCTAAGCAGATTGGTAATTAACTTTTGTTCTTTGAATGGAAGAAGACATTAGACTGATGATATGTTGGAAGACAGATTTGGAAAACATGGCTATACCCAAGACCATTTATTAAAGGATCCATGTGAATACAAGTTCTAAAATGCATTAATAATTTTTAGTTCATTTAATATTTGATAGCTATTTCTTTGGTATACATATTGAAAATTTCCCTTTCATCAATTACTATTTCATATGATTTTTATTTTCTTGGCTATGTGGCCTTAGTTACCAGAGGAAACAAAATAAGTAAAGGGTTATGTTTTTATAATTTATTTTTGTTTTTTATTTTATTTTATTTATAAATTAATAAGTGAATAATAATAAATGAGTTCATTAATAAATATTAATATTAAATTGGCAGAAGATTGAATATTGTAAAACAATTTATGAAAACATAATGCTTTGCTTACTTAGTTAATTCTAAATTTATTTGTTTATTAAGAAATAAATATTAATCTGGAAATCTGAATGTATACAATGGTTATAATTCACTTTATCTACTTCAGTCCTGTTAAGTTGGAAACAGCTAAAAGGTTTTTTTTTTTCAGTCCATAATACCACTTTTATTTCTTTTTTTAATGTATTTATTTAAATTCAAGTTAGTTAACATACACTGCAGTATTGGTTTCAGGAGCAGAACCCAGTACTTCATCACTTACACATAACACTCAGTGCTCATCCCAACACGTGTCCTCCTTACAGTTAAAAGCTTTTATGTGATTTTTCAGTATAAGAAATTATATTTCATGGATATTACCACTAGGTGGCTCAAGAGGCTAAAATAACATATGTGCAGGGGGAAAATAACCCAAATATTTAAAGATTTATATCTCTTTCTGCAGTTATATGCTTTATAGTTTTATTTCCTACAAATTTTTATACTATTTGTAGATAATCACTGCAACACTACCCATGGGAGACAATAACTTTAACGTAGGTCATCGTGGTGTGTGCCACTTTTACCAAGGAGAGAGAGGGTTAATGGACAAAATGAATGAGTTATGTGACATTTTGCCATAAAAATGTAATAATAAAATAAATTAAAATCTTACCAGCTGACTGAGAACACAGTATTCAATGGGGTCTGAAGGGCTGACGTCTTGGGCTATATTTCATTTTAATTTATCAAGACATTTCTAGAGATTACCTGCTTCATTTTCTGGCAGTCATGGTTATTATTTATGTCTCTTCGAGGCAAACAATTTGCAGCCAGGGCTTCAGCTCTCTACAGTCCAGGGACCTTGAAAATCAAACCATTTTTTCCTTAATAATTAGTTATTAAAATAAAGACTCTCCAAATAGGGCATCTATTATATCAGATACCTTGGGACCTCCTGCTCTTTCTGAGACATATAAAACAAGAGCAGAAAATGGTTATTTTTTCCCCAACTTTAATAAACATCTTATAATTCTGTTTGTCCAAGGTAGAGTACCAGGAAGTGAAGAGAGAAGAGATGGACTACAAAGCTGGAAAGGAAAGTATTAAGCCTATAGATTCTGCCAAAGAGGGAAAACAGAGTAGGGATCTTAGAATAGGAGGGCCTTATAAATTCCTTAACCAAGAAGAATCAGTATTTATTCGGAAGATAGCTATTGCTCCAGGCTTTCTTAGTACCAACAGAAGCTCTTCTCTTCTAGTTTAAAATTCAGAAGCACTGAAATCTTAAATGTCCTTTCAAGATACTGGTTTTATCTTTAGATTATTGGTCTTTATCCTTGGATGATTTGTCCTTATAATTACCAACAATCAAAACTTCCATTCTAAAAGTTATTTAATTGGCTCTACTTTAGGGGAGAAGCAAAATCCTCTTTATGGGAGCAGTTAAGGGAGAATTTTTCTAATTCTTGTAAGAGGCCAGTAGCATTTTTTCCCGAATTTTTAACCTCCGTAGAGGTATTTTTTTAAATATTTTCCTTGGCCGTTTATTATTTGTCATTTGGAAGTACATGTGGGAATCTGAGCTTGGCTTAAAAGAGAAGTATTGATTTTCCCTAAGGGAGATATTTTCGGTTCAGCTGCAGTAACAGCAGGCCCTGATATTTTTGTATTTGTACCCGGGCACCTGACATTTAGGTTTTATTTGAACATAGAGTTGTAAATATAACATGAACTAGTTCTCACATAGCTCTTAAATACTGAGATCTAATTACTTCTTTCCAAGTTTAACACCTATACTTGGTCAAAGCTCTAGCCAGTTAGCTTTTTGAGAAAGAGATGAAATCTTACCTTCCCAAATTACGGCCATGAATAGTTTCCACTGAGTGATTTAAAAAAAACCCAAAAAAACCCCAAAAACTTGAATGCCTGGGTGGCTCAGTCAGTTGAGTGTCAGACTCTTGACTTTGGCTCAGGTCATGATCTCATGGTTCATGGGTTCGAGGCCCACACTGGGCTCCATGCTGTCAGCTTGGGATTCTTTCTCTCTCCTTCTCTCTCTGCCACCCCCCGATGCTTGCTCTCTCTCAAACAAACAAACAAACAAACAAACAAAAAACTCAAAGCAGCTGAAACAATAAAAGAGACTAAATGCTAGAGGTACGGCTGGGTTCAGGGGTGGTTTGACTCAGTTACTCACCAATGTCATCCAAGACCAGGTTTCCTTCTGCATCTGTCTGCTCTTGGCAATGCCAAGTTTACTTCCAGTGGTCCTACTTTGGCCATTCACAACTGCCTGCTCCCATTCATATCTAAGGATAGAGAAAGAAAATGGTAATCCAAAATTTTTCCAGAAGAGAGAGGACACTTCCCTCCCAGAAATTCCTCAGCAGACATGGTCTGCAGACTTACTGCCCACCCCTGATACAGTAAATCTGGCCAGGGAACGGGACCCCATTGTTACCTCAGGCCCAGGCTACATGCCCCATCTCAGTAAGCAGAGTGAAATCAACTGCCCCCTAGAAAACGAGTTGCATGCAAGAGGTATGGGTACCAGTGTAAACACCAGGGCTCTTAAAGGAAAAGAAGACAATAACAGCGGCAGTGGGAGGGCAGAAAGGATATATACTAATTCATACACCTGACTGTATACGAGGAACTCTGGAACCAAATTGCTTAAGTTTGAATCCAGGCCCTCCCACGTGTTAGCTGCATGACCATGGGCAAGTCACTTGTGGTCTCTTGTCAAGTAATAATAGGTGGGGCAATGATTTGCTCCATTGCTTATATCAGCGTTTTTCTAAAATCCATGATATTAGGGGGCCTGGGTGGCTCAGTCGTTAAGCATCTGACTTCAGTTCAGGTTATGACCTCACAGTTGGTGAGTTCAAGTCCCATGTCGGGTGAGCTTGAGCCCCGCTTTGGGTAAGATCCAGCCCTGATTCAGGTAAAAATACGAGCCCCAGGTGAGCCCTGCTTCTCTCTCTCTCTTCCTCTCTCTCTCTCTGCCCCTTGCTCACTTGTGCCCTCTCTCTTTTTAAAATAAATAAATAAATAATACAAACCACGACATTAAACCAAGATTCATCATATACTTCCTTTGTGAGAAGCATTTAGAATTAGAAAGAACACAAAAGTGAGCCAAACGATGTTCTACTTCACAGAGCTAGCAACTCCGGAGAGGAAATAAGAGCTTAGAAATGGTAATAAAAGAAGGGATAAATCACATTAAAAAGATGTGTTTCCTAAAATGCATTTTTTTCTTCTTTTTTAATTTTTTTTTGAAATTTATTTACTTTGAGAGGGAGAAAGAGCACAAACAAGGGAGGGACAGAGAGAGAGAGAGAGAAAGAGAGAGAGAGAGAGAGAGAATCCTAAGCAGGCTCCACACTGTCAGCACGGAGCCAGATTCGGGGCTTGAGCCCACAAATCCACAAGATCATGACCTGAACCAAAATCAAGAGTTGGAGGCTTAACCAACTGAGCCACCCAGGCGCCCCATAATGCATTTTCTTTCTGATTAAATAGTCTTTAAGAGTAAGCATGTTTTCTAGTGTTTTACAAATTCTATATGAAGCTGATACAATTTTTTCTGGATAGTCATTCATTAATGATAAATGTCAACAACAATTAAAAATCAATCAGACAATAAAACTGCCGGAAAACAACAACAAGAAGAGGAGTAACCAAATTTCAGCTATCAAGCGCATAAAATAGAATGTTCTCAGTTCTCTAATATTAAAGATAATGGAGAGGAGCAGAGGTGAGGACTGTTCACCTCTGAGGAACTTTTCCTTGGAAGTATATTTGTGCTTACAGGCAATATGGGACAATGGAGATTCCATGACTGACAATGTCACAAAAAGAACCTCACTGTGGACACTTAGGAAGTTGCCATTTCCAGGCCCCGCCTCTGGCCCTGCTCTTTCCTAGAGTGAGAATAGACAGATTTCCTTGGTCCTAAAGAGTTTATTCTCTTGGAGCAAAAGTGGAGCTAAAATTTTGCGTTTCAAACACTCGTAATGGGTAAACAGGATGTCAGCGAAGCAACTCAGTAATATCACCCATAGGGGGAGCTACTGCGCCTTTCACTCGCAGGGTTGACCTCCTCCCTCCCTTCAGGTCAGGGCAGCTCCAGATCACACAGCTCGCAGCCGCTGCTTTCCTTTCAACTCCTCAGAGTTTTAAACATTGTCCTCTTTACTTCATGTTTCCCCTTTGCTAAAAAATATAGTCACAGTAAAGGAACAGTTCTGCAAAACGGAAAAGTCCAACTGAATTAACACCAGATGGAAGGTCCATACTGTCTTTGTTCCAAAAAAGCAAAGAAAAATGCTCATCACCATTTTGTATTCACTGGTACTCCTGGTAACTTCTTTATATCCTTTTGGAATTTCATACATAAAATTTGCAGGGCGGGAGAAAGAGATTACCTCTCATGAGCACCTAAGGTCTTTGAAATGGAATCTACAGCAAAGGAGCTAACTGGCATTTCTGCCAAGCTGTGTGAGCCCGGGCGACAGTTTTTCCTGTTCTGAGTCCCCAGTGTGTGGCTCAGATTAAATACCTCAGTAAATGGATGTTGAGTGGAGTTCAATTTTTTTCCAGAAGGTTTGTGAACCAGCCCAGATTAGATGTGACCAAGAAAACAATGATGTGATCGATAAAAGCCAAGGACTGAGGTGGAGCCCGGAGAAGATTTACAACTGAAACATTACCTCCAGAAGGGAGTGGCTAGGCAGGGCTCACTCAGAGCTACAATAACAACCGGTATGGGCAAAAAGAAAAAGTTCACAGCATTTCAGAAATGAGAATTCCAAAAGACTATCCCAGTCCATCCCAAACTAAAGGGTTGACTCAACCCTTTAGTTTACAGGTGAGAAGAGAGAAAGATGTTCACAGAAGGAAGCAGCTTGCCTACAGTCTCTTCTTAGCTGATTAGAAGCAAAAGGGAGACAATGAATGATTTCATCCCCGGGGTGATCCCAACTCCGCTTAGCAGTGGCCACTTCACCCAGGGCGGGGAGATGGGCCTGGATTGTCAGAAGAGAGGGTTCTTGAAAAACCAAGCACCACCTCAGAGTTCATGTCAGAGCTTCAGTGATTATTTTCAGGGCTAGGGCAAATCGCTCAGTGTCCAGTTAGAAGTATAATAAAATTGGGGCACCTGAGTGGCTCAGTCGGTTGAACGTCCGACTTCAGCTCAGGCTGTAATCTCAGGGTTCATGAGCTCAAGCCCCGCATCGGGCTCCCTGCTGTCAGCGTACATCCCGCTTTGGATCCTCTGTCCCCCTCTCTCTCTCTCCATTTCCCTCACTCATGCACTCTGTCTCTCTCTCTTGAAAATACACATTTTTTTTAAAAAAAGAAATGCAATACAATAAAAGCAAAATTTCATCAGTTAGAAATAAGGAAACAGCGAGTCTCCTCCCATTCACACTTCGCCCTGATGTGCCAAAGCCCAAGGCGGAAGACCATGTCCAAAGCCCCTACAAAGAAAGCAAAGGCCAAAAGAGGACCTAGTTTCTCAAAACTCTTCCATTAGGTCTTTTGATCCAATGAGTCTTGGCCCCAGAGTTTCTAAAAGACCTAGATTATTAGAAATATTTTGATGGGGTAATGTGAGTTTAAATCTGAAGGCATGTGAACGAGAAAGAAGATATTCCATGCCATACACATGTATGAGATTCAACAAAATCCCAGAGTGAAGAAGGGATGAATTTAGCAGGAGCCGGCCACCCCATCAACCTTGTCATGTGATTTCCTCACAGTCTAGTTCCAATATATGCCTCTTTTATGTTTATTTATTGAGACAGAGAGAATAGGAACAGAGGAAGGACAGAGAGAGAGAGAGAGAGAGAGAGAGAGAGAGAGAATCCCAAGAAGGCTGCTCGCTGTTAGCACAGAGTCAGACACGGGGCTCCATCTGACAAACCATGAGATCAAGACCTGAGCCAAAATCAAGAGTCGGACACTCAACCGACTGAGCCACCCAGGTGCCCCCCAATGCATACTTTAAATATCTACAACAAACTCCTAAGTCATACAGTAAACAACAACCTGTAAGACGACCATTTTGTAATAGACGCTGAAGCAAATAAATGTGTGGCTCCTGCTTCCGTTCATATACTCAATCCATTGTTCGGTCTTGAGTTGATGAGCTGTTTATCAAGTGATTAGTGTATCAGGCACTGCGCTTTTAAACTTTCAAGATAAGAAACAATCCTTCCCTCCCGGACCTCCAATTCCAGACAGGGTGATAGAGAAGAAACCAAATTACGATGTTTGCAGTGAGAAAGTGCTTTAACAGAAGGATGACTGCAGGGTCAAGGGAGAACAGAGGAGTGAGGGAATCCTCTCTGATATGTGGGGATGTTCATTCAATTAGAGTTCTGGTGCCAAAGACTCCCCATTGACTCATTTCATAAACTAACAGTCATGCGATTTTCTCTCTAATGGTAAAACCTCCAACGATGTTAATTCCAAATTTCCCTGGTTGGTATTTAATAAACACTTGTAGAATTGAATTTTGTCTCTCCCTCCCTCTCTGAACTTCCACCTCTTTTAACCTAACAAGACCCTTGTTTAACTTGGTAGCTATAAGAAAATGCCCTTGCAAATTAGCAAGATCATACATTACAGCCTGAAATAAGTAGATTTCCTTATATGGTCAGAAGACTGGAAACATAGATCAGCTGTTCTCCAGTTAACAGAAGTGTTTTCAAAGATGGTTACATACATTTTTTAAATTTGTTGTTGAATCCTAGAACAGAGGGAATTTGGAGATGACATAGATTCCTATTTTTATGCGAGTAAACCCAGTAAACCGAGACCTATGCTGATTGAATGAAATAGCCAAGCTCATAAAATTAGCATTAGAAGGTGCTTGGCAGCCTTTAATTATTGTTGTCACAGAACTCGCAATCACTGCCTTTCATTTACTCAAGGTTTTAGAGCCGACACACTGTCACCAATACTCCTGCCATCATTGTTGGGGATTTCGATACTCCATATGGAAGTCATATTTAACTCATCAGCCTACCAGTTCTTGACTCATCACCAGCAAGGGTCTGGTTCCAGCTCACCTCGGCCACACCCCTCTCCATGCTCAGCCCCTTGTCCAGATCGTTACCAACAGGTGCATCCCATCTAAAACCCCACTTTCAGACATCCCACCTTCCTCCCACCAGCTTGTTCTCTCTTACACCCCAACTCCAACTGTGTTTGGCTCTATGGACCTCATTTCCATCGTTCATTCCCCCCTCACATTCTCACTTCTCTTCACACTCGGCTCACATTCCATGACCAACATGGTAAGCACCCCTTGCCAAACACCCCAATGCCATATTCATTACTCCTTCACTCATAACTACCTGAAAAACTCCAACCTTGACCACATCCGACTCTCTCCCCACTCCTCACTTGTACCTGTGCAACTAGGAAAGACACAATCGTGCTAACTGCTCTTTCTGTAAAATCACAACCACAAGCGCTGAGCGCTGACCCTCAACGCTGCCTGCCAGTTGTGTGCTTTTAGCAAGTTTGCTCTCCTAAACAAATATTCCACACCTTCTGTCTTCTCGAACCTCACAAACCCTTACCTTCTGCAAGATCAGCTGAGTGCTTCTTATTTCAATGAGAAAAAAATACAATCCTTGTCCACAAATCTACTAACTTTTTGTAGCTGTAGCCATATTCCTTGTCTTCCCTTTTGAAACAGTGAACTTGGTCCTTGTGCGTTAGATCTCACCGCCTTTCCTACTCAACAATTTCAATTCTGCAAATATCCCCTTTCTCCTGCCTCATCAACTTTTCTTTCTCTGCCGAATCATCTCCATCAGCATTTACACATGTTTCCATCTTAAAAATGTATCTATTGTGCCCACATTTCCCTCTAGGCACTGTACCACTTCTCTGCTTTCATCAAAGTCACCCATGACCTCTAAATGATCAAATCCAGTCATTAATTTTTATTCTTTCTCTTCCTTATCAGCAGGGTTTGGCACATATAACTATGCTTCCTTCTTCTCTTGGTTTCTGGACAACACACTCTTGCTCTCCTTCATCCTTGGCCACTTAGTCTCAGCCTCTTTGATGGATCCTCTCCTTGCCAACTTATAAATGCTACAGTGTCCGAGGGCTTCCTTCTCAAACCTCTTCTCTACTTGCCAGTTTTTTTAATGTTTATTTATTATTGAGAGAGACAGAGAGAGAGGATGAGCGGGGGAGGGGCAGAGAGAGAGAGAGACAGAATCTGAAGCAGGCTGTAGGCTTTGAGCCATCAGCACAGAGCCCAATGCGGTTCTCAAATTCATAAGCCGTGAGATCATGACCTGAGCCAAAGTCGGATGCCCAACTGACTGAGCCACCCAGGTGCCCCACCGCTTTTTTTTTAATGTTTATTTATTTATTTATTTCGAGAGAAAGACAGCATTAGCAGGGAAGGGGCAGAGAGAGAGGGAGAGAGAGAATCCCAAGCAGGCTCCATGCTGTCAGCACAGATCCCAATGTGGGGACTCGAACTCACGACCTTCGAGATCATGAGCTGAGCCTAAGTCAGATGTTTAACCCACTGAGCCACCCAGGAGCCCATAACCTTATCTGTTAGAGGCAAACAACAGGCAGAGCTCTGGAGTTGCGAGGCCAGGTTGAGCTCAACCTCTGACTCATACCTGCCAGATGGACCACAGGTTGTCTGACAGTGACCTCTACCTCATTATATTGTTACAATCTCTGCCCACGCAGGAGCACAAGCTTCACTGACTTAACATAGGATATATGTAGAGGCATGCTTTTTAAGTACACCTGTGCAACCATATGCCCGCCTTTATATGTAATGTCAAAACTCCCCTTCCTGAATATTCATCCTAACCAAAAATGAAAGAAACCCAGTCACACCCAGTCTGGGAGTCATGGCTTTGGAAGTTATTCCCCATGATGTCCTTATCTGCTACAGATAAAGTTTCCTTTGTGTGACATCTCCACCTGGTGCAGTCTCTATCTGTAAGTCATCAGGGAGTGAACTCATGTTTAGGTCCGTTATAGCTGGGACAAAGGAGGTATGTTCAGAGCTGAATGGAAATGAGAACTCAAGGATTGAGGAAGAGCTGGAAACCTGAGTCATGCCCTTTTAAGGGTGCTTGAAGTAGGCGCACTTGGGTGGCTTGGGTGGTTAAGCCTCCAACTCTTAATTTCACTTCAGGTCATGATCTCGTGGCTCATGAGTTCCAGCACTGAGTCTGGCTCTGCACAGCCAGTAAAGAGTCTGTTTGGGATTCTCTCTTGCCCTCTCTCTCTCTCCCCCTTCCCCACTTGTGCACTTGGGCCTTAGTGTACGTCCTCCTTGTAAACAAAGGTCAAGGAGTTAATGATTTCTTTGGAGTCTTCCAGCAGGAAAGATAACATCTAAGTAGTGACCGGGCAGGGTCGCCATAAATGTTCTCCAAGATCACTGACTGCAAACACCTTGACATCAAAACCCCTGGCTTCAGGGAATGAGTGAGCTCTGAAGGCCACCTGGCCCCCATCCATGTTCTGACCAGTTCTTGGATGACCGAGTGGACAGATGCACCAGACCAGAGTCACCAATAAAAACCCCAGACTCCAAGCAAAGATGAGCCTTGTGCTCCTTTTCCTTTCTGAGTCTCCTGGCTGATCCATCTGTATCTGCTCTCTCTCTACATCTTCAATAAACTCTGCTCTCTCCTCCTGCAGGCTCACATTTGATCTCCATTCTGTGGGAAACCAAGGACCCTCTTGGCTGGTCCCAGAGGATCCTCTCTGGGTCCTCAGTCTTAGAAACTATCATGATTCCACACCTTTCTTGTCCCTTTTTCCTAAATCAACACTATCCCATATACGGAGCTGCTCCTTCAGCCCAAATCCTGGAGTGAAACATGAAAGCTAACCCTCAAAGATTGCATCACGTGAATGAAAACTAGACCTTTGTTGCAAACCACTGAAATTTGGGGTTATTTTAAATTTTCTTTTAATGTTTATTTTATTTTTGAGAGAGAGAGAAACAGAGCATGAGCGGGGGAGGGGCAGAGAGAGAGTGGGAGACACAGAATCCAAAGCAGGGTCCGGAGCTGTCGGCACAGAGCCCGATGCGGGGCTGGCTCGACCTCACGGGCTGTGAGATCATGACCTGAGCCGAAATCGGAGGGGCTTAACCAACTGAGCCCCCCGGGTGTCCCTGTAAGCCACAGAGGTTTTCAATCATCTGCTACTGCAGCCTAATTTAGCCTCAGTGAATTAATACAGACACCTAGAGCAGCAGGGTCTGTGAACTCTGTGAAAAACCAGAAAGTAAATAGTTTAGGCTCTGCTGACCTACAGGCTGTCAGGACTACCAAATTCTGCCATGGCCTCGCAAAAGGGCGCATAGATTATCGGTAAACAAAAGAACATGACAATGCTCCCACAAAACTTTCTTTACAAAAACAAGTAGCAGACCAGATCTGGCCCGCACAGGACAGCTGGATAGATACTCCTGAGGAAGTGCTTTGAGGAATTTAACCAACGGCGAGAGGTTCTGCTGGCGGTTGCCTACAATCACCTTTGTTAATTTTACGCAGTCAGTATTATTTTCTAAGTTTGTATTAAAGATGATAGAGAACGGGCTTCGTTGTATTAGTTCTGTTGAAAAACAAAATTCAACCGAGGAAATCTGAAGACCGAATTGGCTCTATGAACAATTCATGAATCGGGCAGCATCCTGTCGAGCAAGTAAGAGGGGGGCCCTGAGAAGCTGTACAACTGGAAGGTTTGGGGACACCTGGGGGGCTCCATCAGTTAAGTAGCTGACTCTTGATTTCAGCCTCAGGTCATGATCTCGCAGTTCGTGAGTTCAAGCCGCGCATTGGGCTTCGCACTGACAGCAGAGAGCCGGCTTGGGATTCTTTCTCTCTCCCTCTCTCTCTCTCTCTCTCCCCGTTACCCACATGTGTTTGTGCTGTCTATCTGTCTGTCTGTTTCTCTCTCTCAAAAATAAATAAATAAACTTTTAAAAAAATGGAAGGTTTTTATAGGAAGGAGCGTCAGGCAAGAAAGCTATTAGCAAAAGATAAGAAAGAATTGTTGGGGCGCCTGGGTGGCTCAGTCGGTTGAGTGTCCGACTTCGGCTCAGGTCATGATCTCACGGCTTGTGAGTTCGAGCCCCACGTCGGGCTCTGTGCTGACAGCTTGGAGCCTGGAGCCTGCTTCGGATTCTGTGTCTCCCTCTCTCTCTGCCCCTCCCCCACTCACGCTCTGTCTGTCTCTCAAATTTGAATAAAAATTTTAAAAAGAAAGAAAGAATTGTTTCAGGCAAGATCACCTTCCCTTAGGGGGAAGGGCAGAGGGTCTTAGTAAGCAGATTATCTCCTCTTCCTCTAGGGGATGGAGAAGGCCCCCAGACAGAAACCTCTCTGGTGAGTACCGGAAAATTCCTGACCGACCGGTTAAGACTTACGTCTCTGGGATAGGTTGAAACTGCAGTTAGGTTAAGCATTAAGCCCCAGGTTCCTGACTTGAGCCTCACCTTAGCGATGCCATTTGGAGCCCATTGTTTTTGCCTTTTAACAGTCCCTAGAGCCCATTTAGTTCATAAAACTTAAAACGATGAGAAGGCAAAGGGGGGCAGATTGAATATTTCTGGATGGGTAGGAAAAAAAAAAACAACCAACCAGAAATGACCTCTCTGCTTGTACAATGTCTTCAGAAGCAATTGGGAAGACTCAGAAAAAGAAAATCAGAAGGAGAGAGAAACAGATGAACTCGGGACAAAAGGGAGAGAAACGGAAACATGAAGAGAAATAGCACCAAGCTGAGAGAAAATTGAATGAAGCTAGAATTCCCGAATTGGTTTTGTTTTTCCAGCACCGGGACCAGGACACATGCTTGTTCTTCTACTGCCACCTTCAGTTCTTTCAGGGTCCTCGCTTTATTTTTGCAATTGCCGCTAATGGGGTTACACCGCCCAGGATGCAACTCTTAGGAGTGATTTTCCATTTTTTTATTTTAGCTCCATCTTGTTAAAATCCACAGAGTTCAAAAATGGCAGGATACACGTATGTCATTTGAGTAAGTTATATTTCGAATAGGCAGGGTGTGGTAGGGGACGAGGACAAGACCAAAGACTGAGGATGAATAGGGGCCAGGGTTAGCATGGGGAGGGGGAGACACCGAGCAGGGGTGTGGGCTCAGGGACAAAGGTAGTTGGGAGACAGAGCCTCATTCTATAAAGTAAAGAACCAGAGTTTCATGTAGCTGAGCAATTCCATGAACGTGGCAAGGTAAATTGATAAAATATTAATTATGACTGGGATCCGGAGGTATGAAATGCAAGCAAAATGATGGCATGGCAGACAGTCCCGGGTAGATCTGGGATGGGAAATTAGAGCCCAGTCATCTCCCCTGCACTTTATCAGGCCGGTCGGGGAATCGGTAGCAATAAGATCATAGCATATAGTCTCCTCATAAATTACCCAAATCCGCGCTATCATTGCATTATGGTTACCTAAGAGTGTCTACACTGTGAGCAACTTGAGGGAGAAAGAAGTCTTTTTTCACCATTGTAAACCCACCATTCATTATAGTAGATGTCCAAAAGCTAGCACTCCATGCATTTGTGTTGAATTAAATGATTTCCTTTCAATAATAAAACAAAGAATTTCCGGGGCACCCGGATGGCCCAGTCAGTTAAGCATCTGACTCTTGATTTCAGCTCAGGTCATGATCTCACCATTCGTGGGCTCGAGTCCCACGTGGGGCTCCGCACTGACAGCACAGAGCCGGCTTGGGATTCTCTCTCCCTCTCTCTCTGCCCCTCTCCTGCTCACCTGTGCGCACACGCTCTCTCTCTTTGTCCCCAAATAAGTAAAAAGTAAATAAACATTTAAAAAAATTTCCTAAATTTCTTATAGAAAATTGGCAGTTCATTGGAATGGGGAGGGAGAACCCTTGGTCCTGGGAATCTCTGACATTTTGCCACCTGTTTTCCATGCCTTCATCCTAAAGCCATCCTTCTTCATGTCAATTCACTGTTTGCCTTACTAGGACTTACCAGGGCGGGAGTCCAAAACAAATGGTCAAAGCTTCGCTTTCATCACGGCAGCTCTTAGGTACACTTGGTTTCATGCTGACTCCACACCGAAATTCAAGGCTATGGCCTCCGAAGTCTCTCAATTGATGTGCTTCTTGAGCACAGGAAGTGTCCACTGTCACCCTGTGAGAAGGGAGGGAGATGATTCACTTTCAGAAATACCAAATAAAAGCTGTGCTATCTAATTAATAGGTTTACAACTTATTGAGAATATGTACAAATCCCCTCCCCCACCCCTCCCGCACAATGGAGTTCCAAACCCTTAGACACTTCACTTCCTGGTTCTTCCCCTCTCCATTTCGCGGGCTTCTTTTCGCAGGCTTTGCAATAATTATTGCATGCACCAAAGAACAAAGGACGGACTGAAAGTCTCTGCGTCACCTTAGGAAATGTTACACTGGTTCCCATCAGACTAATTTTTGCCTTACCTGGGTATAGGCGATATCCGGGGAAGGCTGTAACCTCTGTAGTACTCAGCCAATGAGCGATTGGGGGAGGGACTCGCACACTGGGAGATAATTGTCTGCTATAACTGCCCGCAGTGTGCCTGTCCATCGGACTCCACTCTTGGCAAGAGCACTGATTAATGCCTCGCTTCACTGTGTGCCGAGTCTCTGCATCCCTCCTTTGATCGGGTCAGTGGGCTTATATCTCACAACCTCTCATGTCATCCCTTCCTGGCAAGTCAGGCCCAGTCCAGGAGTGGATGATGGAGCAAGCACTCACTAGGCATACTTTATGATCTACAACATCTAAGCTATTCAGAGGGTGAGATGCTTTTGCTTCTAAAAATAACCCTGTACCCAATAGTAGAGGCTATGTTGTCAAGGTAAGAAAAATTAAACAGGAGCACCTGGCTGGCTCAGTCCATGGAGCGTGCAACTCTTGGGTTTGTAGGTTCGAGCCCCACACTGGGTGTAGACATTACTTGAAAAATAAAATCTTCAAAAGAATGAAACAAAAACTAGGATAATTAAATGTAACAGTTCACTAGGAAAAAATAGCCATGCCTGCTGTATTTACAGTTTCACTTTTTTCTGATGATTGAGAATACTTCACTTGACTAACACCTGTGCAAGTCCCCTCTTTTTTTAATTGAGATAAAATTGACATATAACGTCCTGTAAGTTTAAGGTCTACAATGTGTCGATTTGATACACTTATATATTACAGCATCATTACCATCATAGCCTTAGCTGCACACTGCAATTCCCTTTTTATTCAAGTCATAAGTCCCTCACCCAAGGCCCCTTCCTGGCCCTCTCCTCCACGTTCCCACAACTGGATCTGTGCCCCGACGTCATCCACATTACAGTCATCTATTGTATTGACCTCCCCGCACTGCCCTGTGAATTCCTTCAGGGCAAGAACTCTTTCTTAACTGCCTCTGTCCTTCACCCCAAATACCTGGTAGTCTCTCACGAAGGGTTTTTAAATAAGGCATTCATTCACTGATGATTTATGGAGTCAAAGAAATCACAACTTCAATTCTAAGGAACACGGCAGCTTTGCAGTCCTGCTGGTCACGTCAACTATGAGAGAACCAAAGTAGTCCTGCAGACTTTTCTGTCACCCTTGGCTATTGGGAACCCGTGGACTGGGTTGGATCTCTCAGGCATTGGTGAGAGAAATGTCAAAGAAGTCATAACAAGCAGAAATGGATAGTCTCCCTTCTGTCTTCATACTCAAGGGATGTATGTCACCGTGGTTTCTGAGTCACCTCACAAGAGCTTAGGACCATGGGAAGAGCCATGTGGAGACTGCTTGTGCTCTGGCACATTGCTTCATTGCTTGAAGATCACAATGACCTTGGAACAGACTTCCTATGATCTCTTTTGCCCCAGAAATAGTTATTGTTACTTGATCCTTATACCCTCGGCCATGTAAGGGCAGGGAAACTTTCTGGAAGAGCCATAAGATAAAATGATAATTTAAAAATTTTATTAATAAAATAATAAAAATAGTAAAATTATTGTTTAATTTTGATTCTTTTTTTTCTCAGAAGAACACTTCGTCTCAAAATCCCCTGCAGCAAACTTTCGGGAGAGGTGTACGTAAGTGAACGGCATTACTCACCATACTCTTTATGTCTCCGCCAAATCAACAGACGTAAATGGGTGATTCTGTGCATTCCCTTGCCAAGTAAACCACGCTTGCCCAACTGGAAAAGTTAATTTTTGAGAAAATTGGTACAAATTACAGGATACTCTTTCTAAGGGAATAATATGGACATACACATATGTATACTTGTAGATACATATATCGAGTCTTCCCTTGAGTCATAATTACTTGTAAAAAGAGATCACATCAGATTCAGACCATGAGCCCTTTGAGCTCCATTAAGCTGCATGTCCAGTTAATAAAGAACAATGAGCTAATTGCTTTTAATTGGCAGCCGTTCATGACAACATCGTCAAAGTTCCAGCACCACTTAATCTCGCTTTTGTTTTGTTCTAAGGAGACATTTTCCACATAGAATCCCATATATTACCTTGATTGCCATTTTTCCCGTGCACACATGGGCTTGTGTATCTCCTGGCCAAGAGAGAAATAGGTCAGTAGTCAATACACCGAAAACTGAAGCGCATCTCACGCTGTCATGCAGATCATAGACACTCAGTACTAACCTGCTGAAAGAATAAAAATGTTTTCAGTCAAGAGTAAGTTATTTTCCTGAAGATACAGTCTAATGCAGGCAAAAAGTACAATACTAGTTTTTAAAGTACCCACCTTAAAAATAAAAAATAATAAAATAAACATATTTATATTATACTTTGTGATCGTTTGGCTCTATTACTGGTTAAATCATTTTCTTCCAAACCAGAACCCAAGACTGTTATCTGAATAGCTTAAGCTTTAAGAGTTAAGCAAACAGGGGCACCTGGGTGGCTTAGTCGGTTAAGTGTCTGACTTCAGCTCAGGTCATGATCTCAGTTCAAGAGTTCAAGCCCCACGTCCAGCTCTGTGCTGACAACCCAGAGCCTGGAGCCTGCTTCTGATTCTGTGTCTCCCTCTCTCTCTGCCCCACCCCCCACTCGTGCTCTATCTCTCCCTCTCGAAAATAAATAAAAACATTTAAAAAAATTTTCTTTTTTTTAAAAGAGTTAAGCAAACAGACTTTGCTTTCTGGAGGTCTGGGAGTTGAAAATGCCCCTGCTCTAAAACTAAAGGTAATTAATTACATAAGAGAAATCTACAGTGGCCAAAAAATGACTGAAACACTTCAACTGGAAAGAATAAACTGATAATACTAAACAGTTCTACATGTTTTGCATGTCTTTGCAACCAAAACTTTAGGTTCTTAATCACCACACAAGCAACAGATAATGCCTGGAGCCTTTCTGAGGAAAGGAAGGTAGAACTAAGGAAGCTGAATCAGAAGAGGTTCCAGAAGGCTTTAACCCTGTGTGAAAGGTAGACTGGGGAAAAAATTTAAAGTTTTTTAAAAATTTTAAAAATTAAAAACAAAAAAGCCACTCAAGAAAAGAAGACTGTTTATCTTGGCTTTGTTTGGAAAAAATAATTATATCTCCCAAAAATGTGTAACTGTGCACCTATTCCATTGCCTAGAGATGTCTGAGTCAAAAAGGTACCAAACAAAAACAGTCCTACCATGCTAGAAATATCCATGGCAGCAGGAGATTAAAAACCACTCTGGAAGTTGTGCAAGATTCCCACCAAGAAGTCCCTCTTGAGATGATTTCACAATCCCAAATTCACAAATGGTCAAAGAAACCATACTGAAAAATCAACATAAAATCAACACATAGTAGAAGAACTTCAGATAACAAAATTATCAGAGACACAAAATAAGTATGCCAAATCGAAGGCAAAAGAGAACTTGAACGCATGAAAAAAGAATAACACTGTTGAAAAAGATAAGATAGATTTGCGAAAAATAAAATACAAGTCATACAAATGAAAAATATAATTATTGAGTTAGAAACTTAGAAATGTGAAACAGTATATTAGACACTGCTGAAGAAAAGATTAGTAAGAAAGAACTTAAGTCTGAGGAAATTTCACAGAAGGCAAGACAGGGAATCAAGCATGTGAAAAAAACAGGAAAAATAGGTCAAGAAACATGGAAGATAGAAGTTCAAATATAGTTCTAACATGAGCTACAGAAAATGAAAATAAAGAAAATGCAAGAAAGAAAATATTCAAAGAGATAATGTCTTATGTTTTACCAGAATTGATAATAATCTGATCCTTAGTTTCTAGAAACAAAACAAACTCAAATGGGAATAATAAAAATTCACCTTTTCCTAGCATAGAAAATTCCATTCCAAGAAAAAACAAAATAAAATTAGATCCTTATTCCACATGATTTACAAAATTCAAGTGTAGATAAATTAAAAGCTAAATGGGGTGAGGAGAAATACTTTAAAACATTTATCAAACAAAATTGGGAGAAATAGCTTTATGATCCCAAGGTATAAAAATCTTTATTAAAGAGAAAATCAGGGGCACCTGGGTGGCTTAGTCGGTTAAATCTCTGACTTTGACTCAGGTCATGATCTCACAGGGTCGTGGGTTCAAGCCCCAAGTTGGGCTTTGCACTGACAGCTCAGAACCTGCTTGGAATTCTCTCCCTCTCTCTCTCTCTACCCCCTCCACTCTCTCAAAATAAAAAAAGTAAAAATTGTAAAAAAGAGAGAGAAATTCAGCACAGAGCCCACTTCAGATCCTCTGTCCCCCTCTCTCTCTGCCCCTCCCCAGCTCATATGCTCCCTCTCTCTCAAGATAAATAAGCATTCAAAAAAAATAAAAATAAAGAGAAAACTTAAAATAGAGTTACCAAATTATTTGCTAATTAAAATATAACATTGAAAAATAAGAAACCACAGCCTGGGAGAAAAAATATTAGTGACGAAATATTATAAGGAACTCCTATAAATCACTAAGATAAACAATTTTTAAAAATAAACAAAATGTGGGGCACCTGGGTGGCTCAGTTTGTTAAGGATCTGACTTCGGCTCAGGTCATGATCTCACAGTTCATGGGTTCGAGCCCCGTGTGGGGCTCTATGCTGACAGCTCAGAGCCTGGAGCCTGCTTATATTCTGGGTCTCCCTCTCTCTGCCCCTCCCTCACTCATGCTGTATCTCTGTCTCTTTCTCTCTCAAAATAAATGAACATTTAAAAATAATAATAATTATAAAATGAAAATAAAAGTAAGCAAAATGATATAATAACATAATTCTCAGAACAGGAAACTGAAATGGCCATAAACATATAAAAAGCTTCTCAACTTCAATACCAATCAGGGGAGTGTCTATTAAATAATAAGGTATTTTATTTCACGCTCATCAGATTGGTAAAAAGAAAAAGTTCTGGTAACCATCAGTGAAAACGTGGAGCAGTAAGGACACTGTTCCAGAAGACTGTGGAAAATGGGTGTAAACACTTTAAGGAACAATTTGGTCATAGCTGGCCTCGTAAAGACGTGCCTACCTTATGCCCCAGAAATTCCGCTCCTACATTTTTTCCCTAAGAGATTCTTGCATAAGAGATTTAGAGAAATGTTAAAGAATGTTTAACATGATGTCTTTTGAAACTGAGAAAAATTTGAAACAACCGAACAACAGGAGAAGAGCTGAAAAAAATCACTTGGTCTGTTCACCTAATAAAATACCAACATCAGTGAAAGTGGGTGAGATAGAGCTTACATCTGCCAAGATGGTTAAATGTCACAAATATACAGTTACACAAACAAACAAAATTTTTTAACGTTTATATTTGAGAGAGAGAGTGGGAGGGAGAGAGAGAGAATGAACGGGAGAGGAGCAGTGAGAGAGAGAGACAAAGGATCTGAAGCAGCTTCCACCCGGACAACAAAGAGAACTCTATTCTGGGCTGGAACTCACAATACGTAGGACAAAGTCGAATGCTCAACCGACTGAGTCACCCAGGCACCCTACAAAAAAAGTTTTTGAAGAAGGACATGTGAGGTACAATACATATATTTAAAGGTATGCCAAAAACATCACAATATTAAGGCTATATATGTATACAGTAAAAGTACGAAAACTGAGGAGGGGTGACAGGGTTTCATGGGGACATCCATGGTCTTTGTGATCTTCTTCTTAAACCAGATGTCCAGTACACTGAGGGTTCATTATGCTGTCATTTATACTTTTTATAGATCTACTCTAGTTCATCATTTAAAAAAAGTAACTAAAAAGAGATGCAAACGCCCTCACCCCTCCCGACGAAATCTTGAAACAATTTCTGAATCATGATGAATGAGCTGATGTGTACTCCTGGGCCTTGTGAAGCTCTTGGGAAAAATTAAGAAGGCATATCTGTAACTGCTTGACTTATTTAGTAAAGGAACCCTTACTACTTTAAATCATTTTACCTGCTTCATAAAACATTATAGATTTCTGCATCCCCATTAGAGCTCCTTGACAGCATTCGATTCTACTAAACCGGGGTGGGAGTGGGGTGCAGGGAGAGATAACTAACTGCACTAAAGAACATTTCTTTTCTTAAGTTTATTTATTTATTTTGAGAGAGAGCCCAAGTGAGAGGGTGGGGGAGGGGCAGAAAGAGGGAGAGACAGAACCTCAAGCAGGTTCCATGCTGTCAGTGCAGACCCCAATGTGGGGCTCAACCCCGCGAACCGTGAGATCATGACCTGAGCCCGGATCAAGACTCGGACGCCTAATTGACGGAGCCACCCAGGCACCTCAAGAAAATTTCTTGTTTTGTGCATTCTGATATGACTTCAATCTTCCAGGTCCCCAAATCAGAATGATAAAATGAAATTAGAACATTTTAAAGAAGCAATTTGCTCAAGAGTATTTGTGAGGTTCTCTCACAGGCAAGAGGGCCACATTTTTATTTAAAATATTTATAGAACACACTATGCAATTTATTGATATACAGATAGGTATCTCCTCTCTTCATTTCAAAAGCATTCGAAGCACCTAAACCTTTAGTTTGAGTGTAATAAAGTCAGGTGCTTGGGGTAAGATGACATGTATTACACAATGCCTCACTCACAAGAATGATCCGAACATTCAAAGTTCATGTTCCACATATGATAGACTATCTGCACGCTTAAGCGGCTGGCTGACGCAAATACACAGAAAGTAAATCTCACCAGCCTCAGAGGTCCGTGAGCTCATTCACGCTCACCCCAGAGTTTCCCAGTCACTGATGGAGTCAGCATTAAGCATAACCTCTCTTGCTAATCATTTCGTGATCCCTAAAATACATTAAAAAATACAATTTTGCAATTTCCCAGCAACCTTATAGTACGCATTAGTAATTTTCTTTGCGTGCCCTGTCTCCACAGTTGCTAGCCACCTAGAAAAATGTTGAGGTGATCATGTCTGGAAAATGACCCTCTTCAAAGGATTATGGAACTGTTTTTACATCAGCAATTGCCAATGACAGGAGAGTCCCAGAGGATACTTCCTCAGAACAGTCTCCCCCAGGTCGGTCTGATCCTACCCAGGCTGGAATTAAAACCTTTCCTTTCCATGAAGCCTTGTGAGCCCTGATGAACTGGTTTGAACTTTGGGAGCCTCCAAGAAGGAAGTAACAGCAAAGCCTGGTCAAGGAACGTGAGGGTGGGAGGAGGTCAGACGAGACAGCACGGAGCCCAAGGGGAAGTCAACTATAATAGTGGCTTCCGGGTCACTAGATCCAATCTCCTTGAGATGGTTATTGACTTGAAGGGGTTTTGGTCAAATCACTTTTGTGATCGGTATGTAAGAAATATGTTAGGAGCCCAAAGTCAGTCAACTTCTTCGTGACTGGGGTCACATCTATCGAAGATGACACCACACCTTAAAGCGGTTTGGAGGCTCACCCGGACTCATTTACATAAGGAGGAAATGGAGGCCAAGTAACTTGCCCAATTATAGCAAAATCGTAAAGCAATTAGCAGGGCTGCTGACAGCAACGGCGGGTTCTTCCCCAGTCCTTGTCCCCCCACCGTGCTGGCACAGACATGTGCGATGAGGTATTGGAAGAGTCTCACCTGCAGGCTGCAGTAGCCAGATGACAGACTCCCAAACAGGAAACAGTGACCATGGCAACATTTCTAAATATACATCTAGAGGAGGCTTTGTGATTCTTTGATTAGAGAGGTCCGTTGAGAAAAGTATCTGTCCATACACGCTTATAGAGGCAAACGACATGCTGTTTTCCCAAACGAAGGCAAGAGTTGAGAGCATGGGTAACAACTAGAGTCCCTTCTACTTCTAGGTGGACGCTGAGTCCTGAGTGGGAGAAAGTAGCTTCCTTCAAACGCCACCCGAGTGAGAGCTTGTGCTCAGAGACGACAGAAGTCCAAAAGCAAACACCTAGTTTGAGTAAAGGGAACTACAAGGGTTGCCCTTATTCACCCCGGCCACCCACTGGGAGACACCATCCCCACACGAAGTGTCCTCCCAACCAAGCAGGGTAGATCTCATTTGTGATGGGCACCTCCACATCATGGGCGTCTTCACCTGTCCCTTCACTGCCAAGTTTACCTGGCTGAGTTGTCTCTATTGTTTTTTTTTTTCAACTTGTTGCTGACAGCTGCAAGAAGTGTCTTCCACTTTCCCTTCTAGGGAATAAATGTCTTACTTTAATGAGGGGCTTACTCTATGGCGGTTATAGTTCTAAGGGCTTTATGTGCATTAATATTTAATCTTCATAATAACTCTATAAAGTGGGGATTTCTATTATCCCAATTTGACAGATGAGACACCAGAAGGTTATGGTTTTATATATATGTACACTCAGGTGGTCCAGGGGGTAATTCACCTGTTCAATCAATGTGTAACCCAAAACAGTGTTCTAAGATTTGCGAGTTTTTTCAGATGACTTAGAAGAAAAAATAGTGCCACCATTGACCTGTAAAAGATTTTATCTCTATCCATATCTGTATTGGAAGCTGCTCATGGTTCCCTAATCTTGTGTGGATGCCTATTAAATTTCGCCTCCACACAGGGCTGACTTTGCGGAAGTTTGAATGTCTGTCGACTCTTGAGACCTCATATGGCTAAAGAGTAAGGAAAGCACAGCTTCACACACTCTTCGTATTGACCCTCAGGGAGGATTCCTAGCCGCTTAAAAAATCTCAGCTAGAATCTGCTTCAGGCAAAAGAAAACCCCAGAATTCATTTCCGAAATGTATTTCAATTCATAAAATTATGTGATATCTGCAACATCGTTTTCTCTTAGATACTAATTAGTATCTTCGTGATGTGTTAGCTATTTTATATTCTGCCTGGTAGAAAAAGAATTTCAGCCCCACCAGCTTCACGCTTAACACGCTGCTCATTCTCTTGTCTCTGCCTGTTACATATTTGGGAGCTCAGTAATAAATCAGCTACGAATCTTTTTAGTCATGCTGCAGAAAAAAAAACTGTAGCCATTTCTAAGTCATCTCCACTGTAACTTAAAAATCAAAAGGTGAAATGAGGCCAGAGCAGAAATGAAACATTTTACACTACCTTTTATATGAATGGACTGACCCAGATGAACCAATAAGTTAATATTTCATTTATTCTGGATAGCTCTCTAAACACTTCAAAGCCCTAGGTATAATAGAGTTGATTTCCTTAGTGTGAAGTGGGAAGAACTTTAGCCCTGAAGCTCAAACTAAAACTGAAAGCCATTCGAGTAAGGCTTTTAACACCACCTTCACCACCTCACGTATCACCTGCACACAAGCAAAAGAGAAGTAGCCCAATCCGGGTTGACGAATGACAGAAAAACCGGTTCTTATGTAAGAGGCACTGCACACCTCACCCAGTTACATAATTAAGTATATTTGGCAGGAGATTGCTAACGAGACTGGAATACCCGGCTTGTTTGTAAGTGTTCCAACACAAGTAGGGATGGGAACAGACATCGAGAGCCACCAATCTCATGCATTCGAAACCTCAGAGCAGCCTTTTAATGGACCATGTCTGAATAAACACCCTGCCAGTTTGCTCGGGTGCTGTCTTAGTGTGGGCTGCTAGGATAAAATCCTATCGTCTGGGTGGCTTGAGCAACAGACACTTACCTCCTCACAGTTCTAGAGGCTGGAAGTCTGAGAACGGGGTGTCAGTATGGTCCATTTCTGGTGAGGGTCTTCCTCTTGGCTTGCAGATGGCCACTTCTTGTTGTGTGCTCACATGGCCTTTTCTGGGTGCATGCACATGGAGAAGTAGAGACATCTCTCTCTCTCTTCCTCTTCTTACAAAGGCACTAGGGGTCCCTCGATGGCTCAGTTGGTTAAGCGTCCGACTTCAGCTCGGGTCATGATCTCACAGTTCGTGAGTTCGAGCCCCGCGTCAGGCTCAGTGCTGACAGCTCAGAGCCTGGAGCCTTCTTCGGATTCTGTGTCTCCCTCTCTCTCTCTCTCTCTCTCTCTCTCTCTCTGCCCTTCCCCTGCTTGTGCTTGGTCTCTCTCTCTCTCAAAAATAAATAAAAACATTTAAAAAAAAAAAAGGCACTAATTCTATCATGGAGGTCCCATATTCCATCATAGAGTCCGCATACATGGAGAAATAGAGACATCTCTCTCTCTCTTCCTCATCTTACAAAGGCACTAATTCCATCATGGAGGTCCCATATTTATCACCTAATCGAAGCCTAATTACCTTCTAAAGGTCCCACCTCCAAATACCACCCATTGGGGGGTTAGGACCACAACTATGAACTTGGGTGGGACACAAACATTCAGTCCATAATAGTTGCCTGTGTTAGGGAAGATCCTAATCCTCACAATGTCATTCTTTTGTCTTTTTCCTTTTAAAACCAGTCTTCAAAAAGTGAATCTTCTTCACTCATTGCCTCTCCTTCCTGGCCCTCTGCAATTGAGGGACTTACACCATCAACCAAGATACTAAAGGCTTTCTTTTCAGTCAGCAAATCTAAATGGCCTTCCTCAGCCCTCACCATCCCTGATCCCTTTGTAGTAAGGCACTCTAAAGCCTACCTTCCTTTCTCAAACTCTCTCATCCACAAATGTAATAAGGGTTTAGAAACAAACCACCTGGGGTTCAAATTTGGGTACTAGACAATTACAAGTTACTTAATTCTTGAGTCTCAGTTTCCTTCCTCACTTATAAAACTAAGAATACTTTTTGCCTGTGCTCAGGAGATTTGTGTGGATTAAATGAAACAAGGCAATGAGGCATCGACCGCTAGGTCATCTGTAAGTTATTAGTGTTCCTTCTCTCTCTGTCTACAGCCTTGTTCTTGCCCCTGAGTGCGATTCCATAATTTCTATTTGCCTTTAGCACACCTCCCCCTGGACTTCCAACTCAACGTGTACAAACCTAAGCTAATACATTCGTCTACTCTTGCCTACTCTCCCATAGTTGATTGGGGGCTAATGGTACCAGCCCTCTTCCCAACCCCTGGGCCAGAATTCCAATGATACTGAAATTAATGGAGACGTAAGAAAAAGGACTTACTTAGAATTAGAACACCTCTGAGAGGCCCTGTCTGTGTCTATCAGCCGCAGAAACATCTGGCACCCAGGCAAGCCCTATGAAATGCATCCCTCTGAATGTTTAAACCAGTGGTTTTCCAAGTGGGTCCCCCGCCAGAAGCAACAGCATCACCTAAAAACTTGTTAGGAAAGTGAATTCTTGGCCCTCCTCAGATCTGCAGAATCAGACACTCAGAATGGGACCCAGCATTTTCCAGGCAATCAGGGTACAAACTAAAGTTGGAAATCTAGTGGTATAAACAACCCACTACCCTGGACCTTAACAGAAAACAAATACTTAAATGTTGCCTACAATACATGAATATTTAAACATTAGTATACACTTAATTCCATCGGTATAAAACGATTTACAATTGTATAACAACCTGTAAAACAGACATTATCTTGGTCTATTTTATTCCATTATAAAAAGGTCAGACATAATCTTGGTGCTATAAAACCAAAAATATTTCCATTTCCTACCCATAAATGCAAACTATTTAGAGAAGACTGAAAATGTACCTAGCTTAACTGTGTGAGAAGAATATTCTTAAGGAACAAAAGGTAACTTACAGAAGCAGATTCCCACTTGAATCTGTTATACGACAATAAGTAAAACTACCTTCAGGAATGGAAAGGTTGAATTTGTTTTTACTTTAATGTGAAACACCTCCTCCCCATGATCGAAATAGCATGCGATACACATGATCAGTGACATTTCAGAGGCCAGGATATGCAGAGGAAAAACTTAGCTATTTAAATATACTATGTTAATTGCCGTCTCCAAAGAGATTAGGTTAAAATAATTGGTACATAAAAATGCCTTTGGAGACACAGGAAATCTCAGATCTGCTTTCCACTAGTAGAACAAGGACACATTAACAAGAGAGATTTAAATCAGACAGCTGCAAGTTCCTTCACAAGATAATGGATCATACAGCAAGGGGCAAAGCAACACCACCACCAAAGGCGCCCTGGAAATATTGAGGGGGTGGGAGGGAGTTGGTTGCTAACCACAGAAACTGCCCCAGAGTCCACAAAACCTGTGAATGACAGTCAACAATGAAGGGCTTCAGAACAATGAAATCAAAGAAACATGGCCACCTATTGTTTATGAAGGCTTGTTTTCTCAACGGATTATTATCTAGCTAAAAATCAAATGCCTAGAGAAGAGTTTACCTTTCAAAGGTCATTCAGGTAAGTTATTTCTACACATAGGATTATAAAACACCCATCAGTGCTGAAAGGTGCCCCTTGTCTGCCTACGATTTACTTGCTTCTGTTATTACTGACTTCAAGTCACTGAGCAGATACTGAATATATTTCAGCAACATTTACATACTGGTTATCTTGGTTGTGTCTAGCTTTTCTAGTTGCATTTATGTACGTAGTCAAGTAATTTTTTTTTACATGTTTATTTTTGAGGGAGACAGAGGGTAAGCGGGGGAGGGGCAGAGAGAGAGGGAGACACAGAATCCAAAGCAGGCTCCAGGCTCTGCACTGAGCACAGAGCCTGACAAGAAGCTTGAACCCATGAGCCTAGAGATCATAACTTTAACCGGAGTCAGATGCTCAACCGAATGAGCCACCCACGCTCCCTATGTAGTCATGTAATTTTGTCTCAAGTATTAAATGGACCCTTTCTCTTGTTTCCCCACAGTTCAGCAGGAAGCCGGCTACAACTTCATCGAGTCTCACTGTCGTTTTGGGATCACTGGGAAGAAAGAACCACGACCGAAGACCTCAGAATTCCTACTGCGCATGCCCAGAGCATATCTTTGGGCTATAAGAAGGCTAGTTTGTTCCCAATTTCCCTGTGTAGCCATTGCTATTAATTCACTGGAAATACCCTGAAATCCTCAAAGGAAATTCTGGTATTAAAGAGAAAAGGGCTTGGGGCACCTGGGTAGCTCAGTCGGTTAAGCATCCAACTTCGGTGCAGGTCGTGATCTCACAGTTGTTGAGTTCAAGCCTGTGTTGGGCTCTGTGCTGACAGCTCAGAGGCTGGAGACTCTTTCAGAGTCTGTGTCTCCCTCTCTTTCTGCCCCTGCCCTGCTTATGCTCTGTCTCTCTTTCTCTCTCTCAAAAATAAACATTAAAAAAATGTTTTTAATAATAAAAAAAGAGAGAGAGAGAAAAGCTTTTTACCATATCTCAGCTTACCATCCAAGTTTTATGCTCCAGGATTGACCACTCTTTGGATGACATCTATTTCTTTCAGGAGAAACCAGGACCTCAACAAAGGTATGTGATTTGGCCATGTGTTCTTGAAAATGAAATCCACCAACAATCAATCACCAGCCAAGGGTCAGATCCATTATGCCAGCACAGTGTACGGACCATTAGTTATCCAGTGCAGATCAGACTGCAGATCTGGGCTGTTTATTTTCAATCTCACCACATCTAGGATTCAGAAACTCCTAGGGTTCAACCTCACAGCGTGGTCTACTATTTAAAGGTTTAAAAGACTGTGGAGAATGTATGCCAAATTTTAGTGGTGGTCTCATCTGGCTGGTAGACTACAGGTAGCTTTTATTTCTTATTTTTACATATCTGTATTTTATGATATTTTTACAAGCCATTTTGGGTGTAATAAAAATGTTAAAAGAAAGTAGTATCGAGAAGAATAATATTCTCTTGGCTTTGCCTAGGATCTTCAATGAGTCTGGAGAGAGTTGATGCTGGAAAGGAGGAAAAGCTAGTTATAACAGGAAAAGAATGGGGACCCAAACTAGGACAGTGGAGATGAAAGATATTCAAGTGGCAAAATTGACAGCAGTAGGTGACGGGGTATAAAAATGGGAGTGAATGTTTAAAGATGACCCTCAGGTCATTTCTCTGCCCCTCTCCCACTTGTGCTCTCTCTCTCTCAAAAACAAATAAATTAACTAAAAAAATTTATTTTAAAGAGAAGGAAACTTGTTACACCGAGAAGATTAGAAGTTTCCCCAGGGTCACACAAGCCATAAAGGCAGAATCCAAAGCAACCAAAAAGAATGAAATTTCAACATTTGCAACAACATGGATGGGACTGAGGGTATTTTTTTTTTTTAATGTTTATATGTTTCCGAGACAGAGAGAGACAGAGTACAAGTACAGGAAGGGCAGAGAGAGAGGGAGACACAGAATCCCAAACAGGCTCCAGGCTCTGAGCTGTCAGCACAGAGCCTGACACGGGGCTCAAATTCACGAACTGTGAGAGATCATCACCTGAGCCCAAGTCAGATGCTTTAACCAACTGAGCCGCTCCAGCTCCCCAGAACTAGAGGTTATTATGCTAAGCAAAATGAGTCAGAGAAAGACAAATACCATATGACTTCACTCATATGTGGAATTTAAGATACAAAACAGATGAACATAAGGGAAGGAAAGCAAAAATAATATAAAAACAGGGAGGGGGACAAAACATAAGAGACTCAAATACAGAGAACAGACGGAAGGTTGCTGGGTGGGGGGATGGGCTAAATGGGTAAGAGGAGTTAAGGAAGACATTTGTTGGGATGAACACTGGGTTATACATCGGGGATGAATCACTGGAATCTACTCCTGAAATCATTATTGCACTATATATGTTAACTAACTTGGGTGTAAATTGAAAAATAAAAAACTTTTTTTAAAAAAGAAAAAATTCAGAAGCTCTGTTTCTCTTAAGAGATAATAAATTTCAATGCAATACAATTGTACGAAAGTAAAGTAGCTGAATCCAACATACTTAATTATTTTACCCCCTCGAACGGAATCATCACACCAGTTTTTCTTTCCTACTCCGTGAAATCGATCTGGGCGACTCCAGATTTAGAATTATGAAAAGATTTCATTCCCTTCACCAGCACTACAGGAAAGTTAGTGAAGGATTGATCAGGAATCCTCATTTCCTGGCTCACTTAGTCCCTTCCTGTAACTGCAAATCATATAGTTCTTTAAAGAAATAAAATGATTAGCCCAGAAACTAGGACCCCGAACAAAGGGAAATATATTTGTGGCTAATGAAGATATTCAAGATCCGAGCAGCAAGGCCTCCTAAAGCCAGTGTTAGCGGAATACCAAAGGAACTTGGTTCCTACTCTTGATAGAGTGTTACTGCTTTTTTTCAAGATTGCGTGTGTGTGTGTGTGTGTGTGTGTTATAGCTTTTAATATTAAGAGTCAAAAGAAAGTATTAAGTAAAAATAAAAAAGCAAACAAAAAACAGATGAGTTCAGAATGGAAGAATAAGTGATGGTAGAGAGTACTTCGGTCAAACAGGTGAGAGCAGTAGGGCACATTTATGCCAGGGAGAGAGATTTATTTAGCTGCCATGATTTTCTACTAACATATGGAGAGAGACTTGGCAGAATCTGACAGATTAGATCAGAGTAGATTAGGTATACATGTTTTTGTTTGTGTTTTGAACTTTGTTTTTTCTTAAGTTCATTTCTTTATTTTCAAGAGAAAGAGAGAGCCAGCCGGGAGGTGGCTGTCAGCATGGAGGCTGACGCGGGGCATGGCGTGATCCCAGGAACCATGAAATCATGGCCTGAGCTGAAACCAAGAGTCAGGGGCTTAATCGACTGAGCCACCCAGGTGCCCCTGTGTTTTGAACTCTAAGGTAAAAATTAAAAATGACCTAGGGCGAGGGGCACCTGGGTGCCTCAGTTGGTTAAGCATCTGACTTCGGCTCAGGTCATAATCTCACAGTTCATGAATTCAAGCCCCACATCGGGCTCTTATGCTGACAGCTCTGAGCCTGGAGCCTGCTTTGGATTCTGTGTCTCCCTCTCTCTCTGTCCCTCCCCTGCTCATGCTGTCTCTCTCTCTCTCAAAGATAAATAAAACATAAAAAAAAATTTTTAATAAAAATGGCCTAGGAACCAACTTTCATTATAAGATCAAGATGCATTCTTAAGGGAGGCCATCACTACAGGGCTTTTTGGAAAGCAAAGGATAGTAGACTGGTGCATGCTGTATCAGTCCTGAACAGAACAGGACAATGAATGCTGTGCTTCTACGATTCTAGAACATTCTTTCTGACTCTAAGATCTCTCCTCTGAGATGTTGTTCTTGGCTGACTCTTCTCACACCACAAGAGAATTTATTAATTCTGAAGAACCTCTTGCCATCCCTGGCAGCTGGAAGAACCCCAGCTCCTTGCTGCCCCCGGGTGTGCTGTGACATAGCACCCCCACCTTTACCATCAACTTCTGAACTCCCATATGAAGCTACCCAATATAAAGCTTCTGGATTTGTTGGCTCTCTATTGTATTATTTTTTTTGACAGACCTTTATTTTTTAGAGCAGTTTCAGATTCACACAAAAACTGAGCAGAAATAACAGAGATTTTCCTGTCCCCATACTTGCATACCCTCCCCCACTATGGGCATCCTACACCAGGGTGTTATATTTGTTACAACTGATGAACCTATACTGATACCTCATCATCACTCAAAGTCCGTAGTTTGCAATAGTGTTCACTGTTGGTACTGTACATTCTGTGAATCTTGACAAGTATATAATGACACAGACCCACTCTGCTAGCATTATACAAAATAGTTTCACTGCCTGAATTTTGATTAATTCTTAAGTTAGAAAATCTATGAATCAAATTTAATTAATCGAAGAGATACCTGAGTAATAAAAACAAATTTTTTAGGTCATTACAACAGGGAACAGAGATGGTTAAACAATATGAAATTTAAAAAAAAATGTCTCTTAGCTTAACTCACTATCAAATTATTCTCTGTCGGTAACATAATTGTATGGGGGTGTGTTAAAGGTCTTAACTAAAGTTCAGTTGCTAGCAAATTGGTCAGTGGAGAGCTGACCACAACTGTCTAGAATGAAAAAAAAAAAAAGAAAGAAACGCAGGTGAAAATCAAAAGCACAAATCAGAGTTTAATGTCGTCTAAGGTATGGTCTCCCCAAAATATATCACTCAGAGGACCCATGGGAACGTCACTGATCAGTAGACACTTCATTGAAACCACACATTCCCTGTTCAGCCTACACTTGACAATACACCTCCACTTTTCTTACCGTTACAAGCTAGAGGCCTTAAAGATGGCTTTGAGTTTTTTACTCATGGTTTCCTGATTCCTGAACCTGAGAATTCTCTCTGCTTCCCAGACCCCTTGCTCATTCAGTGCTTCTCGGAGGCCACTCCCTTCACCTGAGATACCCAGATCACCAGACATACCAACCTCGACTTCATCACCTGTAGCTGGGGTTGATAATATTTGCCTTCAGAGGTGTGTGTTGAAGCATTGAACAAACATGTCCCTACTTCCTAACATAGAAGTCATTCATAAACAGTGAATAATTTTATTATTTTCGGGACTTCTAAATTTACCTATAATTGTTCTGACAAGTATTACAAATATCAATGTATACTTCCCCCTACCATTAGCCTGTTAAGCTTCCTGAGGCCAAGATCTGTTTTGCTCATCTTGGTGTCCCCTTAAAACACAGCAAGTTTAGGAGTGCCTGGCTGGCTCAGTTAGTTAGTTAAGCGTCTGACTCTTGGTTTCAGTTCAGGTCATGAGCTTGTGGTTCGTGAGATTGAGCCCCATGTTGGGCACACGCTGACAGCACAGAGCCTACTTGGGATTTTCTCCCTTCCTCTCTCTCTCTGACCCTCCCCCACTCACAGGCCTGCTCTCACTCTCTCTCTCTCTCAAAGTAAATAAACTTAAAAAAAATAGCAAGTTTAAGCACAAAATAAATGCATAAACATGACAGTCAGGAACTGTTAGAGTATCAATTCTATCTGTTGTACAGAGACATGAACTAACTTTCTTAGGACAGAGAATGTGCAAATTACATATTAACCTGATTCAAACCTAGTGTCTTGTTCATGCTAAGGATAATTTCCTACAAGGTCCTAACAGTCCAGTTTCACAACACAGCACTAAATGCAATTACTGATCTAAGGATGATGAACTCCAGAAACCTCCAAACTAATTGATGGAAGATTAGGTTGTAAAATTCATGAACTGCTTTAAATTCCCTTTGTCTCCCTCACATAGGGATGTGGCTGAAGTTCATTCACAACTAACGGTCTGTGAGGTGGGAGCGATGTGCCAGGAAAAGGCTAAGACTCGGAATCTGATGACCTAAATTCCAGTCCCATCTCAGTCCCATTATTTGTCTTATAACCCGGTAGAAACAACAATCTCTCTTAAAGCCACGGTTTTCTCATCTCCAACGTGGAAATAACAATTTGCACTCAAAGATTACAATGAGAATTAAATGAGATCACACATGAATGTGCTTTTTAAAAATCCCACCATACTGTTAAGATGTATCTAACATGGGATCATAATTCTCATCCAGATAAGTGTATTGTTCTCTCTTTATTTTTTTTTTCATTTTTTAAGTTTATTTATTTATTTTGAGAAAGCGTATGAGCTTGAGCCAGGAAGGGATAGACACAGGGGGAGAGAAAGAATTCCAAGCAAGCTCCGCATTGTTAGAGTAGAGACTGATGTGGGGCTCAAACTCATGAACCATGAGATCATGACCTGAGCAGAAATCAGGAGTCGGTTGCTTAACGGATCGAGCCACCCAGGCACCCCCATTGTTCTTTCTTTAAATATTCCTTTCAATAAAATAATGTGATGTCTGGGACTTGCTTTAGAACAGAGATGGGGCAGAAGGTACAGGATAAGAGAGGAAGCAGGCTGGCCACCTGTTAATGATTGCCAACGCTGGGTGATAGACACATGAGGGTTCTGAAAACATTCCATTGCGAAAAATTGGAATTAGGCCATGGCACACTGAGTAAGAATTAATTTTAATGCAATCTGAGAAACGAACCTTAGCTTGTTTGTTTGATCTGCTTGAGTGTCGCAGATAAGTTTAGAAAGTCAGAGAAGCTTTTGAAAACCTGATGAAATGTACATACAAAAAGACATTGTGCACCCCTCTTAGAGAGAGCTCTCCCGAATCCTGCAGCCCGGCCAGAGATGCCCCTTGGACTCTAGTCCCTAAATTGCCATGGATTCCGGTCAAGGTCCCTGTTTTGGCAAGCCAATCTTTTTATTTTAGAGTAAAACACTGCAGTTCTGGGAGACCTTTGGCTCAATGCCCCCGTATGAGCCCAGGAACCCTGAGAGTCACCAGACAGTTCTTTCCTGTCTCTCCCAGGGAGAAACAAAAATGGAATTAACAGGCTATGACTACTCTTGAGCAACTTGCCACGAGGCTCTGCAAGCCGTTTCCCAAAAGACAAATATTGCAGCAAGGTAAGAATATGTTATGTTTGCAAAATGCCTGTAAGAATTTTCTCTCATTCCAAACTGTGTGCACCCCTGCCAGGTAGGGTATTTATTAGAGAAAAATCTGCCCAGTGTGCATGCTTCCAATGGGGAGAGAACCACGGCTAAATGTCTTCTCAATGACCTTTTTTATTCTACAGGAGGTGGTAAGGGGCGGAACACTGCTGCCCTTGGGAATAGAAATGCACTCGGGTCATAGAGCCCAGCTGTGAGTTATAGGCAAATTCCTTTGGATCCACTTTTGCCCAAGTAAGTAAGAGTTCAGGATTGTCCCAAGACATTATGAAGAAATATCTCATTTACAAATGCCCCAAACCAACAAGAGTCATATCTAGATATTGCTTAACATGGTTTGGGGTAGAAAACAAAGGGGATAGTAGAAAAACCTTTTGACTAATCATTGACTTTTGGTGCCCTGAAAGTTCCACTCCTTGCTAACCCTAGAGAACCAAAAGGATGCTTTCAGCAAAGTCCTAAAGCAAATATGTTTTAAGGTCAGATCACTCTGCAAAAGCATGCACATAATCAACGCGTGCATCGATCTTAATCCGACATTCTGTGTTTCTCGAATTGCGTTAATGCAAGCGAAATGAAAATAGAAGTCAAAAATATCATGACTTGCCAAATACCATGGAGTTGCATTATACTCATATTCATTTATGTGACTGTATCCAGGGAATTTAACTAGAAGCCTTTGGTATGGGGTCCCAGTGTGGAGAGAAGGATACAAAAGGAAACGGGTGACAAGGAGGAGGAGGATGGGGAGAAGGATGAGGACAAGGAAAGAGATTTAAGTAGCACAAGTGATCTCTCCCAGTGGCTGCATGAGTGTGTGCCCGACAGGTCAATTGGCACCTAGTGAGTGAGAGCTTGACCCATCGGAGGCAATACTCGTGACCACCAAGACATCCAGGGATTCACAAATAGCTCTTTGAGAAGCTTGGTTTTCCAAAGGTAACTTTCACTAAGTCTCACCATTAGAACATGCCAAACACTTCACTATTTAAATTAAACTTGGTGGCAATATTTTACATTGCTTTCTAAATGGGACTCCTCAATGTCAAGACTATATGCTTATTTTCCAATTATTAGGAACTTTTTTGCCACCAGAAGATAGATAATCTACAAATTTAAAATACCCTTCAACGTGAATACCATATTTAAAAGGCAACTTCTCTGGGCACCTGGGAAGCTCAGTCGGTTAAGCATCTGACTCTTTCAGCTCTGGTCATGATCTCACAGTTCATGTGAGTTTGAACCCACATCAGGCTCTGCGCTGATGGTGTGGAACCTGCTTGGGATTCTCTCTCTCCCCTCGCCCTACCCCTACCCTGCTTGCTCTCTCTCTCAAAATAAACAAATAAACTTAAAAAATAATAAAAGGCAACTTTGGAGATTTCCTTCATACAGACCTACGCAAAGTTTGGAATACCAGTCAAGAAACAAACTCCTTCGGTGTGAGAAACACAGTCGTAGTTCCAAAATAAAAGCATCCTTGGACATCTTCATCGGCCCTTTGGATTTTCTTAAATTATTATGGGAGGGAAGGGAGACAAAAAGTTGGTCATAAGGTCTGTTTTCTCTCTATTCTGATTAACACGTTACATTTTAATTGAAACCAACAATTGTATTTTGAGGAACCAGTGGCCCACCTAGTATATCCAGTATATTGTCCAGATTGGACAATCAGAGTAGGTCCTTTTTAACATCCCCTTCCTCTATATGCCAAAAAGTAATAATCATGCAATAATCAGTAATAATCATTATTTTTTATTTGTTCTTTAGTTGTCAAATAAATAATTTATGATTAAATGTTTTAATTTCAAATTTAAAGCTATCATTCAAATTCAATAAAATCTTTCATGCGTGAACTAAAACTCACACTTACCCAAAATATTTCACCTTGGCAATTCATGTTCGTTTCCTCAGCTTTAAAATCTTAATGCAAGTAGAAACTCCAAGGGGTCGCAGAGAATGACAGATCTGAAGGTCTGATTGTGAGGACCGATCGTTTCTTGTCCTCGCAATGCCTGTGCTATCGTCATTGATTTTAAGCCTACCATTAAATGAGGAATGTGGAATATCACAGGGCTTGGAAAAGGCCTTTCAAGATAGTTCCAGAGATGCCAAGCCTTCATGAATTATTCTCTTGACGAAACACACTGAATAACTGGAGGTTCTCCGAATTAACTTCTAGTTACAATAACAATGCTGATTGACGGAGATGTTCATTTGAAGCTCAGACCACAATAAACTCAACAGGAACCATGGCAATTGTTCAAAATTGATTTTTTTGGGAGAGGCACATTTTATTACTAATATTGTTTAAAATTGCCAGCAGGTGATTTTTTTTTAACAATCACATCGATTCTTAGTTACTTTGATGATGGTTTTTGAATTCTCTACATCGATGTACCCCTTTATTGTCTGCATCCAGACCTGACCCCACCCTCACCTTCTCTCCCTTGGTATGCCACTTCAAAGATTACTCTGTGTCTAAAGATTTAACTGTTTTCACAACAACTTAACTGCTTTTCACAATTTTATGGTAATTCATAAGCTGAATACGAGGTACTAATGCCTGCTTGCTTTTTTTTTTTTTTTTTTTTTGAGAGAGAGAGAGAGAGCCTGAGCAGGAGAGGGGCAGAGAGATGGGGAGAGAGAATTCCAAATAGACTCCACACTGCCAGTGCAGAGCCTGATGTGGGGCTCGAACCCATGAACTGCAAGATCATGACCTGAGCCAAAATCAAGGGTCAGATGCTTAACCAACTGAGCCACTCAGGTGCCCCACCTGCTTGCTTTTTGGTATAAATAAGTAGCCCCTAAGAAATGTTTCAGGCAGCCCTCCCTGTACCTCACTGTGCATTTTTCAGTACTGTTCATCCCTAAGCCTCAGGCCAGTTCTGTTCTTCTATTGGACATATTAGGGACACCGATGTGCTCAGAGGCATACGACATCACTCACACCATCAGGGAATCACGTGGCTCAGGAGGTGGATGTGTTGTGAGGTGATCCCCACCATCTTCTAAGACAATCAAGAGTGGAGGCGATGGCTAAGGACCAGGAGAAAGATGGATTGTTTTTCCCCCTGTGGACCCATGACCTTGAAAAGGCATTGGAGAGGACCACCAAGGACACTGTTCCTTTCTTCCTGACTGTGAGATATTTAGGGAAAGAGGGAATAAATAGCCCCAACTAGAGAAGGTCTCAGTTGAGTCAAGAAAGTGAAGAAAACAGGGAAGGGCGGGTGGGCTTGTGGAAGGGCACTTGGATCAGGGAAGCTGTTTGGGGCAGTGAGGGGTGAGAGGGGGATAGTGACAGAGATGAGGGAATACAGGAGCTGCAGCCCAGGTCAAGGCCAATGGAAACAGGCTGTAAAGCCCTGGGTAAATCCCCAACAGAGGGCACCTGCAAAAGGGAATCCTTAGGCCCGGCCAGAAGAAAGCCTCCATGATGTCCTGTATGGCAGTCTCCTTTTTCGGGGTCTGCTGGTGTAGGCAGCCCCAGAGAGGGGCAGGTCTGGAAGTCTAGAAGCAAGAATGGGCAAGCAGGAGCCCTAAGGCCCTTCACTTGCTTTGGGCCTCTCTCTTTTTTCCCCTGTGTTTCTCCAGGGACCGATTCTGTTCTGAATTGACACATTTTTATTTCCCCCTAAGGTATTTTAATGCCTCTCAAGCTGCCTTGCTCTGGGGTAGAGTCCAGTGGGTCCCAAACCAGAGTGGACAACAGACTGGCCTAGGAAACTTAAAATACACAGATGCACAGGCCTCACCCCAAACCTACAGATTGAGAATTTCAGCAGGATAAACCTGGGAACCTGGATTGCAAGGCACTCACCTGCCTCCCCTTCCAGGTCCAAATAATTTTCGTATTTGAACCAAGAACCAAAGTTCGGGAATAGTTGACAAGAAGTCAGTGAATCTCTTTATGGGGGCATTTTTTTTTTTTTTCAAGTAGGCTTCACACCCATCATGGAGCCCAACGCTGGGCTTGAACTCAAGCTGAGATCAAGAGTCAGATGCTTAACTGCCTGAGCCACCCAGGCGCTCCTAAGGAGACATTCATTTGAAGTGGAGTAAATCCCCTTTCCTTCACCACTGGCATCCAAGTCACCCTGGACTTGCAAACATGCAGATTCCTCACTCGCACTCAAGACTCTAAGGATGGAGGACTGACTGAGGGACCCAGCCTTGAGATCCATTGCCTTCAGGTGGTGTTTTCTACACCTAGAGAAATCTAAAGAATTCTGGGACACTGGCTAGACATACAAATTCTACTTCCCGTGGAAGTAGTTGAAATAGTATCTTCTACGAGGAGCCTGGAAATCTTTCAGTTCAACAAGACCCTCCAAGAGGTTTATATCATGAGGGAAATTAGGAAGCACCGCCTGGAGACAAGAACTTACATCCACCGAACACACACTGTGCGCGGGACACCGTTTTGAGAGCTTACATGTTTTGTCCATTTTCTCCTGACCATAACGGCCTGCAGTGGGGTCTTCATTTCACAGACTACCTGCCTCTCTTCACCAATCCACGGTGGGTGGCTTTTACCACTCGAATCTCAGGGCCATCTCATTTCACAGATCCACCCTCTCTTAGATTAGATTCTGAATTCTCTAACGCCCTGAGATGAAGCACCAGTTTAGAGATCTCCTTTTACCAAGCAGATCGTTAGCCTCGTTGTGTTACAGAGGAGCTCCGTATGGATTGTTGTTTCTAAGACATCAGAGTCATTCTGCTTTCTGTCCCAGTGCCCTTGGCAGCGTAAGAGCCTACCTTGATTTTGGGAGATGTGGAGACAGAAGTTGGCAGGAAACTGGCTTTGAAAGCAGAGACCTTTTGAGTTACTCTGGCCAAGAGTCAGAGTCCTGCAGAAACTGAACCAGGAAAAGGAAAACAGAAAGATCATCTGGTTTGGCTGGCCCTTCTAGCACCGGATGCTGGCCAGGGAAGAGAATTTCAGTCCAGAAGAGAGAGGTAATAGATATTTCCAGTTTCCTGTCACGCCCTTCTCCCACACGCTTATCCGCTCTCTGATCAGCCTTCTGAGACTAATAGTTTCCAGTTTACTAAAAGCCTGTACTCATCTTTCCCTTTCTAATTCCTGTTACACTTGCCTGTACTTCACAATTTGCACAATTTAGGCTTTTCTAGCCTCTGATTATTCAACAGCACAAAAGTAATACTCCCATTCGTCTCAAACCTTGAGACAATGACGACGAATGAATGTGCTAAATCATTTTCTGATAAACTCCTTCACCATGAGGATACCTTCTTTTTTTTTCTTTTTTCTTTCCTTTTCTTTCTTTTTTTTTTTTTGGTCTGTAATTCAGACTTTCTTTATTGAAGTCAAAACATGCATTAAGCACCTGTTATTATTGTTCATAGTTTTCCTTTTTCTTCCTTTTTAAAAAAAAAAAATTCCATTCAGGTTTTCTTTTTTTTTATTATTTTAAATATAATCCTAACAAACTGGAAGGAAAAAAAAAGACATCCATACCTTCATTTTTTTTCTTCATATAAAACCAAAAAAAAAAGACAGATGATGAGGTTAGCAATTTGCCTGAAATCGTGCAGTTGGTAGGAGAAAGAAGCAGGATCTGAGTTATGTCTGACTTCAAAGTCTGTGCTCTTTTCACCATATTGGGATACTCCACGTGCCAGCTATTTTGTTCATTGCTCTGCATGGTTATCTGTTATCTCCTCGAATAAATGAAAAACATGTTTGCAATAAACACGGAGTGCTTTCTTGTACTGGTGCTGTGCTGAGCCCTCAGCTGGAATGACATAAAATGAAGCGATGGCTTCTCTCGTTGGCCAAACCCACCTCACTGAATCGTCTGCCGAAAGCTTCAAATCAAAACACTCTTCCATCAAATTGACTCTTCAGAATTTATACCAGAGTCACAAATCCTTTGGTGACATCACCTGAATGTGGGGCTACTGCTTAGACAATCTCAACACCACTCGTTGTTGGCGATTCCATACCCTGTGCAACTTCCTTGCATGACGCAACTCCACTCTGTAGACAATTGACTTCAGTGATCCGGGAGCTGTGTTCTTACCAACAATTATCTTGGATCATTCAACAGGGGAAAAGCTTTACCTTGCTCCGACCATTGAAAACCACTCACCTGGAACTTTAAGAAGTTCTGTCAGGACATCATTTGTAAATATGTAATGGTCTGTATGTTCCGTTCATGGTTCGCATGCCCAGGGATACAGTACTGTTCAGAAACTTGACTACAGAGTGGAGGAGATGGCATGATTTGTAGACCTTTTTCCAGAACTTCAGATTGAAAAACAAATAGAGGGGAAAAATCATCTTTCATCTAAGAAAGGAAGGTCTAGGTATTAGGTGGAGTTTCAATTCTCTTTGCTCCGGGTCCCTGGTTGGCTTAGTTGGTGAGTGTCTGACTCATGATTTCTGCTCAGGTCATGAGGTCATGATCTCACAATTCATAAGTCTGAGCTCTGCATTGGGCTCTGCACTAACAGCACAGAGCCTGCTTGGGATTCTCTGTCTCCTCTCTTTCTGCCCCTCCTCCGCTCATTCTCTCTCATATTTGCTCATAAATATTTATTTATGTATTTGTTTGCTTATTTATTTTTAAAGTTTATTTTTGAGAGAGAGGAAGAAAAAGAGAGGAACCATAAGCTCTGGAACCAGGGCTGGCTCTCTCTCTGGGCCCCCTCCACGGTGTCACTGGCATGGATGACATTCTGGCTGATGTGGACACTGAAGTCCTCCCTGATGGTGATGGGACAGCCTCAACTGAATTGGTGAGTCCTGCCAGGGCCTTGAGGTGCAGACTACACTGGGGCCTTTATTGTCATGTATTCACTTAGACAGCAACTAACTAGTAAATGTTACAGGTAAACGTGTCTATTACCAGTTTTATCTCCGCTGTGTTCACGAAAAGAAAGTTCAGAGCCAGTGGGCCACAGGTGGCGGTCATGGCGGCCTCTTGGGGTGCAGAGCAGCCCAGGGGCCCCAGCTCCCGACCAAGCCTGCTCTCACGCCTCAGCTCAGGAGGGCCTTCCTGTACCTGGGAGCAGCCCCATGTTGCAGTAAAGCCAGATGGGGTGTCACGGTGGCTCCTTGGAGATGTGGTCCCACACTTTAAAGGAGGAGCTTCATACTGGTAGGGATGGAGATGCTGCAGCTGCCAGAGAGCTCCTCACCGAGCACCACCGGGGCCTGCGGAGGAAGCCCTTCTACCCAGCCCTCATCGGCCACATCATCAGCTCTGGCCATGGTCTGGGAAGGCCCCAACATGGTCTGCACCTCAAGGCCCTGGTAGAGCCAGCTATGATTCCAGAGCAGTGAGCTGGTGGCCTGGGCAGACAAAGGCCACCAGAGCAGAAGCTAAGGCCACCAGAGCAGTCAGGCTGTCCCCAGCCACCTCAGCAGCCACTCAGGATCAACGACCTCTGTCACGAGAACTTGAGCCCACACCCATGCTCTGCCCATCTGTCCCGGACCGCCTCCCGGTCCACCTTCTGCCCCACCCCAGCCCAGAAGGGTTGAGCAACCAACTTTATTTACATGCCTTTTAGTATGCTAAGCCAGCAAGAGGTTGGACCAAATCCTTTCTGTGCGAAAGTGCCGGGCAACCTTTGGGATGTCTCCAAAAGTGTGTAGTGCAATTTCCCTTCCCCCAGAGAGGGGTATATGGGGGAATTTTATATTAATTAAAATTCACTGCATCGTGCATGGGGGTGGATCGCTTATTACAGTTTCTGCCATCTCTGAGGTAGGAATGAAGACTTTATGCAAAGCCATCAGAGTTTGAGAGTAGAAATAAAGCTTACCCTCTCACAAAAAGAAAAAGAAAAAAAAAAAAGAAAGTTCACCTTCACTCCGACCCTACTCTCATCCATATTTTGTGACAGACTTTTACTTTTACCTTTTTGGTTGACAACTAATATATTAAGACAAAATCTTACAATAATATCTACAATATATTATCCAAACAATACATTCTATACGGTCATCCTATTTGTACTAAGCATCATTAGTTGCCTGTTATCTATTAATTAAAATCAATTGAGTAGCAGTAGCTGTTCTGGTGATGACAGATTTGATTGTTAACTCATCACTATATGAATTGGAGAGTCTTTTTTTTAATGTTTTATTTATTTTTGAGAAAGAGAGAGAGAGGAAGGGACAGAGAGAGAGGAGGACATGGAATCCGAAGTGGGTTCTGTGCTGACAGCAGTGAGCCCGATATGAGATCATGACCTGAGCCTAAGTCGGATGCTTAACTGAGCCACCCAGGTGCCCCTGGAGTGGCTTTAAAATTCATACAAAACATATTTTTTAAAACCTCTCCTTTTGGAATTTAAGTAAACAACCATTGTTGACCATTTGGGGACACTTACTATCCTTTTGTTCTCCTGACAACACCTAATGAACGCAATAGCCAGGAATTAGCGAAATTAAAGACTGAGAAGTGTCAATACAGGTATGAAGTGACGAGTTAACAAACATCACTCAGTTAATGGATTTCACGTGGGTGATGGACAGGTTTATTAATATGCTGATTCTATTCTGGGAATCCTTATTAGAAGACACCACTTTCATCTTCAAGATGTCAAACGTGCTTCCAACGGATGAATTATCAGATACAAAAATAGACTGGAGATTAAGCCCTCAATTTTACTCGGGCCAATCCACGAATCAAGAAATCCAGAGTGTTACTTAACCTTACATTTAGAAAGGTAAGGGATTTCAAATAGATTTAAAATTGGTTGGAAAACATGGGCTATTTTTCTAGATTATGATTTTCTTACCCATCACTTACTTTACAAATATTTATTTACACGGTGTCAGGCAGGTAAGAGAGCTACCAGGGTTCTAAGAGTAGATTCTTCAAATCGTGCTTAAAGGCTCAAAGTGAGTACTTACTTAAACAGATCGGGGACATCGTTTCCCGACTGAGTAAGAGGTATGGTCTATAATATCTACCCTTCATCTCATGTTGTGTATTGGAGGAGGCCAAATCTCACGGTAGCCCAGTCAGCTGGAAAATCCACTTCTGCGTATGGTATAAACCAACTAGGTTATCTCTCAAGCTACATGAAAAAAACATGTAGAATCATATTTCCCAGAGATCTTTAATCTAAGTCCAAATGTTTAAATATTTTAAATACTTGTTTAAATATTTTAACGTAATTAGAAAAGATCATTTAGTTCCTTGGTTTCAAAATATGATCCTTTACATCTAGATCTGAGCGACTCACGTGTGCAGAATCAGCAAACACACGCGGAACACTAAGATAAATTTACATTAACAGTTTGCATTGTATGAACTGAAAGCCTTAAGAGCTTCACACGCTCTAATAAGCCCAGGGAATTCATAAGAGCTAACAATGCCAAGAACAAATTAAAAAGAAAGTTCAGATGTCAGACTTAGTTCAAAGACATCTTTGGAAAATCTTTATTTTCAAGTTGAAAGTTTTCTGACTTGAAAATGAATCTTACCAGGGGTACCTGGGTGGCTCACTCAGTGAAGTATCCAACTTCAGCTCAGGTCGATCTCCCAGGTCATGGGTTCGAGCCCTGCATTGGGCTCTGTGCCGACAGCTCAGGGTCTGGAGCCTGCTTCAGATTCTGTGTCTCCCTCTGTCCCTCTCTCTGCTTCTCCATCATTTGCACTCTTATCGCGCTCAAAAAATAAATAAATATTTTTAAAAACTTTTTTTAAAAGTCAATAAATCTTACATTATTTCAAGAGAATTTGTAAAAATAATAAGGAAAGGTATTGGTTAAAAAAAAAAAGCTAAAGCCTAATGCTAACTCTTTTTTTTTTTTTTTTTGTCGTTTAGCTTTTATTTCATGATCATAAACTTCACTCTGCAATCCAGCTAAACTTGGAGGGGAGGAAGGAGGACACGGACCTGCACAACTGCAGCGGGTACACAGGGATTCTAGGAGATTCCGAGCAGAGGGGGGCGGAGGGGCACTCTCTGGAGCTACAGAAGGAATGGTCTGGTAGTTAAGATAAAACACGAGTC
The DNA here is from genome assembly GCA_030068075.1 of Paguma larvata. Lineage (NCBI taxonomy): Eukaryota > Metazoa > Chordata > Mammalia > Carnivora > Viverridae > Paguma > Paguma larvata. Next base: position 116,449,908 of record CM057828.1, read on the forward strand.
AGATTTATTAGACCTGCCCACAGTCAGCGATGGTGATCTTCTTGCTGGTCTTGCCTTTCCGGGAGCCGAAGCGCTCCATGGCCTCCACGATGTTCATGCCCTCCTTCACCTTGCCGAACACCACGTGCTTGCCGTCCAACCACTCGGTCTTGGCGGTGCAGATGAAAAACTGGGAATCGTTTGTGTTGGGCCCGGCGTTCGCCATGGACAGGATGCCAGGACCCGTGTGCTTCAGGATGAAATTCTCATCGTCAAACTTCTCCCCGTAGATGGACTTGCCACCGGTGCCATTGTGGCGTGTGAAGTCACCACCCTGGCACATGAATCCCGGGATGCTCCTGTGGAAGCAGGAACCTTTATAACCGAATCCTTTCTCCCCAGTGCTCAGAGCACGGAAGTTCTCTGCTGTCTTGGGCACTTTGTCTGCAAACAGCTCAAAGGAGACGCGGCCCAAGGGCTCGCCGTCCACGGCGATGTCAAAAAACACGGTAGGGTTGACCATGGCTGGGCGGCACAGGCGATCCCGAAGCGGCGGCGTCTGCAAGGCCTAATGCTAACTCTTTAAAAAAAAAAAAATCAAATGAAGAAATTAAAAAGAATATATTTTATAGGCCATAAGAACCTTGGGCACAAATTAAACATTTTTAAAAATTAAGGCATGGACTACTCAAGTATGATATAGGGGAAAATTGCTCTGATATGTTTTCTTTACTTCACAGGGTCACAACACAGCTTAAAGGAGAAAGGAGAAGGAGAAAGGCATAAAGGAGAAAACTGACAACAAACTTTCGTAACACTGCAATTTCTCTTTCTCCAAAACCCATTCAATGTTGTGCATAAACGTTAATACACTGAGATATGGGAATAAAAGACTTAATCAAGTATAAGAAGTGAATTAAAAGAAGCTTTTCTTTCTCAATTTAGTGAATTTGGAAAAAAACAACCAGGAGTAAACTATTGGTACCTGATGGAGCTGGGTGCTGCCTCACAATTTTTCCTCGTCAATATATTTAACCTAATTCTGTATTTTAAGTTACCATTAATTTATTCATTACATTAAGCTTACAGTTTAAAACATCTTTAACACAAATTGCTATGAATTTCAGATCCAAAGGAAATAACCCCTACCGTGAAAAGGGATTTTTGTTACTGTTGCTATTCATTATTTTCTTAAAACTCGCCAGTCTACTTAAATTTTCTCCTGATTTATAGAAAAACATGTAAAAGTATATTTCATTTGAAAATATATATATATATTCATATTCCATATGAAAATATATATGTATATATATTTGTATGTATACATACACAGCAAAACATGTTCCCCCATTTCTAGACTTTAAACAACCTAGAAGCATCCAGAGACTTGGTCGGAAAACTTCTCTACAGCCCAGTCCTTACATATTACCGTTCTAAAGAAACATTGTGAGGTCTGGCTCACTCTTAAGTGTTAAGGTCCAGGGGCGCCTGGGTGGCTCAGTTGGTTAAGTGGCTGACTTCGGCTCAGGTCATGATCTCATAGTCTGTGAGTTCGAGCCCCACGTCGGGCTCTGTGCTGACGGCTCAGAGCCCGGAGCCTGCTTCGGATTCTGTATGTCCCTCTCTCTCTGCTCTTCCCCTGCTCATACTCCGTCTCTATGTCTCTCAAAAATAAATAAACGTTAAAAAAAAAATTTAAAGTGTTAAGGTCCATATTGCATTAATTAGAAATGATTTACCCGCACACATCCCAACCAAAGACAGGTATCCTGAGATTTGGAGAATTCCACCACACTAAAATAAGTTTGAACTTTATAGAGCATTTTAGTGCTATTTAAAAATTCTAATCTCAACTTGGAAAATTCATATCCCTTAAAAAAATTGTTTACTGGGGCACCTGGGTGGCTCAGTTGGTTAAGCATCTGACTCTTGATTTTGGCTCAGGTCATGATCTCACAGTTCATGGGTTCAAGCCCCAGGTTGGGTTCTGTGCTGACAGTGCTTGAGATTCTCTCTCTCTCCCTCTCTCTCTGTCCTTCCCCCCCCAAAATAAATAAACTTTTTAAAAAAAGATCATGACTCTTAAAGCTCAGATGATGGTTAGCATTTGTTAACAATAAAGTATTTTTGAGAGAGACAGAGACTGTGCCAACCGTTAGTGGTATGCCTGTTAGCAACAGTTCTGTAGAAAAGGAGGAGAAGGAGGAAGAGGAGAGGGAGGGGGAGGAGGAGGAGGAGGAGAGGGAGGGGGAGAAGGAGAAGGAGGAGGAGAAGGAGGGGGAGGAGGAGGGAGACAATGGCTCTAATTCATAGCCCTGCCAAATGCCATGGTGTAAATATGCCCACCATGGCTGATTTCCAGCTGTCCATGTGACATTGGCAAAAGCAGATATAGATTAGATAGAATTGGAAACAGACGCCCAGTTGTACACCATTACCTGGTATTTCCACCATACACATACCATGGACATATATAAACTCAAGAGCATACATAATCATGAAATGAACTAAATTAGTTAAGAAGTGATGACTTGAGTATCATTTTTTTTAAGTTCATTTATTTATTTTGAGAGAGAGAGAGAGAGCACAAGCAGGGGAGGAGCAGAGAGCGAGGGAGAGAGAGAATCCCAAGCTGCCAACGTCGAGCCCGATATGGGGTTTGAATTCACGAACCGAGAGATCATGACCTGAGCCAGAACCAGGAGTCAGAGACTTAACCAACTGAGCCACCCAGGCGCCCCTCATTTTTGGTCTTAATACAATTTAAGTTTATATAATGAGATATTTTAATAATGGCCGTTTAACAACCACCTCACCAAATTCCTGAAAATCGACTGAGCAGCCAGTGAAGGTGGATTCCGGCACCCTCTTCCCTTGGCTCTGTTTTATGTTCTATTTTTTCTAATCTCTTAAGCTGAACCCTCTATGTCTTTTTATTTTCTTTTTTTGTTTATGAAGACCATTAAGGAATTTAATCGTGAGAAGAGTTTTGACTGCATACCAGGGAGATTTCTAAACATTAATTGTCTCTTTTCACTTATTTTGTAAATAGTCTGTTGTTTGGATTATTGACCAAATGCTACTTGGGAACATTTGTGTGTTTTGTTTTTGTTAGTTTTTTTTAATCCATCAGGTTAGATGTGTTTTCTTTAAGCTTCTTAATTCTAGTTTTACTGTCAGGTGATTTGAGAACGTGGCATATACAATTTCTAAGGCATACCTCGGACATATTGTGGGTTCCAGACCACTGCAATAAAGAGAATATCACAAAAAAGTCAGTCAAATAAAGTTTTTGGTGTCCCAGTGCAGATAACATTATGTTTACATTTTACTCTAGTCTGTTATGTATGCAATAGCATTGTGTCTAAAAAAACAATGCGGATACCTTAATTTAAAAATACTTTACTGTCGGGGCACCTGGGTGGCTCAGTCAGTTAAGCGTCTGACGCCTGGTTTTGGCTCAGGTCATGATCTCATGTTTCTTGAGTTCGAGCCCCACATCAAAGTGCACTAATTGCGTGGAATCTGCTTGGGATTCTCCCTCTCTCCCTCTCTCTGCCCCTCCCTCGCCAGCGCTGTCTCTATCTCTCTCAAAAACACTTTATCGTTAACAAATGCAAACCATCACCTGAGCTTTGAAAGTTGTAGTCTTTTTGCTGGGGGAGGGTCTTGCCAGGATGCCGGTGGCTGCTGACCGATCAGCATAGTGGTTGCTGAAGGCTGGGGTGGCTGTGGCGATTTCTTAAAAGAAGACAACAATGAGGTTTGCCACATCCATAGACTCTGCCTTTCCCAAACGATTTCTCTTTGGCAGGCAGTGCTGTTTGATAGCAGTTGACCCACAGGGGAGAACTTCTTTTAAAACCCGATTCGGTCCTCTCAAACAGTGTTGCTACCTTATCAACAAAGTTTATGTGATATTCTAAATCTTTTGTCATTTCAACAGTCTTCACAGCATCCTCACCAGGAGTGGATTCCAACTCAAGAAATCACTTTCTTTGCTCATCCATAAGAAGCAACTGCTCATCCACTCAAGTGTGATCACAAGATTGTAGCCGCTCACTCCCGTCTTGAGGCTTCACGTCTAATTCTAGTTCTCCTGCTGTTTCTGCCCCATCTGTTGGGACCTCCTCCACTCACGTCTTGAGCCCCTCAACGTCACCCCTGGGGGTTAGAATCAACTTCTTCCAAACTCCTGTTTACATTGATATTTTGACCTCTTCTCGCGAATCACGAACGTCCTTAATGGCATCCAGCATACCAGTCCTTTCCGGAAGGCTTTCAATTTCTTTTGCCCAGATCCATCAGAGGAATCATTATTTATGGCAACTAGAGATTTACAAAATGTATTTCTTAAATAAAAAGTCTTGAAAGTTGAAATGACTCCTTGATGCAGGCTGCGGAATGGATGTTGTGTTACCATGAAAACAACATTTGTCTCATTGTGCATGTCCACCAGAACTCTTGGGGTGACCAGGGGCATTGTCATGGAGCAGCCATATTTTGAAAGGAATCTTTTTTTTTCTGAGCAGTAGATTCAACAGTGGACTTAAAATATTCGGAAAACCATGTTCTAAATATTTGTACAACCATCCAGGCTTTGTAGTTCCATTTAGAGAGCACAGGCAAAGTAGATTCAGCATAATTTTTAAGGACCCTAGGATTTTCAGAACGGTAAGTGAGCACTGGCTTCCACATAAGTCACCAGCTGCATTAGCCCCTGATAGGAGAGTCAGCCTGTTCTTTGAAGCTTTGAAGCCAGGCTTTGAGTTCTCCTCTCTAGCTATGAAAGTCCTGGACGGTATCTTCTTCTGGGGTAAGGCTATATTTTCTCTATTGGAAATCCGTTATGTAGCGTAGCCACCTTCATTCATTATCTATCTTTGCTACTAGACCTTCTGGATAATTCACTGCAGCTTTCATATTAGCACTGGCTGTTTCACCTTGCACTTTTGTGTTATGGACACAGGCCTCTTTCCTCAAACCTCTTGAACCAACCTCTGCTAGCTTCTAATTTTTCTTCCATAGCTTCCTCACCTCTCCCAGCCTTCGTAGAATTGAAGAGAGTCAGGGCCTCGGTTTGGATGAGGCTTTGGCTTAAGGGAATGTTGTGGCTGGTTTGATCTTCTCGCCAGACCACTCAAACTTTCTCCGTATCAGCAATAAAACTGCTACACTTTCTTATCATTCCTGTGTTCCCTGGAAGCACGTTTAATTTCCTTCAAGAACTTCTTTGCATTCACAACGTGGCTAACTGTTTTGGCTCAAGAGGCTTAGCTTTTGGCCGACTTCAGCTTTCGACATGCCTTCCCCACTACGCTTCATCATTTCTAGCTTTTGATTTAAAGTGGGAGACGTGCAACTCTTCCTTTTCACTTGAACACCGAGAGGCTATTGTAGGGTTATTAACTGGCCTAATTTCAATATTGTTGGATCTCAGGGAATAGGGAGGTCCAAGTAGAGGGAGAGAGATGGGGCATTGCTGGTTGGTAGAACAGTTAGAACACACACAGCCTTTATCAGTTAAGTTTACCGTCTTATATGGGGGTGGTTTATGGCACCCCAAAACAATTACAATGGTAACATCAAAGATGACCAATCGTAGATGACAAATATAATAATGATGAAAAAATTTGAAATATTGCAAGAATTACCAAAAGGCAGCACACAGGCATGAAATGAGCAAATGCTGTCAGGAAAATGGCCCCAATAGACTTGCTCAATCCGGAATTGCCACAAGCCTTCAATTCATAAAAAATCACAATTATCTGCAGGGCACAAAAAGGAAGTGCAATAAACCGAGGTATGCCTATGCTTTTAAAGTCCGTTCAGATTTTTTTATCATGAAATACTTCTCTTAGTAATATTAACAAAAGTTACAGCTCATGGAGTATTGCCCAGAAATGTTATATCTTCTTTAATCTTCTCAAGCATCTGATACAATAGTGTCTTAGCTCAGAATACCTATGAAATAAACAGGAGGCAAAGACTGTATGCAATGCTGTGCCGGGGGGTACCATCCCAGGGCAGCAAGAGAGGGGAATGAGGAACAGGGAAGGAAGGAAAGCGATTAAGATGGTTGCACAGTCACACAGGCCACCTCAGCAAGAGCACGTGGGACCAGGGAACCTCAGAATAGTTTAGGGGGGAGACAGAAGACAAAGCGATGTGGATCTCTCTGTTCTATCTCTTAATCCTCAAAGTTCACCCCACTAGGCATTAAAATTCTGTGGTAGAGTTTGCAAAAATGGCCACGATAGTTCCTACTGTTCCTGTATATATCCTTGTCTGTTCCCTTTGTAATGTGACTTTGCAACAAGTCGTCAGAAGGATTGCTCTATTTCCACCTCCTGAATCTAGTTTTGGTCGTATGACTTTATTCGGCCAATGGGACTTTAGCAAACAAATATGATGCTGAGCAGAGACTTGGAAAGTGTAGGCGCACTGGGACACACCCTCTCTTGCTGTTGGGACCCTCTGCCTCCATGTACATAATCCTTGGCTAATTTGTTGCGTGATGAGGATCACATGCAACTGTCCCAGCTAACATGGAGCCAACTGCCAGATGTGGGGGTAAGGCCCCCCAGACAAACCAGTTGCCAGCCAATGGACTGTAGTTCCATTCTGTACTATACATCCAGCCAGAGGAGCCAACGTAGACCCGAATGGGCCAGCCACCCTCAGAATTGTGAGAAAAAGTATTTGTTGTTTCAAGACAGTACATTTTGGGGTGTGTAGCAAAAACCAACCGATGGGCTCTACCACAGTAGAGATTGGGTTAGCTGGCCCTTTGGGCAGCTGCTGGAGAAGCAAGATTCTGTGATCCATGTTCAGTGTTTCCTTGGAGTCCGGAAGTGGTGGGAGGAGCTTTGTGCCTTCTGGGGCCCCAATCCAATGTCACTGGAACCATGACCGTCTCCCCACAATGAGTGTGATGGGTACCATGCTGAAGCCACACTGCAGAGGCCGCAGAGGCAGCTGGTGGTACAAGGAGGTGAGATGGTGACTGGAATCTCTGTCAGGCAAGGACCAAAGTCAAAATTTGGAGGTAAGGCCAAGCAATCTGGGGAGGTGAATGAGGTGTACAGAGAGCTATTTTATCTTGCGTGAGTTAAGACTCTCAGTTTTAAGTCAATGAAAACTAACTTGTATTAGCTTAAGGGGAGAAAGTTAATTTATTGCAAGGATGCAGGAAGGCAGCAAAGCCTTAGAAAGAGGTCAGTGCTGGAAATGAGAATCTGGGAATTCTTTCTCCCTCTATCACCCAGATTTCTTAGCACATTTACATATTCTTCCCTCGTTCTTTTTTGTTTTCTTAATTTATTTATTTTGAGACATAGAGAGAGTATGTGAGCAGGGGAGGGGCAGAGAAAGGGAGAGACAGAATCCCAAGCAGGCTCCATGCTGTCAACACGGAATCCAATGCGGGGCTCGAACTCACAAACTGTGAGATGGTGACCTGAGCTGAGATCAACAGTCAGATGCTCAACCAAATGAGCCACCCAGGCGCCCTTCTTCTTTTCTCTTTCTGTAAACCAGCTACCTCTTCTGCTTCCCCAGGACTCTATGGAAGACATTACACACAGAGCCTTAAATTCAAACGCTACCATCCCAGACCCACCAATGTGCCAAATTTCTGAAAGAAACTGATTGTGTAGCTTCAGTCAGATGTGTACCCCAGAGTGGTAGGGGTGGAAGGCTTCCCAATGGCTGATCCTTGCAAATGGGGGCAAAGGGACATTTCCAGAGAAAAGGGTAAGCAATGAGAAAATTGCATTCTACCACATTTGCCCAATTTAAAAGATGAAGAAACCAACCCAACTTCAGGGAGAATAAGGAATGCTCCCTAAGGCAGACTACCAGGGGCCAAGGAAAGGACCTTAGCCCAGATCTAATCTCAAACCTCAAACATTTCCACTTCTAGCAGAGCTGTTCCATGGACTCTATCAAAAAATACCTAAGATAAATGTATTTCTATAATTGGCATGCTCTATTCTATAATAAGAAAAAACCAAAATTATATTTTAAGCCCAGATACATCAAGAAAAAGCACACCCTTGTTTTAAAGTTGACCATCTTCCACACATCAAATTTAAACTCTTCCTCCTGACCTTCAGTGTCTTCTATAATGTAGCCCCACCCCACCCTTCCTGCAGTTTCTGCAGTGCTCCACGGGAACTCCTCACCGACACAGGGCTGTTTTTCTGATCCGAATGCACCTCAGTCATTGCCAAGTCCGTGCGTTCAAGGGGATGGTCCCAGAGTGGCCCCCCTGCTCCCTCTCACCATTCCAATCCCTTCTCCCTTCAAAGTTTGCTCTGAGTCCGGCCTCTTCTGTGAACCTCTTAAGACAACTCAAATCTCGCTGAATTCCCATTGTTCTGAACCCCAAGAGTCAACTCACTCAACATCAAAGATGTTTAATACATTCGTGTTCTTAAATTTTTATTTTCTTATTTTTCCCCCCGCTAGGCGATTAATTCCTTAAGGCAGGGATCACATCTTGGTTTGCAACTCCAGGGGGCTCCCTGAAACCTTCTGGTCATCTGAATACAAAATCTATGTGATGGGGTATGAATTTTCCAACCACCATCAGATGCCTCAATGATTAACCAGTGGCTACCATTGTGGGCACTTAATCACTCCAGCGTGGAGTCAACAGCCTACTGGACATGCTGGTTTCTTTTCTCTGCCATCGCGCCTAGAAATTTCGGTTACTCTTACGTCCTGAGCATGTGTTTTGATCTGCGTAGATGAGAACTAAATCTGGCTTCATTTAAATATAGACTGAACATAACCGTATCCATTGCTTTCCGCCCACCCCATTACACAGACATCTCTCATTTGTGTCAGTTTCAGAATTGCACAATGGTACAAAAATCGGGTCTATATCATCATACCATAGTCTTAAGAACAGTGCTGCACAACTAAAATCTGGAACACATGGCTTGCGAGTACCTGTAACATACTGAATTTACTCCTTCATCATTATTTTTATTAAGTTCAATATATTCTTCCTTTTGAAAGTCAAATGGTTCAACACAGTTTAAAATGAAACATAGGGGCACCCGTCTGCCTCAGTCCGGTAGAGCGTGTGCCTCTTAATCTCAGGGTCATGAGTTCAAGCCCCACGTTCGGTGTGGCACCTACCTAAAATTTAAAAAAATTTTAAAAAGTTTAAATGAAAAACAATAGTCTCCTGCCACGACCTTCCCACCCCCCCCCGGAGGGAGCTGGTTCCACTCCTTTAGCCTTTATTCTGGCAGATGTCTCCATAATTAAAAATAATGTGTTTACATTATTATGTGAATTATTAATACAAACGTAATTTATGCTCATATAGAAATATAATTGTATTTACTAAAAATATTTTTTTAATTCTTGGTTTTAACTTTTAGATAGTATTTATATTCTATTATGGAAGATAAGATTTTAACTCTCTGACACACACACACACACACACACACACACACACACACACTTCCCTTCCCTTATCTTCCCAGTTATTTACTTCGTTTTTTGCGAACTCAATATCCAGGGTGTACACTTTGTTATGCAACGATCTTTCACAGCTGAGTACAAACATTTGGTGTCTCGGTTATACTTCCTTTTCTTGTACAACTTTTTTCTTCTCCCTAAAAGTAATAATTGTCTCCTTTTCTTCTATTTGCTTGGTTTTCTCTGTTTTTGTCACTGACCCATCCCCACACGTTCACCAGCAGAGGCAGGTGCTCTCACAACACTCATCCAGCCCTCAGCCGGCCAGGAGCCCCGAGCCCCTCTGCTCTGGCTTCTCTGTAGACCTGCTGCCCAGACATCAACTTGGATATTCCTTCCACCACCAATGGGGTTAGATGAAGGTCTGTTTCCTAGATCCTGTGTCTTAATTTTCCTTGGTTTACACCCTTGTGTCGGCCAGACTCATGCCACTAGATTTCTGAGAAAGGCTAAGGGGATGGTACATTTTTTGAGACTTTAGCGTCTGAAAATATGTTTATTCTACCCTCGTTCTTAATAAGTTTGGCTGGTCTAGTAAATACCGTTTATTTTCGGAGCTACCCCACAACTCTTGGTCGCCTTTCTCTTGGCAAATCTCCCACATCTCGAGTCTCACTTTTCCACGGTAACGTCTAGAATGTGCTCTTTGGCTGCTGGCGTTGCGGAGGGAAATACTAGCATAAATTCTGCCAAGGACGTGTGTATAAGACTTCGGTTGAGAAGAGCAATGTGAGAGGCGCCTGGGCGACTCGGCGGTCCCCCAGTCGACCTCTGATGTCGGCTCAGTTCATGATCTCACGGTGCGTAAGATCGAGCCCAGCATAGGGCTCTGCGCTGACAGCACAGGGCCTGCTTGGAATTCTCTCTCTCCTTGTTTTATTTGTTTATTTTGTGGTAGACGATGGAACTTCTACTCTGTGGGGGAAGGGTGGCTGGGGGCAGAGCTGACTCACCATTGCTACCAGCTGCGGCGTCTGGATGAGGGGCAGTAGTGGCGATGTCTTCTCGGGTGCAGCCTCCACGATGGTGTTAGGGTGTGGGTCCTGGCAACATGGTGTGCAAGCCTGCATGCTCTTGCTTGCCAGAAAAGTCCATAAACAACCTAAACAATATCAGGTCAGTAAACTTCTTATCTGCTTTAACTAACTATATAGTTTCTGCTGTTTACAAGTAAGAATACTAATAGGGCTGGGTATAGAACTGTAGCTTCTAAATCATTTTCCCTCAGAATTTGCAAAGCATCGTCCCCTGGTCTCCTGGCTATAATTGTGTCCCCTGGTCTCCTGTGGCTTCTCTGTTGAGAAGTCTTAGCTGAGAATTAGTTGAGTTCTTCTGTTGAGAAACGACTTTGTTTTCTCCTTGAAAGCAATGAGGCTATTTCGTAAATTCCTAATACTTTGAAATATCTGTTCAGAATAACATGGTATGGGTTGCATTCATTGGGCTGCCACACACAGTTAGTTGTACATGCTGTGCACTGCACCACTCTGGGGAATGCTTTTCCCATAACATTCATAGACACAACTTGGATGGCTGTCCATGATGACACTGTGGACATCCTGTGGGACCTTACCATCTAGAGACTGCTATCCTCCAGCTGTGGGAAATCATTTGTATAATCTTCTCCACCCTTGTCTTCATTCTATCTCTGGAATACCGATTAGTCAAATACTGGGCTTCTTGGATTAGTTTCCTCATTTTCTTATTCGGTCTCTATTTTTCATTTCGTGTCTCCTTGTACCGCTTCCTGCGAGATTTCCTCCACTTTATCTTCCAAACTTCTACTGAATATGTAACTTCGGCTATGCTATTTTTAATTTACAAGAGTTCTTTTTAAAAATAGCAGCACTCTGTTCTCCAGGACCCAAGAGCTTCTCTTCTTTCTCGGAAGAACTCAATTAGAGATTCGCTCACTTCTTTTCCTCCTTTTCCATGTTCTTCTATTCACTGCATGGTTTCCTTTCTCTTTCCTTCTCATTTACTGTTCCTCTCTCACTGGTTGGTGTCTCGCGTTGACGTTAGAGACGATACTAAATGCCCGGTGATCGACGGCACTGATGTTGCCGAGACGGAAGCTGTTTAGAATGTGTGTACAGCGTGGCTTCGGGGGTAACTTCCCTCTCCATGACCTGGAGTGCCCGCTTTCCTGAGATCCCAGCCGAGAGTCCTGGACGTCTTTTATTTGGATCGAGTCTATTTATCCGAAAGAAATCAGGCCTCAGGTTGGGTGTGGCTGACAGGGGGAGCCTTGGCAGCCAGTCTTCCCAGACCTGAGCGCAGCCGGTGTTCCCAGATCTGCCCGGTGTCACCACATCCGCTGTTCTTAGCCCCACGTGCACCGCCACCCGCAGAGATAACCGCGGCGGGGGGGGGGGGGGGGTGGGGGTCGGGGGCGGGGGGAGGCCTCTAGGTGTTGGCTCTCTGCGATTCTGCGGGGCGGGGCTGCTTCCGGCCCTCGCCTGAGTCTGGTAAGGTTTCCGGTCCTCTGATCAGCTAAATTATTCGCCACCCCTCTTTCCAGTTCACACACTTTGTCTTATTATCGTCAACGCCTTTTCCATTTTCTTTGTCCTTGTGGGATTGTGATTTTTTTTTTCCCATCACTTTTCAGGAAGTACTGTGAGAGGGAAAGGTGGAAAATGGGTTAAAAAGGCCATTTTTTAAAATCTGATATTCCCTCCGCACTTTGAAAAAGTTATGTAAGGCCAAAGGTACGCCAGGCACTTACCTCTCGGCTTCCTCACTTACATGCAGCAACAACACAGTACCTACTTCGTGGGATTATCCTGAGAAGTAAATGAGAAAAGCAGGTGAAGCATTGAGTTTAGCTTATAATTGTGAAAACAATGGGGACCCAGCAGTGCAGACCACACAGCAGGTGCAAAACCCAGAGGAGAGGTTTTCCCTGTGGTCCTGGGACCGGCAGAATCAGCACTGCCTGGAAACATGTTGGAAGTTCAAGTGCTGTATCAGCACCCCAGACCCACAAAAACAGAAACTCCAGAGGTGGGGCGCCTGGGCGGTTCAGTCGGTTGAGCCTCCGACTCTTGAATTTTGGCTCAAGTCATGATCTCACAGTCTGTGAGTTCAAATCCCACATCCGGCTCTGCGCTGACAGCATGGAGCCTGCTTGGGATTCTCTCTCTCTCTCTCTCTCTCTCTCTCTGCCTTCCTCCCACTTGCGTATGTGCGCTCACTCTCTCTCTCTCTGTCTCAAAATAAATAAACGTTAAAAAAAAGATTCTCTCTCCCTCTGCTTTTCTCTCTCCCTCTAAAAAGTAGAAATTAAAAAAAACAATTTAAAAAAAAAAAAAGGAGAAAGAAAGACATTCAGGAGGTAGCCCTGAAATCTGTCCTTTAACAAAACATTCAGATGATTTTGATGCCGTTTGGGACCCAGTGATACAGAGACAAGGAAATGGACTCCCTTTCTCCCGAGGTGCTATCTGGGGACCACCCCCACTGCCTGGGTCTCACGTGCTGGGAAGAACGAGGGCAGCATTTAGATAGAGTCGGAGGCGTGTGAAATGAAAGCCGGGGAGGAGACAGACTTTACCTGGCAGAGCTCACGCCAAGCCCGAGGACCTGGTCTTGGAGCCGCATCTTTGGCTCTGAGCTCCGCCGGGACCCTGCTCAACAACGGGGATCAATACAGCCCCCCCACCCCTTTGCTTAGAAACCACTTTAAATCAAGCTTCTGGCATTTGCAATCCAAAGAATCCTGACTCCTATGAGACCCTTCCTTTTTTACTTTTCAAAAATTTTTTTAATGTTTGTTTATTTTTGAGAGAGAAAGACAGACAGACAGACTGTGAGCAGGGGACGGGCAGAGAGAGAGAGAAGACAGAATCTGAAGGAGGCTCCAGGCTGTCAGCACAGCACCCAATGCAGGGCTTGAACTCACAAACTGTGAGATCATGACCTGAACTGAAGTCAGATGTTTAACTGAGCCACCCAGGTGCCCCTTGACCCTTCCATTTAAGAAGCAGAATGAACCTGACCTTCCCAGGTGGACCCTATGGGGCACAGGAGTTGTGGCAAAGGGCGGCTTCCAAAGGAAGGCCGGCTGTTAGAGCCTGCCGACGGTCCTTGCCCTGACGGGTTCCACGACACCCTGAGTCCTGCGTCTCCTCTGCTGACACATTATGGACAAACATGGACATATTCACGCAGGCAAGAATCAAATTGAATAAATTTACCTCGTCTTGGTATTTCAAGACTTGGTGAACCTGCTCATTTTCATCCCGTTCATGACATTCCGGATTTTCTGAATTTTCATCAGACTCCTTCTTATTCTGCCTCGTATCTTGCTTGATCTTTCTCAACTTCACAAAGCACTTGCTCAACTCACGGGGGGAGGGAGTGGGGGGGAGACTCGTAAGATCTGCCTGCAGTTCAAGGTTCCTAAACCTAGATGAGCATCCAAACCACCTGGGTGAATTCTTCTTCGTCTTTTTTTCTTAATGTTTACTTATTTTTGAGAGAGAGACAGAGACAGAGAGCGAGCCGAGGAGGGACAGAGAGAGAGGGAGACACAGAATCTGGAGCAGCCATCAGCCCAGAGCCCAACGCGGGGCTCGAACTCATGAATGGCAAAATCATGACCTGAACTGAAGTCGGACACTTAACCAACTGAGCCACCCAGGCGCCCCTCACCTGGGTGATTTCTAAATCTATGATGCCCATGCCCCACGCCAGACCTATCACATCTCTCTGGACCATTTTTTGTGCCCACGCGCGTGCACGCACACACACGCACACACGCAGAGTAAAGATATAATATATACACATATACCTAATATGAAAATATGCACATATACCTGTACAAACATTATAATAAAGATATACACACACATATATAAACACGCGTACATCCATCTCCTCGTGAAACTAAGGATTCCCATCTATGTGACTTTGCATTGCCCTGAAAATTATGTTTTCTTAATACCAAGAATTTCATTGTTCACCTCTGTAACGATGAAACAGTGAAATTTGAAGCATGCATACTTATTTTTTCTAAGAGTTACAAAACGAAACAAAGCTAATATTTCCTAGAGAATCATTATAACGGAAGCTCTCCCCAACTCTGCGAAGTATCCACACAAAAGGCCATGTAGACGACACAATCTAACGTGCAAAGAGCACGTATGTGTCAAGGGGGCTGTCGCTTCCTTCTCCCATGAACTGGGGCTCTCCCCTACCAAGGCTGAGCCTGGCTCTTTCTCCATGCAGGGCTCCTGGCAGCCACGCCCGGTTCACTGGAGGAAAATGGTACTCTGACCTACCACGTTCTGGTTTAGAGAGGCCTGGGTCCTAGTCCCAGCACTGCCCCTGGCTATGAAAACAATGTCTCTCAGTTTTGATTTCACCATTTTTTTTAGTTTTATTTATTTTTTAATGTTTATTTATATTCGAGAGAGAGAGAGAGAGAGAGAAAGAGAGAGAGAGAGTGAACAGGGGAGAGGCAGAGAGAGGGAGACCCAAAAGTCTAAATGAGTTCCAGGTCCTGTGCTGTCAGCACAGAGCCCGACGCAGGGCTGGAACTCACAAACCTGAGATCATGACCTGAGCCGGCTGAGCCCCATCAATTTCACCATTTTTAGAACAGAGATTATCCCTCTTCTTCCTTCCTGTACAAAAGGTGGTAAGAAAAAAAAAATGAGATTCAGGGGCACCTGGGTTGCTCAGTAGGTTGAGTGTCAGACTTCAGCTAAGGTCACGATCTCTCGATTCATGAGTTCCAGGCCCACACTGGGCTCACGGCTGTCAGTGCAGAGCCTGCCTTCGTTCCTTTGTCCCCCCCTTGTTCCTGCCCCTCCCCCACTTGCGCTCTCTCAAAAATAAATAAACATTTTAAAAAATGAGATTCATGAATCTAGAAAATTCACGATGGTGCCCCCAAACATGAGATCAAATTTGGTGGGTGAGACATGGTACTAAAAAGAATGCAGACAGAGCAGAATGTCACATCAAAGGAAAGAATCCCATGGTTCTTAAGCACATGTACCAACATGATCAAAAATTCACTTAAAATTCCCTAGTCAAAAAAAAAAAAAAAATGCCCATTTCAAACATAGTTTTGATAGTTTTACGCAAGTGGAAGCTATCAGCAGGTACTGACTGATGGAAAATATAAAAGTCACAAATGCAAAGCGACATTTTTAAAGTTTATTTATTTTGAGAGAGAGCGAGCGAGCGTGGGAGGGGCAGAGAGAGAGAATCCCAAGCAGCTGCCACACCGTCAGCACGGAGCCTGATGGGGCGCTCAAACTCCTCACCGTGAGATCATGCCTGAGCCAATACCAAGAGTCTGACACTTCACCGACCGGGCTACCTGGGCACCCCAGCAATCACTGTTATCAAAAGCATTTCCAAGATTCGAAATAGAATTTCGATGCTAAATATGCTAATGCAAAAATATTAAAAGAAAATCTTTGCATGAATACGGAAAAGCAAAGGCCTGTTCATACGTAATAATGAAGCACGATTACCAGTCTAGCAATCAATACTAAAAGATAATTTAAATCAGAGTAAGCATAAAATAGAAAATCAGGATTAAACCTGAAGGCAAAGCTGGAGGGCAGGTTCGATGCACACAGTGAACTTGCCCTGTGATTCTAAAGGTGACAATTCTAGATGTAGCGACCTTTACTGAGTGCTAACTCTCTGCTTGAGGTATATGCATTATACATTATTTCTAATTTCATCCTCACTCCACCTTCTGAAATAAATACAATCACTGTTTCCATTACACAAATGAGGCAGGGAGTAGAGAGGAGAACTTGCTCACTCCAAGTCATGCCCCCAGTAAGTGGCTCTCACCCTCAGACTGAATCCCAGCTAGCTTGACTCCAAACACCTCTCATGAGCAAAATAATTTGTGCAAGATATGATTAGCATAGCCTTCACTTTTTAAAGATCTATTACCAGATAGCCTGTGAGTTTACCTACTACTTAGCCCAGTACTTAAAACTCTCAAGACAGTCAATATTTGTTGAATGCCTATTTACCTCCTGTTTCCAAGAAGCGTTTCCCTTTATTTCTCTCATTTATTCAGCATATTAGTGTGGCTTGCCTCAGACACCTTCTCACTTAGATAAACAGAGATACACTGACCAATATTCTCCCTTGGTTCTTTGTTCTCTAGACATCATATAGACCACTACCCTTCTCTTGTGACAATACTTTCCTGCAGGCTAGATAGACAGGCGGCTAGATAATTCAGATGCAGATACTTGCATCAGCTATGGTTTTCTTTACATCAGTTACTTCTTCTTTTAATGTTTATTTATTTTTTAGAGAGAGAGAGAGAGAGAGCATGCACAAGTGGGAAGCAGGAGAGGTAGAGAGAGACAGAGACACAGAATCTGAAGCAGGCTCCAGGCTTTGAGCTGTCAGCACAGAGACTCATGCAGGGCTCAAACCCACAAACTTTGAGATCATGACCTGAGCCAAAGTCAGATGCTTCACCGACGGAGCCATGCAGGTGCCCACAGCATCAATTACTTTTGGTTAACCCCTCCCAAGGCTATGCTTGTAGTACAGCTGACCTGACTCAGCCGGGCAGTCCCCCTTCTCAACAAGAACGTTAGTGACCATCTCTTGGGATGAGGTATGCTTATGGCAGGCATTTCTGACCCATTTATGATGATTCTTAGTAACTTAAGTGATTAAGAATTACAAGAGGGTAAGGCTCATCCTTTAATTTTAAATATGACACTTCTATGGAGCCTCTAGTCCACTAAGTACCCACTGATGGTGTGAGTTTCCCCCCCTTTTTTGGTCGCAGTTTAGGCATTTTCTTTTAAAGACTGAGGAAATTAGTAAAACTGGTAAATTAGCAAAAATTAGTAAAGGTCACCTTATTTTAAGCACAGAAAGCTATTCTAAAGGAAAACCAAGCAAGAAATGTAAATGAAAAAGAACTAGAAAGGAGAGAAAGGGAGAGAAGTAAAACCACCAATATCCCAGAGAAGCAAGATCTATAAAAACAGAAGAGGAAAAAGTTTTATATACTGTTCTTTCGGAAGAAAACCAGGACTTGTATTGAAGGCCAAATTTTCAAGATATTTCCGAGGTACTGCAAAACAATGAAGAATGGAAGGGAAATAGAAAAATAGCAGCCTTCTTAAAACAAGGAAGGCTTTGCACGTGTATATATTTAACCCATGGCAAACACATTGGGGGAGAGTTGATAAAGAGCCCTACTCGGCAGCAACTATTAATTCAGTGAAACAAGTTCATGCATATTTTATTCCCAGATCCTGCCATATTATAATTTTCTTCTTAAAGATATTTTAACCCTAAACCATTCCTGTCAAAAAAAGATTTGGAAAAGATTGCTATTTTGCTGCCAAAATCCATTTACCCTTCCTCTCGGGAACAATCTGGATGGTATTTCCCAGTTAGATAAGGCCATATGATGAAATTTGGGCCAACAGACAAGAGCGGAAGTGAAGGGTGCCGCCTCGGTGTGTGCTCTTTCCCTGAGCTACGATCCAGACATGGCGGTGGCCCGGCTTAATCTTGCACCTAGTGACAGTGTCCTGGGGAATGTGTCCTCTACGGAGCACAGCCGGCCTGGACGGCTCCCTTTGGGACAGTTAAGTGAAAGAGAAATAAGCTGCTCTCCGTTACAGGCTTAGCTTAACCGTCTTAACTATTAAAATCGTGCTGTCTATTTCTGTAGGTTCCTGTTGGTTTCTAAACCAGTCTAGCCATCTCTCTGCAAATCGCCTCAATTCCGAGCAGTCTCGACTTCTGCCAACAGCCACTATCAACAATATGGGAAGGTAATGAAAAATCTGCCCAAGAAAACTACTTTATATTGAAAAGTGTTGGGGCGCCTGGGTGGCTCAGTCCGTTGAGGGTCTGGCTCTTGATTTCGGCTCAGGCGGTGGTCTTGCGGTTCCTGAGTTTGAGCCCTGCACTGACGGTGCAGAGCCAGCTTGGAGCCTTTCTCTTTCTTCCTCTCTCTGCCCCTCTTCTGCTCATGCTTTCTCAAAATAAATAAATAAACTTAAAAAAAAAAAAAGAAAAGTGTAACATACATCTTAAATCTCTCTTCTAACTCCGTTCTAAAATTCTGTAGAATAAGCAGTGTTCGAGGTTTCTGTCTCAGGCATCTACTGTTTATTGAGATATGAGTATTGCTTAGATTTAAAGTAAAAAAAAAAAAAAAAAAGATGTAATTGTTAAGGCCCCCCTAGGTCCGGCACTTTTCAGCAAGACGACCAAGACGGTGCAGGGACAGCTGAGAATTTCCTCATGGTGTTCTTCCTCTTCTTCAGTCTTATAACATCACCAGTACAGTTCAAATTTCACTGTAAGAGACAAAAGGTGTGAATGTTTCCTGTTTGTCATTCGAACTGAAAGCTTTATTTGAGTTTATTTTACAAACTGGCCGCACAGGTGTTACGTGACCCACTGGTTTAAATTTCCTCCACAATTACCTACTTTGCACACCACCCTTTTGCACTTTGATAAGCTGTGAAATACAACCACACAGTCCATGGTTAAAATTATTGAGAAAACTTCTAATCTAAGTGGAACATTTGTTCTCAGTTATTACTTCAAGCCTACATCACTGAGGCTACCTCTCAATACCCTGGCATTCTGCCTGGCATCAATATTTGCTAAAATCATTCCCATTCCAAATATAAAATCCTTGGGATGGGAGGAGGTTTAAACTATCAAATGCACAGGCCACTGGGATTTTTTAAATCGTCGTTGTCGGAGTTCTATTTGTCCACGTGTTACTGCAGAGTGCCTATTTGACCATTCTAATCAATAGAAGGGAAAAATACTTTAAAGGAAAGGGAAGGCCAGGAGGAGGAAGACTAACGTATTTGCCCAATGCAGACATAACGCACACTCATTAGAGGAGTAGTAGGGAGAGGCCGTTTGAAAGACAATAGTCATATTTGTACTAGACCTATCCGTGAGTACTGTGCTTCGAGTCTTCAGTGCAGAACTGATGTTTGAATTACTTCATAATTAGCACATCTTGGTGAACCGGAAAACTAAATACAAAAAGCAAAAGGAAGACAATGGCAGGTACACACTAAAAAGGATTACATATGTCAGAGAGGAAGCAAAGTGTTGACTGGGCAATGACAAATCAACTGCCATTTTGAGGACTAAGATAGTTAACCTCAAGTTGTCTTGTTTTGTTTTAATATGGCACTGCCTTCATTCCGGGGTCCGTCGATCAGACAAATTCGGCATTTCCAGGATACCACCCAGCGCACGCATGAAAGACAGGCGTGCCTGGGTGGCTCAGTCTGTTGAACATCCGACTCTTGATTTTGGCTCGGGTCATGATCCCAGGGTTGTGAGGTCGAGCCCCGCATTGGGCTCCACCTTAAACATGGAGCCTGCTTAAGATTCTCTCTCCCTCAGGGCGCGGGGTAGCTCAGTCAATTAAGCATCTGACTCTTGGTTTTGGCTCAGGTCATGATCTCCCGGTTCGTGGGTTCAAGCCCCATTGGACTCTGCACTGCTTGGGATTCTCTCCCTCTCTCTCTCTCTCTGCCCCTCCCCTGCTTGCTCTCTCTGTCTCTAAGATCTTTCCCCCTCCCCTGCTCTCTCTAAAAAAAATAAAGACAAAAATATAAGCAAAACAAAAGCTCCCTGGTTGCCCCAAAACTAAAGTTGAAGCACATTCCGCCTAGCGGAACATCCTCTTCTCAAATTAGAATTAGAAACCCATTTCCTATCTCGTAGAGCCAATTCTGACAAGCGTGCTTATTGGTGTCTTTCATTCAACATAGGAAATCAGGATGGGGAATCCGGGTTTGAGGGAGGAGACAGGAAAGTATAAAACACAAAGATAAAAGTCATAGTACTCCGAGATCCTCTAAAGAACAAAAGCACTTGTCAGGCCGCGGCAGTCGGCATGGCTTCGCGTCCGTATGCACGTGCAACCACAAAAGCGCTGTCATTAAAGGAAGATTAAACTATGTTCTTCCCTCGCAAAGGCAACTGAGTGCACCATAGATGGCTTCTTCAAGAATTTTATCAAAAGCAGTTTTGTTTTAAATTTTGTACATAAGGACCGCCCGATTAAGGAATTCAATTAGAAAATTTGTGAAAACCGGGCTAGATAGGATTTTACTAGTAATCTGATGACAGTGAGCGCTCTCTCTGACCTCTACTCGTAGAATGGTCACTGACCTAATTTACAGTGGGAGGAAACACGGACTCTTCCCCCAGTAGATCTGCTTGCCCAGGCCCCGTGGACCAATGGCGTTAAGCCTGAAGCCGGTGCTATCGAGCACAGCAATCCTAAAACATGTTGAAATGCATCCAACATTTCCTTCCGAACCAGGCTATAGAAAGAAAACATAACAGAACTAGGAAATGCTGGAGGTTGGACTTGAGATTCGTGCAACCCCTAAAGCAAGTCAGAGCAAGGCCCCCCGGGCAAGGCCACGCTTTCAAAATCACTTCAGATGAATGGAGATTCTATTTTGAAATCATTTTTCTCAGTTTAGTTCCCAAGATGTCTGGAAGACGACACAAAGATAACATCAAATTCCGATCTTTGGTTTCAGAGCCTACTTTTTCCATTCTAGAATTAAATACTTGACTACCTTCTTACAACGCCACTTCTCTTTACAAGGCTCAGAATTACTTCCTCAGTGGGAATTCCCAGTAATTGTAGAGTCCAATCATTTTTATCTAATTTCCCATCCACCAAATATTTTCCGAAGCTCACGCTTTCCTTCAATTTATTCTTTCACTCAACACACGCTTTCTGAGCAGTTACTCTGCTAGTTAGTAGGTTTGAGCCCAGAGATTCCACAAGGAACATAATATATAGTCCACGTCTACTGCACTTAGTACATTTAGGGAATGACACGGAATTCAATGCCATCTAGTTTCTTGGTGCCTCTTGGAGATGGTTCTAGACACTCCAGGAATATCGAAAAGAGTAATAAGGGCTGGACTTACGATTTCACGTAACAATTGTTAAGTGTGAACACGACACATCTGAAATAGACACTTGAATGCATCCAGCGTGTTTACCTGCATATTAAATTATCAGATATCCAAAGGTTTAACACCTGTTTTTATTCTCTAATGCTTTTCTCCAAGTGAGCACACTGAATACCATGGTAAAACTTCAGAGTTCAACTTTCTCACCTTTTAGGAAGAGAGAAAACACGTAACATAAATTTTAATGGAGTGAGATTAGCCTAAGACGTTCTTTTTTCATACAAAAATTATGAAGAAAACATGGCAACATGAAGATTATTACCCAAGCTGGGGCGCCTGGGTGGCTCAGTCGGTTAAGCGGCCGACTTCTGGCCGACTTCGGCTCAGGTCATGATCTCACGGTCTGTGAGTTCGAGCCCTGCGTCGGGCTCTGTGCTGATGGCTCAGAGCCTGGAGCCTGCTTCCGACTCTGTGTCTCCCTCTCTCTCTGCCCTCCTCCTGCTCACACTCTGTCTCTATGTCTCAAAAATAAATAAATGTTAAAAAAAATTAAAAAGAAAAAAAGATTATTACCCAAGCTGAGGCTAACCAATTTTGATGTTCACGGAATCCTAAGGCATTTCCTCTCCTCTACAGAATGTGGTTTCTGAGAGAAGGCTTTGTGCCTAATGAAAATGTTGGCATATAAAGCATATAGACTACAAGATCAGGAAAACGGAATTGAAGAATCACACTTCAGTTAAAAAAAGAATCCCGTCTACACGTCCTGTGGCACTTGTCAGTAAGTTTACTACTCAGTCCAATGAAACATATGAAAAGGAGTACATTCTCTCATCTCACAGAAAAAGCACAAGCAGAAAATGAAATGGCCCAGGGAATTAGGTCTTTTTGCTCAAATGTTGGAAGTCCTATGCCCTTTAATTTTTAAGTGAAACAGTTTTTAAAAAGTCACGCTAATTGCTACTTGGAACCGCTTTTATCTAGGTCCCACTTGAATAACGTTGTCAAGTTCATGGTATGATTTTCATACTAATTGACATGAAACCGCAGTTGGGCTTACTTGGAGATTTTATCGTCCTCCCTCCTCCTTTATGGGGAGGGGAGTCAACACCAAAGAAACTTTGGCTCACAGCATCAAGGATTCCCTTCAGGAAGTTTTGAGACTCTTCCCTGTCGTAGAGTCTCTGAAGGAATACTGTGTAACAAATCTGTGTGCTGAGAGTAAATTAAGTCAACCACAGTTTCATCTCTTGAACCTCTCCGTCTTCACTGACCCAGCACTGCTACTACTAATCTATAAACCCGGTATGACAGGAGAGGATACGTAAGGGAGTGACGATACACACTTCTTCAAAAAAAAAAAGAAAAATAAAAACTGGGCCATCGAGAGAGGACGGGAAAGACACAAACAGACCTTTAAGGCAAGACGTCTTGCCATGCAGTACCATCTTAGGCGTCATTAAATTTCTTTAAACACATCACCCTCGAGAATCTAAAGCGAGGACTTGGGATTCTAATTCAAAAGTGAAACAGAACCCAGAAGAATCTGTTTCTTCCAAACAGTAATGGGCTTCTAGAAGGCTTTTTAGGAAATTATACCTAACTAGTCTATTCATGTGTGTAAGTTTTAAGCGTATCCATATTTTATAAAGGGGCGAAAAGGGAGGAGGCATATTTAGCCAGGTAATTCAAATGATTTTTTTCCCCAAGGTAATCAGCGAAGCCATGAAGCAAACCTTATTTTAGCTAAAAAAGCAGAGATGCATGATGAGTTAACATTTAAAAAAAATTCAGTAGTTAACATTTAAAGGACATTGTACTGATAACCAATGGCACACTTCCAAAAATGTGGTTAAGCCATGAACTCAGGCTCCAAAATGGGCCTATAACCGTGACATAAACACCTATGCCGTATCGAGTATAAGTAAAACATCCGAGCTAGCCATTTGTTTTCAACAATAAACAATGGCCCCAGATTATATACACCCGGGTGTACTTGTCGACTAAATCCGACGAACACATTTTAAAATGTATAGATTCCTGCGGTCTCCAGATGCCAGACTGGATAAAAAAAAAATTAGGGCCCTGCTTTGGTTACTCTTTGAAATATTCAAATCTGTGCTGAGAGTAAGTGGAATGCAAAACTACGGTTAACACAATGCTTGCACTTCCCAGTTTATTAGCCCATCTCTATAGTTTGACAGGAATCATAATTAGAAATAATGAGAGCAATGTCCTGAGGTACTCCACCTTTAAATTATATTTCACTAGGACTTATCCTTTGAAATGACTAATGAGTATCCTACCCTGTTCATGTGAGAACTTAAGAAACCTGCCCCGGAATCCTGTGACAGCTGTACACACGGAAAAAAAGCCACAAGGGTGTAAGAAAGGCTCCTCCCCGGGCCACTTTTGAAATGTAAAAACCACCTTAGCCAAAAAGACATGGCAAAAGTAAAAGGACACATTTTATTCATTCATTCCATCAGCTGAGAATCGCTCTATTGTACAAATACAGCATTGTACAAAAAAATCACAAAATGTGACAAAATAAAAAAAGTACAAACTGCAGTACTTAATAAATATGACTGAAAGTAGTTAAAGTGGAAATAAGATAGATTTCAGGTTGGGAACATTGTTTGACCCAGCAAACCATACGAGATCTGTTCACAGACGTTTTTATTTGTACATGATACAAGGCAGTCCTGTTTTGCCTTTTGAGAGAATTTAAAAGGACTAAAATATTCAGACGGTATTCTCCTGCTGTGAAACCACCGCCACGGTGGATTCAAGGCATTTATGCTCTTAGTTTTTTCAAATCTCTTAGTTGAATCCGAGAAGCTATACAAAGCAGGAAGCTGATCTTGTCACCAAGTTAAAATGCGTTTATAACAAAATGACAAGTATAAATAAAAACAGTTCAGAGCACCAATCTACTCCTAAACGCCAACCCAAGTACAGGAGGGTCATCGCTGTGCCATCAGCAAATCTCAGACTTTCATTCAAGTAAGAGCTGGTACTATCCCTTAAAGAAAATTCCCGCAACCTTCCCGTAAGCATTTCTCTTTAAAAGGTTTACCATTTCTAGAAAAATAAGGATTTCCAGCACAACAACTCTGTTTTTCATCAAAATGGAATGGGCCAATCATCTGGTAACAAGAACGCATCAATAGCCACTCAAAAGAATTACCGAAGAATCAGAAAATTCAAAGTGAACAACATAAAAGAACTACTGAATCACAAACTCTGTTCAAAGTAAGAAACTTCATATAAAGCACTTCTCTGGATTTACGCTGGAAAGCTGTCAAAATGGAACACACGTCATAGATGAAGGTACACCAGTTCTTAAAAATGTTGTGCAAAAATACATTTGTATAGAAAACAGAGTACGGGGGAATGAACAAATTTACACCGGGAGAAACTAGCTTGCAAATGAAGTAGTGCCAACTCGATACAGCAAATTATAAACAGCAGTCGGATCACCGAAAGCCATCGTGAAACATCATTTAGGTGCCCAGCAACCTTCAGCTCTGAGGAGAAAACATTCAAAACAATGATTTAAGGCATTACACCTACAGCAAATCTACTAGAACGTTTAAAAGTGCTATTACCCTGATTAGAGTTCTTAATTCTCCCAACGCAAATGACGTACGCAATTCTCCCAGGGTGTAGGATTGCAGACACTTCAAGAGCATGCATTTTGTTCAATATACATTTTGGATAGGGATATGGCCATGGATTTGGCAAGTTCTTCGTCGCGTTTTCTCTGCACTTGAGTCTGTTTGCACCAACTGTCATACTCCGGGTTAGGGTAGGAGTGATCGAACACCGCGTCGTAATGTCCATTGCTGAGCCAGCTGAGCCAAATACTAGGCCTTAGAGAATCCTCTGGGCCCAAGTAGTGAATCATGGTAGACACCGTGGGGCTCTCCAACCGCCCTCCGGTAGTTAAATGGATATTCACATTCAGCATCTGCCCCATGGCCAGCAGCTCCGGGTAGCCGGCCCACGCCCCGTCTTGCGCAGCGGCGATGAGGAACTCCCCCACGTCGCCCTCGATCAGGGGGCTAAAGTGGTCAAGGTGATCGCGATGTAATGCACCGTCTGTTCCCTCAGCTCCCGGTGCAGGCTCTGGTCCCCGTACACCGTCTTGCTGACCGCCCGGTAGAGGCAGTTGCCGTCGGGAATGATGTGGAACCGGTACTTATTCCTCTGTCGCAGGTACTTGTCCTGCCTCTCCACCTCCGCCAGGTACAGGGCCAGTTTCTCGTCTCTGGGATCCGACCTGGAGACGATCACCGCCTCGGCCCCGCCGCTCTGGGCGGCCTCGCCGCTCCGCGCCGGGGGCGCCTCGGCCTCCGGGTCGGGCCGCCGCGCCTCGTCCGCCGCGGGAGGCTCGCTGCGGTCGCCGGCCCTCTCCCAGCCCCGCAGGCTCCTGTCCGCCGGGTGCTCTTCGCCCCACGGCCCGGGGCTGGGCTCCGGGCTCCCCGGGGGCGGCGCGGGGCCTCGGTGCTTGGCGGCGGCCAGGGCCTGGCGGTGCTCGCTCAGTCGGAAGTTTCTGTCGGGGCCCTCGCGGGCCGCCTCCAGGCCCGCGGGCTCGGGGCAGTCGGGCCGCAGCAGCTCCTCCAGCAGCCAGGCCGAGGAGCCCCGGCGCGGCGGGACCGGGGCGCCGGGCGCGGGGGCCAGCAGGAGGCAGCGGCCGCGCTGGGCGGCGGGCGCCGCGGCGGCGGGCTCGGGCCCGTGCAGCAGGAGCCGGTCGGCGCCCAGGGCCCGCACCGTGATCTGCGCCGTGGACGTGTAGTGCGGCGGCAGCGGCGGCTTGCAGGACCCGCCGGGCGGGCCGGCGGCGGCCGCGGCGGGGACGGCGGCCCCGGACACCATCTCGAAGCAGGAGGAGAAGGCGGGCATCTTGGCGGCGGGGGCGGCGGCGGCGGCTTCTCGGGGCTCGGCGGCCGCGGCGGGCTGGCACTCACCGGTCTCGGGCTCTGGCTCCCCGCTGGCGGGTCCCGGGGGCTGCAGGGAGACCTTGAAGGGGGCGGCGGCAGCGGCGGCGGCGGGAGGAGCGGGCGCTGCGGCCGTAGGACCCGGTCCCCCGGCTGGGTAGTGGGTGCAGACGCTGCTGTAGAGCTGCATGTCCCTGCCCGCCGCTCGGGCCCCTTATAGGCGCGGCGAGCCCCTGTGAGGGGGACACACCCTCCGGGCCCGGGGGAGGGGGCCGGCCGGGCGCGATGACCCAGTGCCCCTAGAATAGAAATGACCGAAGGGCCACCGGCCGCCGGCGCGTCAAGAGCCGCAAATAGCGCCCGGGTCCCCGCCAAATTCCTGCTGCGCCACAACGCGCGGTGGGGGCGGGGAGGGGACGCGCGCTCGACCCCGGCCGGCGCGCTCGGCCGGCAGACCCGGGGCGCCGCGCCCGCTTGCCGCTGCTCCGGCCCGCGGCGGCCGCTGGGGACTCTCGGAGGAAGCCGCCCGCCCCGCTGGAGCGCGTCCCGACAGCGAGGAGCAGTGCAGGGCCCGCGGAGGGGCCGGGAGGCGGGGCCGCGGTTGTTTACCTCAGGCCGCGCGGCCGCGTCACGTGGGCCCGTTGGAATGCGCGACTCGTCGCGGCGCCCCATTCAACAGCGCGGGATCGCCCCGCCCCCCGGCCCGCGCCCCGCCCCGTTCGGCGGACGTCATGGGCGTGGCCCGCGGCGCCGGTCGGGGCGGAGGGGGCAGAGCGCGTGCGCGCGCGGGGCGCGGGCTGAGAGTGCTGCGCCGGGGTGGCCTGTGCGGGCCAGGCGTTTCTGGCCGCGGCGGGCGAAGAGGCGGTGGCTGCCCTCCCCTGCTCTGCCACAGGTTTCGGTGCTGCGCCATTCTGCACTGCGGCTGCGGATTATGGCGGGATGGGCGCTGCTCAGGGAAGCTACGATGCTTTGACAACGGGCGTTTCGAAGGAAGTTTCAGGCTCCGTACGGAGGACGGAGCGCCTCCTCCAAACCTGCATGGCCTCTGCAGGGCCAGGCACCCCTGCCGTCCTTTTAATTCAGCTCTTTGGATTAAAATGTTAATGTAGCGTGCGTGACGCCTCGCGTCCTCCCCGGGACCTTGCTGCCCTGCTTAACCCAGGGCAACGTTTCTGCACCCCCTAGCCCCTGTTGACTGGCAGATCCATGTATGACTTGGACGAAAGGAAGCCCTTCAAACAGCTGCTCGAAATAACAAATGCCTAACCACGTCTGGCCCTTGGAACACAGATGCGGCTACTCGCCGTGGGTCAGAGTCCTGATGCTTACCGAGGCCGAGTAGAATAGTGAAAAGAGTTAAGCTCAACTGTTAGTTGTACCCTCTCTGTAAAGGAGGTCCAGAATACTCTTATGGTCAACCATGTACTGACTTTACTGGAGCCGCAGCTTTTGCTGTATTGAGTTTTGATCACGTGCAAGTAACAGGCCCTAAATGTTGAAACTGAACCTGGAAGCTCTCCCTCAGTTTTAAGAAATGGGGAAATAGCCGTGGGCTACGGTGTACGCCTCCGCCCACCCCCAACCTTCCGTTGAAATGTAAATTCCATGAATGAAAATACTTTGTCGTGTTCCCGGTTAGGTTGACCTAGCAGTGTACCCGGCATACGGTTGGAGCTAATATTTACTGAATGAATTAATTAACAGAGCATGAGTTCCCAAGGTTTTAAAGTCTGGAGAAACTAGACTTGGGATCCCGGTCTCGGGACACTGGCCAGGGTTTTTAATTTGCCACGGTAGGCGGGTGCGGCGTTGGCGACTGTCAGGATCCCAGCAGTTAGCCCTTTGCTCAGGTCATGGCAACCGGTTAGGTAAATCCACTCAGAAGGAAATAAAAACTGCTGGTGGGCTACCCTATTGGAAGCTTGTAGCCCCCTTGGCTAACTGGGAAAGGGAGGGATGGCTTAAATTCCATCACTGCTTTTGTGGGAGTGGCTATTGCTTTGTGTATTAAGCACTTCACACAGAGCCCTGAGCCCTACCTTTAGCCTTTCAGTAGTTGGTGTCCTGAAACAGGAGACAAGACAATTAATAAAAAAAAAAAAAAGCCTAAATATTTACTAAGTACCCATTATGTGCCTAGAAGAGCTAGCATAACAGAAGCCTGGAGAGAGATAAGAAACTTCAACTTAAATCCTAAAGTGAGAATGCTTTTTAAGGGGTTTGGGGTCAACACAGGAACAATACCAAATTAGAATGTACCGAATTAGGAAGGGACAGATAAAAACAAAGATGTGAAAATACAAAATTTTAACATATATGAAGGCTTTTTTTGTCTCTTTTATCTTGTGGGGTTGGTAGGAGGATATGGTGGGCTATGCAAGACTGCATATTCACTCTGGAATCAGTGTCCACTCTATATCTCAATCTGGAAAGTCTCCCCGGAGGAAACGACACTTCAGGAAACTCAAAGCAGAAGTGATTGCCAGCCTTGGGAATGGGAATTTTCCGCCAGGGAGGCTACTCCTTGCACAAGTGATAGCAAAAAGATTAGGGTAGGAAAGAGAGGGGCAAACCCAATTCCTGGATACTCCGGCTGCAAAGAATTCCTAATCCTTCCATCCTGGAAAATCCTCCCTCAAGCATATTTTGGAGCCGTGAGGAACACTGGCAGAAGTTGAGGAAGCTAGAGTTCTGAACCAAAATTACCATTATTGAATAGGCTGGAAAAAATGGGAAATTTTAGCAACTATCAACCAAAGGGTAGTGCAAGACAACAGGTTAAAACAAACACAACAAAAAGGACAAGGCATATAATCAGTGAATATTTATCGAGTACCAGCTATGGCCTGAGCATGCTGTCAATATCAGAACACTGAGAAACAGTTTCTGTCAAGCAGCCCAGGTAGCAGAAACCTAGCCATCAAAGTCATCTTTATAAAATAGGACTCATGCCGGCTTGTTTTCCGAAAGTATATATATCTAAATATCACTATCTCTTAGCTACGATTCCTTTAAAGAATCCTCAAGATAAAACTTTTAAAGATGCAAACATTCATCCATTTACTCATTCATTAAATAGTCATTTTTGTATAAACCTAATATAAAAAATCATCTTGAAAAAGAACATAGTTGGAGGACTCATGCTTCCCAATTTCAAAACTTACTACCAAGCTAACAAGGCCGTGTGGTACGGGCATAAAGATAAACACGGAAATCAGTGGAACAGAATAGAGTCCAGAAATAAATCCACATGTTTTTGGCCGATTGACTTTGCCAGGGTGCCAGAAAATTCGGTGGGAGAAAGAATAGTCTTTTCAACCAATGGTTCTGGGACAATTGGATATTTGCAATACAAAACAATAAAGCAGAACCCTTACCTCACAATATATACAAAAGTTAATTCAAAATGGATGAAATACAAGAGCTAAAACTATTAAATCCTTAAATGAAATTAGGAAGTCTCAGTCCCATGGATCCGGTAATGGTTTGTTAGACGTGACCCCAAAAGCACAAATGACAAAAGAAAAACTAGACAAATTGGACTTCGTCAAAACTAAAAACTTTGTGCTTCAGAGGACGCTGCAGAGAAAGTGAATATAGAAACTGAAGAATGAGAGACTATTTACAATTCACGTATCCGATGAGACTTTAAAATATATAAAGAATATATGAAGAAGTCTTAGCATTCAACAATTAAAAGACAACCCAGTTCTTTAAAAAGCCAAATAATGTGAATCGCTATTCCTCCAAAGAAGATACTCAAACAGCAAATAAGCACATTAAAAAAATCATTAGCCATCACGGAAATGCAAATCAAACCCCACAGTGAGATATACTTCTCACCCATTAGGATAACTATAGTATAAAGAAAATCAGACAATAGCCAAGTGTTGGAGAAAATATGAAGAAAGCAGAGCCCTTATACATTGCTTATGGGATTTTGAAATGGTGCAGACACTTTGTAAAACAATTTGGCAACTTCTCAAAAGGTTACACCTAGAATTACCGCATGATCCAGCAACTCCACCCCTAAGTATATAACCAAGAAATGAAAGCCCAAAACTTGTAAAGTACAAGCACAAAAACTTGTAAATCAACTTTGTCATAGTAGCATTATCGGTAATACCCCACAAGTGCAAAGGACCCAGTATCCAGCAACTGATACATAGATAAACAAAATGTGATCGGTCCACAATGAAATCTTCTTGAGCCATAAAAAGAATGATACACGCTACAACTTGAAAACATTCTAAGCGGAAGAAACCAGACATGAAAGGCTATATGTGTCACATAATTACATTTATAAGAAATATCCGGAATAAGTAAACCCATAGAGATTAGAAGATAGATTCGTTGTTGCCAAGGACTAGGGAGAAGGGGGAATAGGGAGGGACTACAAATGGGAATGGAGTTCTTCTTGGAATGTTAGAAATACTTCAAATCAGTTGCACAACTCTTGGAATATACTAAAAAAAACACTGAATTGAGGGGCACCTAGGCGGCTCAGTCGGTTGAGCATCCGACTTCGGCTCAGGTCATGATCTCACAGCTCATGGGTTCAAGCCCTATGTCGGGCTCTGTGCTGACAGCTCAGAGCCTAGAGCCTGCTTCAGATTCTGTGTCTCCCTTTGTCTCTGTCCCTCCCCTGCTGGTGCTCTGTCTCACTCTCTCCTTCAAAAATAAATAAATATTAAAAAAAAAAACGGCACTGAATTGAACGTTTTAAAAGGGTGAATTTTATGGCATGTGAATTACATCTAAATAAAGCTGTTTTTAAAAAGCCTATTATGAGTCACACATATTATACAAATGATTTTTCTGACAAAGTCACGGTAATTGTCAACAGCTTAAATGTAATTGTTAAAATGATATAAAGGAGTTGAAACTTCCTGAAATCAAATTATTTAGGGCCAGGTGAAAGGATATTTGAAAAGCCGAGCCATTGGAATTCATAATTTTTTCTTAAACTTTTTGTGTCATCATCATGATATAAAAAATAATTGTACATTCTGTTCAACAGTCATCCGAACTGCTATGCATAAAGCATATGGGAATCTGTCCCAACTTCACCATGTACAGAACCACCCGAACTGAAAATACATAGTGTATTGTGGGAAAAGATGCCTGAGACTTAGCAGGCTCTCAATAAATATTGTCTAAATATTGTCAAGTAAAAAATGGAACGGAAGCAGCAAAGGCAAGCATCTTGTGTGGGTTGATATATATTCGTTCCATTATATGGATAGTTGAAAGTGAATAATAAATAAATAAAGAGCACCATAGCATGAAACACCCCGGGGTTCTCTCTCTAGCACATTTATCACCGCTGACATGCCACGGGCTAGAAGTGAAATTTCCAGACAGAACCGAAAGCTCCTTTCCATTATTTAAACCTTAGAGCTCTTCTGAAATTGTATTTATTAGTGTCATGGAAAATCCCATTATCCAAAGATCTCATAACTCCAGGAAATCTAAATTAATTTAGGATAACTGGATCAAGTAATCAGTAGATTTTTTTGCTTTTTATAGGAAAAAAATAGGACAAGGAATGGCGAAAAGGCTGGGAAGTACGTGTCATCGTTTCCTAAGTTTAGGCTTGGAAAATGTGCAGACCCTTTTGATAAATACTCCAACAGTTCCCCTAGGGATGAGCAATATGGCCCAAGTCCCTACTCGTGCAATGGTATTTTTCTTGTGGATTCAATGGACTATTGAGAGAATGAAAGCAAAGCCAGGGCTGGTATTTACAGGGAGGTTCAGATGACATAATCTGAACCAAATAATCAGTTCCCACACAGCTTTGAATCACTCCAGCACGAAGGGGAGGAGCCCAAACACCCCAGGTGTTCCCTGAATGCTGTTCATCAGATCTGCTGTTAGCAAAGGAGTGGTTAGACCAGAAACACTTTGTTCCGTGCTCTGTTACCTGCTTCTGACCGCCTTAACCAACATGATGATCGGGTCTACTGATAAGAACTAGGCCTGCTAGTTGGAGAGGAAGAAATGGAAATATAAGATAGGCTCCTGATGTGATTTGGATTCTATGTCTTCCCCCCAACACCGCCCCCAAATTCCTATGTTGAAATCCTAACGTCCTAGCCGGGGAAGATGATGGAATTAGGAGGTGGGGGCTTGGGGAAGAGTTTAAGTCTCGAGGGTGGAGCCCTGAGGAAGGAGATCAGTACCTTACAGAAGAGTGTCAGAGGTCCCTCGCCCCTCCCACCATGTGAGGACACAATGAGATGTCTGTGACCTGGAAGGAGGCTCTCACTAAATCTGACTGAGCTGGCACCCTGATCTCAGACTTCCAGCCTCCAGAATCGTGAGAAGTAAATTTCATTTTTTTTAACCCCCATCACCTTTGTTAACCCTCCCCCCCTTTTTTGTTACCTCACCCATGAGAAATAAATTTCTGTTGTTTACAAGCCACCGCGCCAGTCTGTGGTATGTTGTAATAAAAGCCTGGATGGATTAAGACAGCCCTGCGTATTAAGGGCTTAACATACAGTAGCAAAAACAAGACATTACACACACACACACACACACACAACAACAACAACAATGCAGTAAGTGCTGTAATCTGTTGCCAGTGGTGGTTCTAACATTACTCAGCCATCGGGGCGTATGCCAACACTTTTCATATCCACAATCTTGAATGTTTACACAATTAAATATCTGTAAACAGGTGACCATGATAGCAACACAGCTCGCCCCTCCTAGAGACCAGTGGGGAGCAAGAAAGCACCTTCACCCTCCTCTCCCCCTTATATAGGTGGAGGGCCAGGTTGGCAGACACACCCTTCAAGACTAAGAGGTCAGTCGTGAAAACGCCCAGTCGTTACAGAACTATTTTGCCAAGTCTTAAGAAGAGGAGATGGAGCATAGACATTAAGCTACTTCAAAAGCGCTTTCAAAACAAAAGTATGTTATAAAAGATTAAAGCAATGCAAACATATAAAAATAGAAGTGCCATTTCCTCCCATCCCAACTCCCCTATCTCACACTGCAGAGGTGAGCACTATTCACATTTTGTTACGTGTATTTCTAGAACGTTTATAAGCATATAGATTGTATATTTCACGTGCCTATGTGCCTGTAAACATTTTCTGTAGTAGGATTTTACTCTGCATTTTTCTCTGCAGCATCTTTGTACGTATATTTGCGCCTTTAAATAAAGGTTCTTAGGACAATTCTTCTGAACATTTTGGAAGGTAATCCATAAGGTTTACCAACCCAGGGAAGTTTTGAATGCCAGTGAATCTGATTTGTTTCAGGAGTTGTTGCATTTATGAAACATATTTGATGACATTCAATTTTCCCCCTAACTCCAATTTTCACTGAGACACAGGGAGAATAGCACTTAATGATTATATTTCTAATTTTTTAAAGGCTTATTTGTTTTTAAGAGAGAGACGCACAGAATGTGAACAGGAGAAGGGCAGAGAGAGAGGGAGACAGAATCTGAAGCAGGCTCTGGGGTCAGCACAGAACCTGACAGGGGGCTCAAGCTCATCAATGGTGAGATAGTGACCTGAGTTGAAGTCCAACACTCAACCGATTGAGCCACCCAGGCGCCCCAGTGATTATATTTCTAGAGCCTCTCTCTTTATCATATGTAAACTTACACAGTGCTAATAAGGAGACATTTTTGAATGAATGAATGAATAAATGAATGAATGAATGAACAGAAACGAAATAAAAGAAGTCTTGCTTCCTTGGCTATTGCGGCTTTATATCTGAGACTTCTAAATTTTCTGGAAACATCTTCCAGCTTAAGAATCTCAATCATCAAAATTATAAAAACTGCTGTGAAGCCAATGCTTTTTTTTTTTCAATGTAGATACAGTCTTATGGGATTTCTTATTATGAAAATGAAAAAGAGAGAAATTTTTTCCTAGAAGGTCCATCCATTGAAAAGACAATTCCTTGGTCATCAGTGGTTCTCAGCCTAGGTGATCCAGCAATACCTGGAGGCATTTTGGATTGGCGCAGTTGGACGGATGGAAGCTGCTACCCGCCATCAGAAGTCAAGGATCCTGCTAAACATCCTATAGGGCATAGGACAGCCCCTTATAGCAAATAATTTTCTGGCCCAAAATATCAATAGTACCCAGGTTGGCAAAACCCAAAACACGTTACACGTGGGTACAGAGACAATGCCTTACAAAACGAGATCATACGTAGATACTATGTTGTCGTCTGCTTTTTTACTTGATATGTCAAAATATCTTTCATACTAAAAATATACTTCTACATCCTTTTTCTCTGATAGCAATTCAATGAATCGGTTGTCCTTAAGTCTTTTAGAAATCTTAACATCTTTACCTAAAGGTGTATGTAAGTGTCGAATAGTATTTGCAGCAAGTGGAGCTGCATTGTGTGACCCGCTTAATAATAAATACCTTGAAATATGAAGACAATGAAAGAATATACCCTTGAAAGTGATTACGGCTTCCCCGAGTCTATAATTGCAGTGAAAGCTTTTTAATTCTTTACTGTGTCTCAAAGCATGTGACTTTTAGTTACCTTATTGATATAGCCAATTCATCTAGTAGCTTACTGCAAAGTGGTATAAACCATCAGGACCTTCCATCTTTTTTTTTTTTAGAGTTGCTAAAGTTCTGAATTCCTTTATGCAAAAGGCTTTCCTGCCTTTTTTTTTTTTTTTACTGCACCCTGCAGTAAGAAATAGATGTTACATTGAGACCAAGTACACTACCGTGTGTGTGTGCGCGTGTGTGTATGTACGTATGTATAACTGAAACAAGTTTCTTAAAATAATGCTTACCTTTACTACTTACATGCATTCCATTTTATTTTTTCTTTGATTCCTTCTTTTAAATTTTCATAACTCCAGGGCGCCTGGGTGGCTCAGCGGATTAAGCATCTGATTTTGGCTCAGGTCATGATCTCATGGTTCCCGGGTTCAGCCCCACATCGGGCTCTGTGCTGACAGCTTGGAGCCTGGAGCCTGCTTTGGCTTCTTGCGTCTCCCTCTCTCTCTGCCCCTCTCCCCCTCATGCACTATCTGTCTGTCTCTCTCTCTCTCTCTCTCAAAAATAAATATTTAAAATTAAAAAAAAAATAAATGTTGAGTAGAACCCCAAATTCATTTCATGGCCCACCAATGGTCTTGACTTGGAATTTGAAAACCATTATGGCCTTAGTTGTACTCTGGTTAATCATTGTATTTACAGTACGTGCTGACCCTTTTACTCTAATATACTTGCTGAGAAGATGGAATCATTGAAGAACGATGTAATTTTTCATTAGCAAGCTAACCTATAATTTGCATTCCAGAACACTTTTGAAAGTAAAAGTGCTTCCTCTTAAGAATTATCCCAGTCATCAGGGATAAACCCAATGTGTCCCAGACAAAATAGCAGGCGTGGTTGCTCTATCGATAAGTGACAGCAAAGAAGAGTTGTTTTCATATTTTTTCCCTCTTTTCTCCTACAGCAGATTCCTCTGTCATATCCATGAAAATCTAGACTCTCTGATGTTTGGTGCATGAGTCTTATGATTTGCTAGAATATGCTAGAATCAGGAACTCTGAATTCTCCTCTCGACATCAAAATGAAATGATTGGCTTGGAACAAATCTTTTCATCTCCCCGGCCCTTAATTATTTCATATATAAAATAAGGGTTTAATGATCTCTACGATTCCTTTCAACCCGAAAACTAAATGACTTTGGGGCGCCCCGCTGGCTCAGTCAGAAGAGCATTCGACTCTTGATTTCAAGGTCATGAGTTCAAGCCCCATGTTGGTGAAGAGGTTACGAAAAAATAAATCAATAAACTTTAAAATAAAAAACTAAAAAACAAATTAAGCGACTTTATACCATAGGAAACAATATGAAAAAAAGCTTATGATATAAATGAGGTAACTAAGCCAGCCTTCCCCCAAAACATTGTTTCTTAGAACATTTCAATACAAATAAATGTCTGAATAAGAGTACCTGGGCTGGGCTCAAAGAATTAACAGCCAAATATGTAACAGAATTGGAAGCCGCAAGAGCATCCCCTTCTTTTATCCACCCAGTCACAATCCCCCAAAAAAGACAAGATGATTAGGTTAGAGTAAGTTTCTCAGATGAAATGCAGAAAAACAGGCAAGAAGAAAGTGTCTGGGGTTGAAGAAAACTATGCCAAGAGGTTAAACGAGAGGCTGACAACGTGTTGACATCACAATTTTGTTAAGAGTAGATCCTTTTTATTTTTTTAACTGTATTT
The DNA here is from genome assembly GCA_030068075.1 of Paguma larvata. Lineage (NCBI taxonomy): Eukaryota > Metazoa > Chordata > Mammalia > Carnivora > Viverridae > Paguma > Paguma larvata. Next base: position 116,486,502 of record CM057828.1, read on the forward strand.
ATTTATTTTTGAGACAGAGAGAGAGAGAGCACAAGTGGGGCAGGGGCAGAGAGAGAGGGAGACACAGAATCCAAAGCAGGCTCCAGGTTCTGAGCTGTCAGTGCAGAGCCCGACATAGGGCTTGAACCATGAACCACGAGATCATGACCTGAGCTTAACCAACTGAGACACCCAGACAACCCAGAGCAGATCCTATTTAAAAGCATGGTTGCAACACTGTGTGCCAGCTAAAATTTTTAAAGTAAATAAATAAATAGTAAAATTAAATCATGGTTGCTGAATAAGTTAATCCTCATAATTTTATTCAAATCGAATGAAACACAGCACGTATGGTTTTAAGAGGTACCGACTCCAGAGGGCATCTGTCATGTTTGGCACTGCCCACATCTCTTGAAACATCCTTTTCATACGGGAAGAGCCCTTCCTCCCCAACAGGAACACCAGATTCATTCTCCTAGCTCCCAAGATATGAGGTCCAGGATTTGACCTGGGCTCTGGCCATCTAACACATCACAGGCCAAGACTTCAGTTCAGAAGTGACAGGAGTGACGGGAACAGGCAGGTGCACAGGGGAAGCTTCTCCTACCAGGGTTCCCACCATCATCTACGCAAGTTGTGGCACCCATGTGAGCGCCAGCAGGGCAGTGGAGGCCTCCCCAGAGCAGTCCCTGTTAAAGTGCGGGGTGGGGTGCCTGGGTGGTTAAGCCTTGGACTCTTGACTTTGGCTTGGGTCATGATCTTGTGGTTTCGTGAGTCTGAGCCCCGCGTCCGGCTCCATGCTGATGGTACAGAGTCTGCTTGGGATTCTCTCTCTCCCTCTCTCTGCCCCTCCCCTGCTTGCTCTGTATCTCTCTCTCAAAATAAATTTAAAAAAATAATAAACTTTAAAAAAAATGTGGGCTTGTTCCAGCCCCCCTCTGACTTTCCCGGGAGAGTTGTTGAGCATCCTGAGGTTATGGCATGTATTCAAAGCTACTTAGAGGACGTGTTATTGTCCCACTAAGAACACTGAGGGATACCATAGCTCCGTCTGATCTAGGAAAGTCTTACTAAGGAGACGTTAGTTTTGTCCTAAAGGACGGAAGTCTGCGATGAGACAATGAAAACCCTTTTCTGGACACAGAAGATGGTGGAGGCGGGAGAGTTAAGGCTGGCTGTGGAGAAGTAGACGCAGAGCGGTGGGGCTCAGAGAGTGGATAAAGATTCTGCAACCTAAGCCTACATAGGTGTGTTTATGATTTGGGAGGCACAAGGTAGTCATCGAAGAGGTTTCCTTCAGTGGGAAGTGATTAGAGCTGATTTTAGCAGCAGACACACGTTCTCACAACTAAGTTTAAACACCTAATTTCAGTAGTCTCAATATTACCATCCCATTAGAATTCCAGAAAGATGTATCTAGAAGAAAACTCAAAAGAAAAAATAACCATCTCTTGGGAATAATGAGAAAGTTGGGAAGAAAAGGGATGGGAGAGAAAAGGATTTTATTTTTTATTTTATTTTATTTTTTAATATAATTTATTGTCGAATTGGCTAACATACAGTGTGTCAAGTGTGCTCTTGCTTTTTGATATAGATTCCCGTGGTTCATCGCTTAGATACAGCACCCAGTGCTCATCCCAGCAAGTGCCCTCCCTCATTGCCCATCACCCATTTTCCCCTCTTCCACCCCTCACCCCCCATCAACCCTCAGTTCGTTCTCTGTATTTGAGTCTCTTATGGTTCGCCTCCCTCCTTCTCTCTCTGTTTGTAACTATTTCCCCCCCTCCCTTCCCCCATGGTCTTCTGTTAAGTTTCTCAAGATCCACGTTTGAGTGAAAACATAAGATATCTTTCTCTGACTGACTTATTTCACTCAGCATAATATGAAAAACGATTTTTAGATCTCAAAAACAGGCATCTGTGTTGTAGAATCAGATTCTGTGCATGAAACTGTCATAACCAAGCCGATTTTTTGGCTTCATTGATGATCGAGATGTAACATCACATGATCGTTTCAACTATGTAACTACCGCTTGTGACATTACCAGGATGCTTGGGTTCACATCCTGTGGTCTGTTTAGTGATCTTATACATACATATACTGTCCATGCCAATGACTGTCACTGTGGATGGGAAAGATGAAAAGGATACAGGAGAAAGTATATTTTGTGTATGAAATTTAACCCATTTGTTCTAAGAAGGGATTGTCAATCTTTCTTTCCCTATCTATCCGTCTACCTACCTACCTATTATCATGGTATATATAACTGTCATAAGTGTTATGCTCCCATGTATATACTGAGATTTGGCAAGGGGGAACATGAGGAAGTAAAATATAGAAGTAAACTTTGTATTCCCTACAACTATCTTACTTTTTAAGTAATCTCTACACCCAACATGGGACTCGAACTCACAACTCTGAGATCAAGAGTCGTATGTTCTACCAACAGAGCCAGCTAGTGGATAACTTTGAATCCACTCCAACTTATATTTTAAAAAGAAAGAATTCCTAAAGAAATTTAATATTAGTAACAGTTGATTGCAATTGCGTCAGTATCATGAGAACTACTTTGCGCTCTACACACCCAGACTAAAGAATCATGATGATTCATCCTGGAAAATGCACGAAGACCACGGAAGATTTGAGAAAAGGAGTGCATGACTATCCCCAAAAATATAGAGTACAGATTACTAGTATATTAGTTATCCATTTCTGTGTAATAAATGACCCCAAAGCATAATAGTTTAAAACATCTGTGCGCATTTATTATCTCTTACAGTATAGATATATCATAAATTCAGTAAGAGCTTGGCTTAGTAGTTCATAAAGTCAGAGTCAAATGGTGGTGGAGGCAAGTTCAAGAAGACTTGCCTGGGCCTGGAGGATCTGTTTCCAAGCTGCCTCATGCACATGGGTGGCAAACAGCTGGCTGTTGGCACATGGGTGTTTTCCAAAGACTTCTCCATGTCTTCATGCATGGTGGCTCACACCTCCCAAGACAAGGAATCAAAAAAGGAGCAAAGCAGAAGCTTCCATGGCCTTTATGACCTAGCTATGATGTCACACACCATTATCTCCATAGTAATCTATGAATCGCGTGGGTCAGTCCTGACTCTGTGTGAAAATAGACGATGTAAGAAAGTGAATATCGTGAGGCGAGGATTATTGGGGGCCATCTTGGAGAGGACATATTATAGAAATAAGGAAATATGATTGGGAAAGGAGCAGTCCTTCCCCTTTAGATGAAAGACATCTCAAGATTGGCACACTGAGGGGGACCTGGGTGGTTCAGTTGGTTAAGCGATAGACTTCAGCTCAGGTCGTGATCTCACAGTGCATGAGTTCGAGCCCCAGCATCTAGCTCTCTGTCATCAGCGCAGAAACCGCTTCAGATCCTCTGTCCTCCCCCGACCTCTCTCAAAAATAAACATTAAAAAAAAAAAAAAAAAAGGCTGGCATATTGAAACTGTTGGGAAGAGAAGAGAAAGAACTGTAAAGAAAGGGTTTCAGGAACCTAGGACCTAGATAGAAGAGAAAGGATTATGGCCCCCAGGAGAGCATAGCTCCTTGGGATATATTTAGGCAAGTAGAATGGGCAGCAGGAAGAGCTGAATGCCTGGCAGTAGGATTTGTACTAGATTCTTCCTCAGAGCTTATATCCCAAAGGGATCCTTCTCATTTCCTAGAAATGCTTCCTTTAAGTCACTAAACTCATTTCATCAAAATACAAAGGGATCCTGGGGCTCAAGCAAGAAACTACTTAATAGTAAAACTTCTGAACTAATGGAGTGCCTGGGTGGCTCTGTCAGTTAAGCATCTGACTCTTGATCTTGGCTCGGGTCACGCTCTCACTGTTCATGAGTTCGAGCCCTGCATTGGGATTGGGATTCTGTCTCTCTCTCTCTCTCTCTCTGCCTCTTTCTCTCAAAATAAATAAATAAACTTTAAGAGAAAAAAAAAACTTGTGAACTAAAAAAGGGGCATAAACCAATAAACCTCATACTTTAGTAAAACTTGAGCACAGAATGAAGAATAACTGGGCTGGCACCCCTGGACTGCCTTATTCCAGGTCTGCCTTGTTACCTAGCTGGGCCCTCCGTAAGCATGAATCCCACAAACACCACCAGGGCTACCACTGCATGAAGACAGGTAGGGGAGAAACTAATTACTATGGAACATTTAACATGCGCTGGCCACCAGGCTAGGTGTTTTCTACACACTGATTTGTTTAATATAATTCTCTGCATTTCACAAAGATGAAACTGAGGCTCAGAGTAGTTAAAGGAGTCGGGGTCTGCTAATTGTTCTCCAATATCCATTTTTTCCTTCTTCCTTTTCATACTAGAACCTTTGTGGTCTCAGCTAGGTACATCGCTGGTCAACTAAAGGCTACAATTCTCAACCTCTCTTCCACCCCAGTACTAGCCAAGTGATTCGATAACAGTCAATGGGATGTGGGTAGAGTAGATGTACGTAACTTATAGGTCAGGCCTTTCTAAGGAGTACCTTCCACTGACCCATCTTTCCCCCATTCCCGACCGGCAGAGACATAGACATAGTGCTGAGTCAACTTCCACGGTACAGATAAGACCACAACCTTATGGCATCGCAAAACCCAAGTCTCAGATAACCATGTGAAGCTATTAGCTTGGACTGCCTGCCATCTTGCAGTTTTAAGCGAGAGAGAAATAAAGTAATATATTTTACTCACACCACTGTTATTTTGATCTCTATTAAAGCATTTGAACCAGTATTCTAACCAACACGTGAACTCGTCAGAGATCAACCAGCAGTAAGTGGCAGACCAGAGACATTTCTTCTTTCAAATTTCTACTCTATCGCTGGTCATGCACTTGAACAAGGAAGATGAACTTGTTAAGGAGAATGTTACTTTTTTCTTAAGTAATCTCTACGCCCAACATGGAGCTTGAACTCATGACCCTGTGATCAAGAGTCCCATGCTTTACTGACTGAACTAGCCAGGCACCCCAAAAGAATGTTACTTTTGCTCTCAGTGCTCTTGTGTATTTAAAAAATTTTTTTAGTATTTATTTTGAAGATGAGAGCATCCATTTGGACAATTTTATGTCCTTATTTAGTGAAGAACCAAATTTATGTTTCCTTCAATGTTGAGCACAACCTATCTCCATTATGATGAATGTGACACTTTTTAAAATTTGGGCTCTGTTTATGTTCTGTTTTGGGGTTCTGACTCATTTTTCTTTGGAACAGAAGTCTATTTGAAGGATGTTAAATTTACTGATTGTTTTCTCAAATGCAGTGTTCTCTGAGCACATTTTTCCCATCGCTGATACGGATGCCTCCCATCCTGCCGTCTGCATATAGCTCTTCCTATTCATACTAAAAATAAGAACACGTACAGCTAATATTAAGCCAATACCTACCGGTGTGGTCATACCGGTTGGTAATAATGGAATAGTTCCATATTCCTTGGGAAACAGCCAACACCCTGTGACTTCTGAGGTCTCCCAGCTGCTCTAGTAACTATGGTCCCTCTTTCAGCGCCCCCGGTGATCCCAGCACTCAGAAACCAAGAGGCAGCCTCCAGCTCTGTAATGAGTCCTTCTACATTAATTGCTGCCTGTATCCTGTCCTATGGTTATTAAAATTTTTAATGTCACTTCTGGAAGCATGTCCAACTTATGGCTTGCAAAGTAACTTTATTTTTTTAACGTTTATTATTTTTCAGAGCACAAGCAGGGGAGGGGCAGAGAGAGAGGGAGACACAGAATATGAAGCAGGCTCTGGACTCTGAGCCGTCAGCACAGAGCCCAACATGAGGCTTAAACTCACGGCATGTGAGATCATGAACTGACCTGAAGTCAGATGCTTAACCAACTGAGCCCCCCAGGAACCCCAACAAAGTAACTTTATGACAATTTCTGAAGCTCTGCATTTCAACAATGCCTTTGAGAATCCAACAGCATAAAGATACTATTATGTCTTCTCCAAGACTTTAGGTATATTTCCATAATTCAAGGCATACATTTGTAACATTCTTCCAAGACCTTCCCACCAAATCCCTAAGTTACCTCACTACACACACACACACAGACACACAGACACACACACACAATCATTCAGCTAACAGAAAACGGCACTACGGGGAAATAAACATAATTCAAATTTATTCAAAATCACTCTGTACTTTAACCAATTTTCCCAAAATAATTCTACGTTTTCAAAATGAAAAGTATCCTGGTTGTTTACACTGTCAAATTACGTTCTCTGATGGTGGGGTCCACACATCACATAATGCCTCACTTGTGCCGGTAATCAGGGCACCAAGCCCTGTTAAAGTAAAATAAAATGATTCTCTCTTCCATTTTCTGACAATTCTAGCATAATGTATATAGCTTTTATTGTCAGCTCCAGTAATTGCACTTGAAAAATAGAGAGTGTTTGATATAAGACATTTGATATAGTATCTGACATGTCATCAACAATAAATATTAGCAATGATTATTCTTGCTATTTATTATCATGATTATTATTATTTCTCTCAACTGCAAATCTCCTCCTATTATCCTCCCTTGCTTAAGATCCTGCTTTTCTTTTCTTTTTTGTTTAAGTTTATTTATTTCTTTCAAGGGAGAGAGAAGGTGGAGGGAGGAGCAGATAGAGAGAGAAAACCAGGAGCAGATAGAGAGAGAAAAGCAGGCTCCTTACTGTCAGTGCAGAGCTGAACACGGGGCTCGATCCCACAAACTGTGAGACCATGACCTGAGCTGAAATCAAGAGTCAGATGCTTAATGAAGTGAGCCACCCAGGCGCATTCCTCCCCCCCCCCCCCCCATTGCTTTACTTAACACAGTTTAGTAGGTTTGGTGGTCAGGTTCTTGGCTTCTTTTTCAGCCCTCATCTCTCAAAACTCATACTTTGCCTCCCTTTTACCTTCAAATCAAAAGAAACTTCATTAACTCCTTTAACTGGACCCTGTCTCTCTAATCACTGGGCTTTAGCAGTTAATGCTCCCTTTACTTAACACTTTACCCGGATAACTCTTGTACATTCATGAGGTCTCAGTTTAGATGATGTTTCTTCCTTGCAAGTCTAGGTTAAATGCCTCATGTCTACGCTTTCATAGCAGCCTGGGACTCATCACACTGGTTTTCCATGTAGTTATTTGCCCATCTCCCAGATCGTAAACTTGGTGAACGTAAGGAAATGATCGGTCCCTTTTCCCTATTGCATCCCCATTTAGACTGTGCATTAATACTATAATTGTTGAATAAATCGATGTTTAAAGAGGAATGTGTGTTTCTCTCATAATAAGAATAAACGCTTCCGCTTTGAGGAAACTCACATGTATCTAAAAAGACTGAAAACAAAACGGAAATCTGGATTTATATTTAATTACCATGTGTAAATAAATTAATATGCCTCTTACATTTTAGATGGCAGCCTATGTTTTCATTTCATAGCCAATAAAATGGGTAAGAATATTTACTCAATTTTTTTTAAGAGAGAGGGTGCAAGTGAGCAAGGGGCAGAGAGAGAGAGAGGGAGAGAGAGGGAGAGAAGCAGGGCTCACCCAATGCAGTACTCGAACTCATGAACTGTGAGATCATGACCTGAGGCAAAGTCAGATGCTTAACTGAGTGACTGAGCCACCCGGGTGCCCAGTATTTGCTCAGTTGTATTGAACCTTAAGGACTGTGGAGCAAAGGAGATTAAGGATATTTTTCATTGTCAACTATTAATTTTTAGCAGTAGGCTAATAGGCATTTTGTTATATAAGAACTCTTACAACTCAACAACAAAAACCCGACCCAATTTAAAAAATAGGCACAATGTTTTAATAAACATTTCTCCCAAAGGAAAAAAAAAATACAGCGGTGTTTAATAAGCACATGAAAAGATACTCAACACCATTAGTCTATACAGAAATGTGAATCGAAAGCCACAATTAGATAAAACTTCTTAGTGGACTTTTTTGTTTAGAGTATTTACTTATTTTGAGAGAGAGAATGTGAGCAGGGGAGAGGCAGAGAGGGAGAGAGAGAACACTAAACCGGCACCCAGCCACCAGCACAGAGCCCAATGCAGGGCTCAAACTCCAAAACCAGGAGCTCATGACCTGAGGGGTTCATTGAAGAAAATGAACACAAATCTATAGAGACAGGAAGTAGATGAATGACCGCAGGGGTGAGGGGGGGGCATTGGAGAGTGCTAGTGAGGGTTTCTTTTGGGGTGACAAAGTGTTCTAAAACTGGTTGTGCTTATGGTTGACAATCGCAAATATGCTAAAAACCATTGAATCATATACTTTAAAAAGGTGAATTTTACTGTAATGTGAATTACCCCTCAATAAAACAGAAAAATAAAGACAATAACAAATGCTAGCAAATATGCGGAGAAATTAAAACCCCCAGACATTCCAGGTGAGACTATCTAGTGGTGAAGCCACTTTGAAAAGCAATTTGGAGGTTCCTCCCAAGGTTAACTATAGTTACCACATGACCCAGTAATTCCACTCTTCGGAATATGTGCGAGAGAATCGAAAGCATATGTCCACACAGAAACTCGGAAATGAGTGCTCATAGCAGTATTATTCATACTAGCCTGAAAGTGGTAACAAATGGAATCAGTCGATGAATGGATAAATCAAACCTAGTATAGCAGCCCAACAGAAGATCAACGATAAACAAGGATTAAGTACAGATATGCGTTGCAACCTGGATGAACTTCAGACGCGTTTAGCTAAGTGAAAGAAGTCGGTCCTCACAGATGACCATGTTCGTATAACCCCATTCATATGAAATGTTCAGCATAGGCGAATCTACAGAGATAGAAAGTAGCGAAGTGGGCGCCTAGGCCTGGGAGGTGCGGGAAGGAATCATGAGGAAAGTGGGTGGTGACCGGTAATGGGTACAAGATTTCTTGGAAGGATGGTGAAAATGTTCTAAAATTAGCGTATGGCAATGGTTGCCCAGCTCTGTAAATATATTTAAAATATGGAACAGATGCTTTAAAACTAGTGTATTTCATGGTATGTGAATTATATCTCAATGAAGCTGCTAAAAAAGAATCGATTGTGGGGCGCCTGGGTGGCTCCATTGGTTAAGTGTCTGTCTTGAGCTCAGGTCACGATCTCAAGGTTCATGGGTTTGAGCCCTGCGTCAGGCACTGTGCTGACAGTGGGGAGCCTGCTTGGGAGTCTCTCTCTCTCTCCCTTTCTCTCTGCCCTTGTCCTGCTCTCTCTCAAAATAAATAAACTAAGAAAAAAAAAATCGATTGCTAGGCAAATTATCAACACTCAGTTTTATCCTCTTACCTCCTACCCCCGAGTGTGGGGTATTCCTTTTGGAGGTTATCTTTCTTTTTTTTTCTTAACATTTTTTTTTAAATTTTACTTTTGAGAGACATAGAGACAGAGTGTGAGCAAGGGAAGGGCAGAGAGAGAGGGAGATACAGAATCTGAAGCAGGCTCCAGGCTCCAAGCCGTCCGCACGGAGCCCGACGCGGGGCTCGAACTCACAGACCGTGAGATCATGACCTGAGCTGAAGTCAGCCGCTTAACCGACTGAGCCACCCAGGCGCCCCGGATGTTGTCTTTCTTGAACAGAACATGTGTCTCTTGTATCTAGAGAAGCAAGCTGAACATTTTCTATTTTTCTCATAAAACCCAAAAAAACTCGGTTGGCATGTTGCTTCCTCCTCTTTCTGGTGTCAGGGATTACTGTTCTAAAATTTAGAGTTCTAAGGGTGCCTGGGTGGCTCAGTCCATTAAGCATCTGACTTCGGCTCAGATCATGATCTCACGGTCCGTGAGTTTGAGCCCCACATCAGACTCTGTGTGGACAGCTCAGATGCTGGAGACTTTTTCAGATTCTGTGTCCCCCTCTGTCTCTGCCCTCCCCTGCTCACATTCTGTCTCTCTCTCTCTCTCAAAAATAAATAAATATTTAAAAAGTTTTTAATTTAGAGTCTACCTCTAGAGAGATATTTGAATAATCCTACAAGAATGGTCCAGTTAGGGTTAGGGTTACCCTAACTCTAACCCTAACCTCTTACTGTTCCATGAGACTTTCTGGCCTACACGGCACTGAATTTGCTTACCTTTCAAAGCTTCTGCTGTCACTGTTTAAATCTCCCTAATGTAAGGATTTGTCATTCATTAAAATGGCTTCCGGTTAAACATTTTGGGATTGCCAAAAATCTATTTTTTTTTTTTTAAATCTGAATGGATCTCTCCTTTCCATTTCAGGGCCCTCACACTCCTCCGGAGCTAAGCATAGCAAACAAAAGAACAATCTCAAAATGATTAGTGGAAAAGAGCAACTTTTCTCTTTCCAAAGGGCTTGTTTTCGACTGTGTGTTTTCTTTTCTTCTTATTTTTTATTTTTATTTTTCTTTAAGAGGGAAATTTCCTCTCTCTCTCTCTCTCTCTCTGGCTCTTCAAGTGAGGTCAGAGTTTCAAAAATACCGTACTGTATCATTTACTTGGACATTTTCTTAGAACAGGATTAACTCTGGGAAGAGTTTAGGTGGTTACAAATGACTCAGAATGATAAAAGATGAGTCAGGGAGCAGTGCTAAAACTGTAGCCCCTTCACTACAAGCCTAGGAATATTGGATTTTTTTCTGCAACTTGGCAACCATAAGCATATATTGATTAGCTTAATGGATTCCTTCTGAGTATGCTAATGAAGACACAGGCAGAATGTTCTTAGTATACCAATAAATTCTACCAGTCATTTTTTGATACTTGGAAAAATTACTAGACTCAGGAAGCAAAGCTCAACCACATAGCAATTTTTGCATTATTGGAAAACCCTCTAAAGACGAAAGCAACTCTCAGTTGGATCTCTGTTTACTCAATCATATACAAAGATCAAGCGATCTTTAGTAGAAAACAATTTTTTTAAGAAATTTAGGAGGTAGACTATTTCTTCTGAAGCTACTACTTGAGAAATTACCTGATCATCTTCACTCCAGGAAATGTCTTTTTAACAGACTATTTTGGGATAAAACCACATAATAATGACCAACATCCTTAGTACATTCTAGGCACTGTTTAAAAAGTTTACCTGTATTAGGTCAGTTCGTCCTCACAGTCCCTATATGAGATAGACATTATTCTTATCATCAGTTTATAGATAATAAAATTAAGGTACAGAATATACACTAAGTGGCATGGCAGAGACTTGAACCAAAGGCAGTCCCATTCCAGTGCAAACACTATTGTCATGCCATATTGCTTTTTCAGGTTGTGGTCTTTTAATGAAGAAAGGAAATTCCATTTTATTTTTTGAAGTTTATTTACTTATTTGATTTGAGAGAGAAATAGCTAGAGAGAGACAGCATGTGCAGGCAGAGGAAGGGGCGAGAAAGAGAGGGAGAGTCAGACAGAATCCCAAGCAGGTTGTGCACTGTCAGCACAAAGCCCGATATGGGACTCGAACCCATGAATCAGGAGATCATGACCTGAGCCAAAGTTGGAAGTTGAACCAACTGAGCCTCCCGGATGCCTGGAAATTCCATTCTAGTCTCACGAATGGATCTTTGTGATGAAGCTGGGTCCAGATAGTGTTCATTCTGAAGATCTTTATGGCCCCCCTTTTTTTTTTTTGAGTGAAATTTCTAGGAGCCATCTGAAATCTTGTGCATCTGAAAGAAAGATGGGTCACTCCATAAATGCTGTGTGTATCCAGTTGAGCCGGTTGGATCATTCATGGCGTGGATGGCAAGTAGATGGAGTAATGACATCCGTCAGGAATAGCGAACAGGCTCTTACTACATAATTCTTCAACAGTATCTTCATTTAAAGAGTGGCTTTAAGTTAATTCCAGTGATAACTGGAGTTTTGTGTCCAAGGCCATCCTAAAATAAACTGAAAGGGCTTCAGCACCTGGGCATCAGGTCTGATACTTAGAGCGATTGCCTCGCTGAAGGTGTACGTGGCGGTACCACTTCATTCAGATATGTTTCACAACTTCAAACTGGTTTGTTATGTTGCTTCTCATTTTGTAACTGATTACTAAAAGGTTTACGTATTTAAGACATTTTAAAAACCACAGGCAAGTCATAATAAAACTGAGATTGGAGATTCTGATCTCTCGAGATACTGGTGATATTTGCTGAAGTTTGTGACATAACCAGTGCTTTCCACCAGGTGCTCGGGAATATAATAATGAGGACTTAGAGCCACTTTTAGTATCCTTAAAACATGAGTAAAGGCTTAATTCCGCAAAGTTATGCAAGCTAGTTAAATGTCAATTTCTCTATTTTTTATTGGAATATATCTCCAGTAATTAACTATGAGCTCTCCAGAAAGAGCCTATTTCATTCATCTTTCTGAGAGCAGTGCTCAGAACATCCCAGGCGTGTGGCAGGAAGTAAACGGTTATCTAGAGAAGTGACCACATGCCACCAGAAGCTGTGATTGGCTGCTGATGACATCATAGAGATTTCTGGGATTTATTAAATGGAGCAGATGGTTACCAGAGTGTTTCAACATGCTAGAGGTTTTTTTTAACAACCCAAATTTTATCAATCTAACACCTAGTTAATGTCATGCATAAATACAGAGTGACTGCTACATTTTAGTGACCAATAATAGCCATAAAGAGCACTGACGTGTCTGTATGTTACTTACAAAATTGCTTGTTGGGATCCACTAACACTTTTGTTTATTAGTGTCAGAACCACAGCACTGATCTGTGCAATCTTCGCATTTTTAAATTTTTTGATGATGCTTGTCTTATAAATATGTGGCCCGGTTTTGCAAGAGGAAAAAGGAGATACACAGTTGAAACCAGTGCTCCCCCAGTAGATGCCCATGGCCAGATGAGCTCATCCGAACGATTGCAGTCTACTGGAGAAGACGATAAAAGGAATAACTAAGGGTAGAAAAGAGGTCTTTGGTGGTAATGGTTGGGGTAGAACTGTGTGTATATTTCTGAACATGCTGATCGTGGCTGTGAGGTCCTAAACCATAAAGACACCCACAAAGTAAGAACTCAAGACTTGACCTGGAGTCAGAGAGATAGGGAGCACCTTCCTATTTCCCTCCACTCCTCCACCTCCATTCCTGTCCCCTCCAGCCCTCCACTCCTCTCTGTCCCACTGCTCTATTCTAAGGGCAAATTCAAACCCCCCTTCACTCGGGGAAAAAAAAAAAAAAAGGTAATTGGCTCATTGGTAGAGGGATTCTGTCATTCCTGAGTCCTCCCACTAAATATCTTCAAAGTCTCTTTCCTAACCACTTAGTACAACATAATTTTCATTACTCTTTCAATCTCTAAACATTTTGGGGCACCTGGGTGGCTCAGTGGGTTGAGCAACTGACTTCGGCTCAGGTCATGATCTCACAGTTCATGAGTTTGAGCCCTGAGCTGACAGCTCAGAGCCTGGAGCCTGCTTCGGATTCTGTGTCTCCTTTTCTCTCTGCCCCTTGCCCACTCATGCTCTGTCTCTCTCTCTTAAAAATAAACATAAAAAATTTTTAAATATTTAAGCACTCAGTCTTATTAACCCACACACCATGAGGTCACATAAACTTGAATTTGGGGGCAAGAAACCTGCTTTAAAAACAGGACACGGGTTTATTTTCTTCTTTACATTTGTCTATATTTTTCAATGTTCCCAAATACCAAAATAAACTGCCGCTTTTGTAATCAGAGAGAAAACCAATAAAACATTAGAAGGAACTAGACTGAGGAGGGAGGAATAAGCAAACAACATAAGCGGTTGTTGGGCACAGTTGAAATTCAAACTCTGGAGGAAGATTTTTATGACCTCTAAGACTAATGTTACGATAAGAGTAAGTACGGCTTACGGAGTGTTTTTATGTACCTTTTCCAGTGGATGTTAGTAGTTCTTAGCCACGGGCTAATTACTAGCTACCTTGATATATAGGAGACATGCGAAGAAGCTAAGGAATATGCAGTTAGACCCAATTTACCCCATACTTATCCATTTATTCAGTAAATATTGAACTATATTCCAAATTTTAAAAAATGGGTATTTTGAAAATCATAGGAGACAGAATAGACATGGTCTCTGTCTTCTGGGAATCGAACTTCTAGTTGAGGAGATAGGAGAAAAAGTACACATAAAATAATGGAAGCATTTAGTCCATGCTATGCCAAAGGCCGTTAAGAAGACACTTAGAGTTGAACAAGTTGGTGTCTTACTCAAGGCAGTGAGGAGAACATACCACATGGAATCATGGGGTGTTTCAGAGACAGGGTGTTGGAACTGAGTTGGAAGAACCTGGTCGGGTGATTCGGAGAAGGACTTGAGGATGCAGGGTTTGCCCCACATCGGGTGCTGTCAGAAAGAGGGGGTGGAGGGGAACTTCTATGGTTGGATATAGAAGCATCAGATACTCATTTAGCAAAAGAGGGGAAAGTTTGGCATTCGTGGGTTTTACTTACAGTGGCCTGATTTTGTCAGCGCTTTGCCAATGCGATGAAGTGGCCTCGCTTTGTCTCATTTTATCCTGGTCTCAGAGGAACCTTGTCTGAACGTGATATTCTGTGAGACTGCTTATGTCTAAGAGCAGAATGACATGGCCTAGCTGTGAATGCCAAGACAGCTTCTGAATGTCGGCGCTCCTATTTTCTCCCCAAGGTAAATGAACGAAGGGTTGCAACCCCAAACAGCAGAGGAGAAATCTGTGTTCACTGAGGAATGATCAGAGATTGCTATTCTCTTCCCCAGAATGGGACCATGAGGAATCCTCAGAAGGGCTTCTCAAAAGGCACGTTGGTCGGTGGTGTAATACAGTATCTCTATCTTACACAGAAAGAGGTGGTGTGGTTGTGTGTGTGTGTGTGTGTGTGTGTGTGTGTGTGTGTGTCGAAAAGAGACAGAGAGAGATCAGGAGAGAGTAAAGAATGTGTTTGTATTGATAGTTCTGGGCTAGGTGACTTTAAAGTCCTTATAGCTCAGGGGCACCTGGGTGGCTCTGTCGGTTAAGCGTCCAGCTTTGGCTCAGGTCACGATCTCACGGCTCGTGAGTTCGAGCCCTGCGTCCGGCTCTGTGCTGACAGCTCAGAGCCTGGAGCCTGTTTTGGATTCTGTGTCTCCCTCTCTCTCTGCCCCTCCCCTGCTCACGCTCTGTCTCTGTCTCTTTCTCAGAAAAATAAATAAAATGTTAAAAACGAAATTTCAAGTCCTTGGAGCTCAGCCAATCTGTGAGTGCCCCTGACGAGACAACTCACGCACGTGTAGTGATCGAGTGGTTGGTTGCCCTAACTGGTCAGTAAGTCGTTTTGAAGATCATCTATCTGGGACTAACAGAAGCCCAGCCCTGAGAAACAGAAGCAAATGCCAGGAAAATGACTACACATGATGACGGTTCTCACGTTGACTGTGTAGTTAAAGTAATGGGATTGAAAACAGTAAGAAACACAATGAAGTAGATTTCATTTTTCCAATCCCCTCACCCCACTTCAAGTCCCTGCTCTCTCAGCTTTCTATTTTTATTAGAAAAACTATATTGGGACTATGTTTGTGCACCATGAATCCTGTCTTGAATACCATGGCAACGGCTTGCTCTTAGTCGAGCGTTTTATGTCCAGATTATACATTTAGGCACATCTCAGATGGGGTACATCTCTGTAATAACGTTCCAGATAAAGTTCTTGCTCAGAGCACCGCAACGTGTCACCACGAAGTGACAGGAGGGTGAGAGGAAAGGAATTGATTACGCTTATGCAGACAAGCTTCGTGTCCTTTGCCAATGATGGAAGTCCAAAACGCGTTCTCCTGTTGGCAGGTACCCTTCCCGCCGCCACCACACTCTCGTCGTCTGCAAGCATAACAAACTTGTCAACAGTCAACGACTGGCCTTGAGTCCGGAAACCCAGGTTCCACGCTCTGGCTCTGCTACTGAGCATGTGACCAAGCCTTGTGTGACTCACCTGCCCTATCTGGACGGTGAAGAGATTGGTCTAGACGCCTCTATGGTCCATCAACTTTATGCGTCTGTGATTGAGGTTTTCCTTTCTGAGGCCATGCTCTCAAGAACTTTCCCTCCTATTTCTTTATAGATAATGCAACACGGTGAAGAGTTGAACCGTGGGATGCAAAAAAACCCAGCTTAACCCCTGGCTCGGCCCCCTTGTACGTGCCCTTGAGAAGTTCTTTATTTGTGAAATGGATCTTATAATAGTAACCACCTCATAGGGGTGTTGCGAGAATTGACGTGAGTTTAATATTAGCATCTACCTCATTTGTTGTGCAGATTGTATGAGATAACACCCATCAAACGTACTTGGTTCTGTGTTTGACCCATCAAAAGCAGACAACACATATTAGCAAACATCAGTAACAATCTTAAAAGGCATCTTTCTTTCCCTTTGGGGTGCCCTTCATGGCACAGTCAGCCATAAACCTTTACAGATAAAGAAAATGTTGACATACAAAGTATTTGCGAAAATTTACATTTCTTGAACAATCTTGAAACAATTTAGCAGACATTGCCTAAACTCACTGGTTCTTGTCACTGAACCTCACCATTGGGATTACTCAGGCCTGGGTTCCAGATAAAATCACTCTCTGCATAGCCATCTAAACAAACCACTCTGTGTGATTGTGTCCCAGGTCAAGGCCTTGTCAAGCTAATTTGCCTCTGGTCAGTGAAGGTTTATCTGCCGAGCACTCTAGCTTTTACTTTAATCTCTTAATCTGACTGTTTAGTTTCTCTAAAAGCAACCTTGTATCTTTATATCATTTATCTCTTTTATATCACTTTATCTCCTTTTCCTGCACCATGACCTGCACACACACAGACAATCCTATCTGCATGGTTTGACTTCAGGCGTATACTGCCTGTCAATTATAGTAATATATAATGGCACTATATATAAAACTCATATAGGTGTGCCTAGGTGTCAGTTGAGTGTCTGACTCTTGATTTTGGTTCAGGTCATGATCTCAGGGTTGTGGAATCAAACCCCACATCAAGCTCTGCGCTGAGCATGGAGGCTACTTAAGATTCTCTCCCTCTCTCTCTCTGCTTCTCTCCCCTTCTCTCTCTCTCTCTCTCTCTCTTTCTGTCTGTCTGTCTGTCTCAAATAAAAACTAATAATAAGAAAACTCATATTATTATTGTGATTCCTGGGGCGCCTGTGTGGCACAGTCAGTTAAGCATCCGATTTTGCCTCAGTTCATGATCTCACAGTTTGTGAGTTCAAGCTCCATGTCGGGCTCTGTGCTGACAGCTCAGAGCCTGGAGCCTGCTTCCGATTCTGTGTCTCCCTCTCTCTCTGCTCCTCCCCCATTCATTCTCTGTCTCTCTCTCTCTCTCTGTGTGTGTGTCTCTTTCTCTCTCAAAAATAAATAAACATTAAAAATATGTATATATTGTGATTCCTTTCAATCCCTCTGACTTCAGTTTAAGAAGACAATTTAAAAACACACCTGTGTATATATTGCTTATTCAATCACAAAATTACCAGTAATCATTAAAGATCCAAACATTACAGTGTTAAAGAAAAAATGATTTGCAACACTTGTTGAAGACGGTAAGGTATTTTTTTCAAGGGGAAGGGCTACTACAAGGGAGCCTTGTAGTAGGGGAGACTCTACTCCAACAAGGATAGTCCGGGATTTATATGCAAGGAGCAGGCTGGAGGTCAGTGGATGGGAAAGAGGAAATGTGAGAGGAATCTCAGGCGTCCTCACCAGACCCAATTGAATTCCTGCTGAAGGCAAGCCACCATGATAAGATGGGGGAGGGGAGGGTGAGGCATTTGATCAGGTACCAAGGGTGAGGGCTTTTCTCTAAACTGACTTGGCAGGATTCTTGCTGAAACTGGATCCTCTAAGGGCAGACACAGAAGCTCAAGATCAGGCTGAGTCAGGCGGAGGGTTTAGAGGCACCAAGGTTACACTCAGGTCAAGGAGAGAATCTTTGGCGTAGAAATAAATATCCTGAAATGCTAGTCTCCCATAACCCCACCCAGGGACAAAGTCTCTGTCAGTGTAGAACAGAGTCCTCTGAACTTGTTCCGTGCCTATACTAACTTTATCAGGCTAACGATCAAGCTGCTATAATTACAAAGGGACCGAGTGATGTTAAAAGCGCTGTGCCTTAATTTTTCTTTCACCTCAAAATGCCAACATGAGAAAAAACTATAAACCGCATGGTTCCACACATATGACATTTGGGAAAAGGCAAAACGATGGAGACAGGAAAAGATCAGTGGCCGCCAGCCTGTGGGGTGGGGCAGGGAGAGGGGTGAACAGGTGGAACCCAGGGCATTTTTAGGGACATGAAGCTATTCACATGATACTGTGATGGTAGATATATGTCATTATATCTATCTATGAGTCAAAACTCAGAATCTACAATGTAAAGACTGAACCCTAATGTATCCTATGGACATCAATTAATAATAACCAGCCACTGTCACAAACGTACCACACTAATGCATGATGTTAATAATAGAGGAGCGGGGCCTTGGTGGCTCAGTCAGTTGAACGTCCGATTAATGCTTTCAGCTCGGGTCATGATCTCATGGTTCTCGAGATAGAGCCCTGTGTCGGGCTCTGTACTGACGGTGAGAAGCCTGCTTGGGATTCTTTCTCCCTCTCTCTCTCTCTCTCTCTCTGCCCCTCCCATATTCTCTCCCTCTGTCTCTCTCTCAAAAAAAAAAATAAATAAAACTTAAAAAAAATAATAGAGGAAATGGAGGGGGGCAGTGGAAGGCTCATGGGAAATCTCTGTACTTTCTGTTCAAATTTCTGTAAACTTAAAACTGCTGAAGAAAAGAAAGTCTTTTTTTTTTTTTTAATGTTAAAGTAAGAATTCCCAGCTATTAGGAAAATTCTGCTCCAGGTGGTCATTCAAAGACCCAGGTTCCTAGTCATTGCTTTGCCATCGCCATGACATTGCTGTTGTCTGAATAGTGAGAGTGGGACGTATGTCCACTCTCCAAGAACCCAGACCTCGACACTACCCTAAGCCATCTTCTACTTTGAGAATTTAGTCACTTGACCACTCCTACACACAAGGAGAGCTGGGAAATGTCTACCCTGATGCCCGGGAAGAAAGAAGAAGAAAGTATGGTGAACAGGCACACATACACACACACACATTCATATTCCATATTTTATTATGTATTATGTAGATATACAACTGGATATTATAATTATTTTCATTTTAAAACTAGGATAATACCACAGCACATACTATTTTGCAACTGTTTTCCAAATTTATAATTTATCTTGGACGTATACGTACATGCTTTCCAGTCGCCTAATTCGTTTTTTATTTAAAAAAATTTTTGATGTTTATTCATTTTTGAAAGAGAGAGAGACGGAGTGTGACCGAGGGAGGTGCAGAGAGAAAGGGAGACATAGAATCCGAAGCAGGCTCCAGGCTCCCAACCATCAGCACAGAGCCCCATGAGTGGTTGAAACCCACAAACCACAAGATCAGGACCTGAGCCGAAGTTGGACACTTAACTGACTGAGCCACCCAGACGCCCCTCAGCTGCCTAATTTTTTATGACAGTTACATGTGATTCTATTTATAGATTTGCTGTAATGTGTTAATCTTTCCCTAAACTTTTTACCTATGGTAAACTTTATGTTGTTCCAAATTTTTTTTCTATTCACTTCTCTGGGCTGGTCCACATCTTTTAATTACATGTGCTCATAGTGGCTCGTACTTCTCTTTTCTTTAGCCTTAAAAAATACTTATTTAAATAATTTGAATAATTTGTCATCGTGTCTTTTCTTTCCTTTCCTTCCCTTCCCTTCCCTTCCCTTCCCTTTTCTCTTTTCTTTTCTTTTAATTAAATGTGTAACCAAATCATGAATTGTGTGACTCATATCTATGCTCTCTTCCGGCATAGAAACTTTGTAAGAGTCCCCCACTAAAGCTGTACTATGACCATCTTATTCGGTAATCATCCCCCAACCCAGCCCTGCACCTACCGCAGGGCGGATACTCAATAAATACATGTCAGCTGAAAGTCAAGTGTATGCAAGACTATCAAAAACGCCTCAGATTTCTTGATCAAAAATCACGAACATTTTGTGTTTTTATAGACATTGCCAAATTGCCTCCCGGTGTGTATACCAATTTAGATTTTAAGATTTTTATAACAAAAATACGTAAAATCAAAGAGAAGAGTTATTTAAAAATTCAATTTATTATATCTCTGTCATTGTGAGATGAGAAATGTTATTTTTGGTTTGGGGGAGAAATGTTGTTTTATTTTATTTATTTTATTTTATTTATTTCGAGAGAGAGATAGAGAGCAAGCAGGGGAGGGGCAGAGAGAGAGGGAGACAGAATCCCAAGCAGGCTCCACGCTGTTAGCGCAGAGCCCGATCCAGGGGTCTAGCCCACAAACCTTAAGATCATGACCTGAGCCGAAGTCAAGAGTCTGACACTTAATTGACTGAGCCACCCAGGTGGCCCCTGGGGAAGCAATTTTAAAAAGATAAAATAGATCCCCTTTTAAATATGACAGATTTAGGTCTATCAAACTTTGTAAAATTTTCAAATATTATTTGATTTTCAAAACAGCTCAAATATGTACAGTCATGTGTACACAGTACGGTACTGCAACTGCTCAGGTTTTCCTCAAAAAACTGAGATTAAACAGTAAATGTATAATGTTTTTGGGGTGCTTGGGTGACTCAGTGAGTTGAGCGTCCTACTTTTGATTTCTGCTCAGGTCATGATCTCATGGTTCTTGAGATCCAGCCCTGCCACAGGGCTCTGCTTTGACAGTGTGGAACCGGCTTGGGATTCTCTCTCTCTCTCTCTCTCTCTCTCTCTCTCTCTCTCTCTGCCCCTTCTCTCGCTGGTGTGTGGTCCTGCACGTGCATTCTCTCTCTCAAAAACAAACATTAAAAAAATCAACAGTATATGTTTCAAACTGTTTATTGAAATGTAACTCGAAAAAGTGCGCATATCCTAAGTGTTCGGTTTCGTGGATTTTCACAAACTGAATACGCTCACGTAAGTAGCTCCCAGATCAAGAAACTGACACTCTCAGGACCCCAGCAGCCCTTCCCATAACAGTGTTAATCTCTACACGTATTTGTCTCAATTATATCAGCAAATTGAACGTATGTGTAGTAATAATAGTAGTCAGATGCATTTATATTAATATATTTAAAATACATTTGTGGGGTGCCTGGGTGGCTCAGTCGGTTAAGCATTCGACTCTTGGTTTCAGCTCAGGTCATGATCTCACAGTTTGTGGGTTCAAGCCCAGAGTCAAGCTCAGGGAGCCTGCTTGGGATTCTCAGTCTCTCTCTCTCTATCTCTCTCTCTGCCCCTCCCCTGCTCATTCTGCCTGTCTCTCTCTCAAAAAATATATAAACTTAAAAAATAAAATAAAATAAAATAAAATAAAATACATTTGCAAGTACTTACATCTATTATTGCCTAGGGGTTCACACCAGAGTTTTCTCCTGAATTTCCTTCATCGTTACACTGTGTATTTTAAAGACAGGTCAATGGAGATAAATAGAAGATGCCTCACGTCATGCATAGTTAAAATTAAGACCACTGATTACCCTGCACATTCTTAGCGGTTTCCAGATAGTGTTGAAAGCCAACCACACAAGTCATGGAGACAGCTGAGGACTCCGTATGACACCGCAGTGACGCGGGATGATTCAGGCCCGTGGGCTATTATTAGAGCAAGCAAGTGCTATATGTGTAAACAGGCTATTAACTAATCCCCTCGGAAGAGGAAGGAGAGAAGGAAAAGTGAATCCTGGCACTTTGTCTCTCCAAACTGTACTGGTCACCATCCAAATGTCGTGGTAGCCAGTATCTGCAGAGCTCTGAGTCTTGGCCTCTGCGTGTCTGCTCCCATGGGCACGGCCAGCGTCCATGTGTCTGTTTGTCCCTCCGCAAGGACTCAGGGTCACTGTTCTTCATTCCAGACCCTTCACTAAGCACATTCATTTCTTTTTCTCGGATCTTCTGTCACAGTTTACTTTCACTTCAAGTATGATTGCTATTCTCTTAGGCTTTTAAAAAGAGTTTTTATTTTTTTTAATGTTTATTTATTTTTGAGACAGAGAGAGACAGAGCATGAGTGGGGGAGGGGCAGAGAGAGAAGGAGACACAGAATGTGAAGCAGGCTCCAGGCTCTGAGCTGTCAGCACAGAGCCCGACACGGGGCTCGAACTCACGGACCACGAGATCATGACCTGAGCCGAAGTCGGACCCTCAACCGACTGAGCCACCCAGGCGCCCCTCAAAAGAGTTTTTAAATGACATGGTCTTTTATGATTTTGTTTGGAGCCTTTACCTTTGAAGGCCTGAGTAAGAAAGATAAGCCTCTGTCAGCAGAATAAATGGAATCAAAGCAGAAGTTAATATAACTCCAATAAAAAACCAAAACCAATCACGCAACAATTTAAAAAAATTTAGAAAAAGTAACTGTCCTGGAGGTACCAAATAATTACAGCAAATTTGATTTTCACTCAGTAGACCCCAGGGATGCTCAAAATAACCCAGTAAATTAGAAAAATCGTCTATTGAATGCAATCCAATAGAATATTACACTAAATGAAATTCAATATAAGCTTGAAATATGACAGATAATCCACTTCCTGTGTGGCAAACATTTTTGCATTTTTTTTGTTCGTTTGATCCTTATAATGGTGCAATGAATTAGTTACTATTATTATTACTGTCTTATAACTGAGGACACTGAGTGTCAATGAGGTTCAGTGACTCACACTCAGTTATGTAAAAAAGAGACCAGAACTCAGGACTGTTTTGATTTGGAATCAAACCTTTGGAAGTTTCTTCTAAATGTTATGCTCTACAAAAATGACTGCATATTCTTTCAGCTCCGGTATACCCAAAGCCTTGGCCCAAAATGTGAATGATACTGTGAAAATAGGTCGAAGACACGTGTCCCCACCACTGTCACTGAGTACCTGTTATTTACCAGATATGACGGCAAATGTTCTTCACCAATCAGTTTCCAGATGAGACTCAGAGAGGGTCAGAGGCTCGCCCAAAGTCAAGCAGGTAAGGGGTGTGGTGGTGGGGTCTGAACCAGGTCCATCACCATCAGTCTGATGTCAGATTTTTCTGCAGATGAAGCACATTAGAAATGTAGCACTGTAACTTTGGTGCCTCTGTTCTAGATGTATTCTTGATGGACCCTGGAGAGGCGTGGCTGTCTGCAGTCAAGCCTGAGGTGGCCCCCGTTACCTGTAAGCCCGAGGTAGGGGTACAGATGGAGGCTCACATACCATATGACTAAACACTGAAGTATAAACCAAGTTAGCATTTGCTAAATACATTATGTTCAATCTTTCTACCTTAAGGAATATACCTTTATGCTGTTCTGGAAGACCAGATTGCAATATCGGATTCTCCGACTCCTTGGAATTGCAAGCCGGAAGCTGACTGCGCGGGGCCCAAGTTGCCCTCCCCTTCCCATGCAGAGGAAGCTCGTGTGCTGGGCTCCTAGGCCACTGCACCCCGATGTCCTACCTCACCTGCCTGGCCGTGGGTGCACACATAGCGACAAGCCTGCTCTTGGGAGCCCCAAATGAGTCTGGGACAAGCCCTGTAAATCAACCTGAGGCCATGTGGACAAGAAAATCTGGGGTCCTGGGTCCTTTGGTGCGTGATCTGGAAGGAGAAGTCGCGGGTGTTGGCTTGGCATGTCTCTTTGGCCCCATCTCCTCACCTAGAGGCTACAGCTGCAGGCGATCTGAGCAAGGCCCCCCCATGGGCCTCTTTATGGGCAGGAAGTACTCCTTGTAGTCCCCAGAGACTTTGAAAGAAGCTTCTTTCAAACAGCCAACATTACGATTACTTTTTAAAATGAACTCCAGTCTTTTAACCTTGCCTAAGTTTTAAAACATTAAAAGTTGTCCACTGCACAAATGCCAGCAATAATTCTTTAAACCTCTTTTCTCAGGGGCACCTGGGTGGCTCAGTAGGGCCTCGGCTCAGGTCAGGATCTCGCAGTTTGTGGGTTCGAGACCCACATCGGACTCTGTGATGACAGCTCAGAGCCTGGAGCCTGCTTCGGATTCTGTGTCTCCCTCTCTCTCTGCCCTTCCCCTGCTCACCTTCTGTCTCTCTGTCTAAAATAAATAAACATTAAAGAAAATGGAACCTCTTTTTCTCTTGTATACAATTTACACCACCTCCCCAGGCTCCAAACCCCCACCAACCACACGTCCTCCCAAGAAAGACAAACGGTTGCCCTCCCAGCACCTAACTGTTTACAACTTGGCCTCCGCCCTTTCATCAGTCGGAAGGCACTTGTTCCTTGCTCCTGTGTTGCTAACCGCCTACTCTAACAAATATATTTTGTCCTTTCTTTTGGGGGAAAATCCCTCGTGTGTACACTGAAAATCAGATTTATGGCATTAAAATTCAGGAAAATCATTAAATACGTAGGATCACATTCAAGTAATGTTATTTTTTTTTACCGATTAATTTGATTTCTGGCCTACTGTGGGTTTTCGTATCTTTCTTTTCTTTTTTAAATAACAATAGAGAAATCAGTTTTAGACGGCAGAGGTGCCACTAATTCTTCAGAAGGCACAGCTTGGGCGATCCAATATATGTATATTACTAGCTACATGACCCCGGGGAGAGAGTCTTAACAGAACTTCATTTTATTAAGTTCAAAGGAGTTATAATGACAGCTTTCCCTTCAAGTCTTGAACATTTTTCTAAATGTAAAAATAACTACCAGACTATTTGCATTGGTAGTTAGCTTAAATGAATGTGACTATTTTAACTAACAAATATCATTTTCCTTAAAGCATATGCTTTCAAAAGTTGATGCATTTAGAAGGGAGCCTGCTCTCTTTCTGAGATGTGTTTCTTCCTGGCAAACATCTTGAATTCCATTTTGAATGACATTGAGAAAACAAGGGTTGATAAGTAGGGGTATGTTTTGTACATAATATGTTAAGAATATATTAATTGTGGGGCACCTGGGTGGCTCAGTCGGTTGAGCATCCGACTTCGGCTCAGGTCATGATCTCGTGGTCTGTGAGTTCAAGCCCTGCATCGGGCTCTGTGCTGACAGCTCAGAGCCTGGAGCCTGCTTCGGATTCTGTGTCTCCCTCTCTCTCTGCCCCTCCCCCACTCATGCTCTGTCTCTCTCTGTCTCAAAAATAAATAAACATTAAAAAATTAAAAAAAAAGAATATATTAATTGTATAGAATAAGGTATACCTTTCTTCTTTTAAAGTTTTCATCTGTGCTCTGAGGAGAAATTTATGTTTCTGTTGTAAGTTTCTTTTAAACCATTGCTAGATAGAAAGGTGCCTTCAGATGCTTTCTTTTAAACCATCTGAGGGCACCTGGGCGGTTCAGTGCGTTTGTCGTTGGACACCTGGTTCCGGCTCAGGTCATGATCTCACAGTTTGTGAGTTTCAGCCCAGCATGGGACAACACGAGGAGCCTGCTTGGGATTCTCCCTCTCCTTCTCTCTCTCCTCCTCCCACACTCTCTCTGTTTCTCTCTCTCAAAATAACTAAACAAATAAACCTTAAATAAATAAAAAATAAAGGGTGCCTGGGGGGTTCAGTGGGTTAAATGTCCAACTTCAGTTGAGGTTATGATCTCGTAATTTGTGAGTTCGAGCTCCATGTTGGGCTCTGTGCTGACAGCTCAGAGCCTGGAGCCTGCTTCAGATTCTGTGTCTCCCTCTCTCTCTGTCCCTTCCCTGCTCACGCTCTGTCTCCCTCTCAGAAATAAATAAACATTTAAAAAATTAAAGGAAAAATAAAATAATAAAACAAGGGGACGTCTGTCTCCTGTAAAGCGAAGCCAAAGGCAACATTTTTCAATATGACTCCATTTCTTTTTACAAATGAAACATGCTTATTTTTTTATTTTTTTTAGAATGAAACATTATAAATTTGTACTCTATAGAAACGAAAAACCCTTCCATGGTTCTTCGGAGAGCCAGTCACTGTGAATATTTTGGCGCCGCTCCTCCAGATTTGATGACTCTGACAAACCAAAATGGATGCTTTTCTAAACATTGTTTTACAACTTGCTACATTCATGTCAGATGGGTATTGACATCTTACCACGCATATATGCATATGAGTTGGGGTGTGCCCAATTGCCTCACAAGATTTAGAGTCCAAATACGCTAGCTTAAAGAATTTATTTTATTCTTGCTCATTTAAGAGTTCCAGCTTTCAGGGGAGGGGAGGAAGGATGTGGCTTCCATCTTCATAAAGTCATTTGAGAACTTGAGCTGATGGCAGTTCCAACAATCCAAGCCCAAGGTCCCTCTGTGTGTGGTCCCAGTCAGCCGGGAGGAGAACGCAGAGGTCTGTGCAAGGGCAGCTGCAGGGCAAGTGTCACTTCAGCCCCCAGGCCACCGAAGAGAACTTCCTCAGACGGCCAGAGGTAACTATGGGAAAGGCAGCCAACTGCAAGCCTAGAAAAAAGAGGAGGAGGCATGAGGTCAGTTTATGTCTCTACTCTGCCATGTTGTTACAGAGAATTCTAGATCATTCTAACTGCTGTAGAGTGGTGGTTTTTAAAGGGTTCTTCTGGGGCCAGGAACTCATCTTAAAATGCTGGTCCTGGAACACCTGGGTGGCTCACTCGGTTATGCATCCGACTTCGGCTCAGGTCATGATCTCACGGTCTGTGAGTTCGAGCCGCGCATCTCAGGCTCTGTGCCGACAGCTCAGAGCCTGGAGCTTGCTTTGGATTCTGTCTCCCTCTCTCTCTGCCCCTCCCCTGCTCATGCTCTGTTCTCTCTCTCTCTCTCTCTCTCAAAATAAAAAGTAAACATTAAAAAAAATTTTTTTTAAATTGATGGTCCTTTCTTCTGAATTCACACATGAATATTGTACATCTTCAGAGAATTTCATTTTAAAAGAAGAATTGGGGGCGCCTGGGTGACTTGGTTAAGCGGTTAAGCGTCCAAGTCTTGATTTCAGCTCAGGTCACAACCTCACGGTTTGTGAGTTCGGGCCCCATGTCAGGCCCTGTGCTGACAGCATGGAGCCTGCTTGGGATTCTCTGTCTCCCTCTCTCTCTGTGCCCACCCCCCTCCCCCACCTTTTCTCTCTCTGTTTCTCAAAAATAAATAAATAAACATTAAAAAAATAAAAGAACAAGTTCTACCCTTTTTTTTTTTTATTTAGTGTAAACTATCAGACTGCCGATATTTAAAATTCACAAGACATTACAATGTAGTAGTTATACTGGGTCAGAAATACTTGGGCAGGAACTCCCTCTGTGACATCTACTAACCATGTGCCTTTGGGCCTCAATTGACTCATCTATAAATGGGCTATAATAATAATATGCCCCTCACGAAGTCGATATGATTCAAAGGAGAAAATGTGTACAGAAGGCCTGGCGCACAGCAAGCATCCAAAAATTACAGCTTGGCTACCATGACTAGAAAGAAAAATTGACGTATTATTGGAGTTTACCAAGGAAAGGTGTTGACTGTCCACCAGGAATTCCGCCCGCTGTCAAGCGTGAGGCAACAATGCACTAGGTCCCGCTGCAAACGGATGGATGCTTGGGATTCCCACGGTTTTCCAGGAAATTACGTTTTTATCAGGCCACGATCGACCGAGTTTTGACATCACCCCGACGTCTTCAGAACAAGTGCCCCGCTGTCGTTGTGGTTTGGCTAACTCTAGAGTGAGCGGTAACGTGAATCAGCATCAGCTCTTCGGGCTTGTGATTTAACAATAACTCGACCTTACGACAGAAATGAATTATGACTCAAATGTGACTTACCCTGTGCACCTGGTGACCTGACTTCGGCTCAGGTCATGATCTCACAGTTCATGACTTCGAGTCCCACATTGGGTAAGCCCGAGCCCCGCTTCAGGTAAACACGAGTTCCGCTTCAGGGTGAGAACTGCTTCTCTCTCTCTCTCTCTCTCTCCTCCCCTCCCGCCCCTCCTGGGATTCTCGCTCTGCCCATCTCTCACTTGCACCCTCTGTCTATCTCAAAAAAAAAAAAAATATATATATATATATATGTATATATATATATATAAACTCATATACATATGAGTTATCCTTAAGCTTCTTTCTAAGATCTGTTTCTGCACTTTTGTTTTAATTTTTTAATTTATTTTTATTTTGAGAGAGAGAGTGTGTGCACAAATGAGGGAGGAGCAGACAGAGGGAGAGAGAGAACCCCAAGCAGGCTCCACTCTGTCAGTGCCTGATGCAAGAACAGATTCCCAAGAACCATGAGATCATGACCTGAGTCGAAATCAAAAGCTGGGCACTTAACCGACTGAGCTGCCCAGGCGCCCCTATTTCTGCAGTTTTGAGGAGCCCTTCCCAGTAAGAAGGCAGGCTTTTTGGCCTTTTGTCCCTTTAACTAAAGTGGACCATGGTAAAAAAAAAAAAAAAAAAAAAAAAGAGCTCTAAAACATCACAACATAATATTCGAGACGACTCCTTGGGATCTTTGCTGCTGTTGTTGAAAAGTCTGATCATTTTCAAAAACGATTAACAAATCTTCAAGTGCAGGACGCAAGCACTGGAGAGTGATTTAAATTTGGGGTTAATCATATCCTTTCAAATACTAAATTTAATTCTAGGCGTTGCATCTAAAAGGAGATGGGAAACTTGGAGAGAGTTTAAAAGGAAGCCATAAAAATGATTAAAGGTTTAGGAAACCAGACCTGTGAGGAAAAGCTAGAGTTTCTGCCTCTTCTGCCCACAGCACAGAGCGGGAGCCCAAACTTGAGAATAGCTTTCAAGAGGAGGACAGCTATCGTGTCCAAGCTACCACATCGAAAACAATCTACATTACATGTCAGATGTTCTGACACTGGGGAGTGTTTTCCCTAAGACCCTGTGCAAAGGATTATTACAAATAGGGTAGATTTTCAGCTGCCAGAAAGGAGATCTGGAGCCTACCCGATGGAAAGAAACATACACAATGTCCTTTTGAAATTTCGTTTCAATCTTATGATCCTAGGGTTCTTTCTGTTTCTGGAAGTGAAGAGCTAATGTTAATACAAATGGTGAGACCCAACCTCAGGTGTGTTTAGGATCCCAGTCTGATCCCGATAACCCAGATGAAGAATAAACCTTGTGGCGAGGCGGTCGATGTGACTCCGAATCAATCAATAATTGATAATTACAATAATGGTGAAATAAATGATAATTACAATAATGACGATATTGATGAAGGTGAGAATCTGGTTCTATTCATGTTTAGACTAATTCATTCATTAGTGGAAGGTTTCATCTCCCCAGCTGGAGCCCAGCTCCACTGGTCACTCTAGAAAATTTGGGGGAGATCATAGGGAATTCCGTTTATTTTATAGCTTTAATTGCGAAGACCAATAACTTTAATACACGTCCGAGGCCATTTTAATAATCAAGAGAAAATGTTTTAAGTTCAGCATGTCAAAGCTGATGTGTACCTTTAGAGTTCTTTATTTGATATGTATTTTGAGCATGTCCCTGTCAACAACTTTGTAGATTTATGAGGTATAGAAAAACTGTATAAATATGGCCAAAAGTGATCACCGCAGGAGTGAGAGTGAGAAACTATGAATAGTGAGCATTTGCTTAGTATTAAGAAGGTTTCAAATAAAAGTCTATAAGCCACATGCTCTGTACTCACAAAAACAAACACACTAAAGAAACACGTTATGTTTGCTAGTAGAACCCAGCTATGTATTATATAATAAAATAATTTTTAAAACCAAACTGACTTAAAGCCTTGATACGCCAGAATTTGGGGCAAGGCATGATATCGAGCAAAGAAAATTCAAAATTTGACTTTCAATATTGTTTTGACAGCAATGTATTTGCCAAACTTGATTATCGTAAATCCAATTAATAATGAAGAAACACGTAGAGAAATCCAGAATGTGGGACATTGTTCTTCAAGATTCTTGAGGGGAAAGTCATTAGTGTAGAATTTTTTTTTTAAGGCAGGGAAATTGTCCTGCAGTAAGAACTGAAGAATAGCCAAATGGTAGGTACAAACCTTGGTTGGAACCCAGAGTAGGAAAAACAGCAACAATGACAATAGCATAATCCAGCTATAAGACATTTTTTGGAACAACTAAGGAAACTCAAATACAGATTGTATATTAAATGGCGTTATACAATTAATGTTAATGTCTTTTTTAAAATATTTAATTTTGAGAAACAGAGAGATAGGCAGACAGAGCCTTTCAAAATAAAAATGTGGAGGGTGTGGAATTGTTTCAAAACAGCGCAGTTAACAAACCCCAATATACAATTAAGAACCCACACTGCACACCTGGGTGGCTCAGTCAGTTAAGCATCTGACTTTGGCTCTGGGGAGGATTTCATGGTTCCTGTACTTGAGCCCTACTTTGGGTGAACACAAACCCCCAGTGAGCCCCTCTCTCTCTGCTCCTCACTTACTTGTGTCTTCTCTCTCTCTCTCTCTATCAAAAACAAAGTAAACATTAAAAAAAATATATATAGTGTTAGAAAGGACAAAAGAAGTGAACTTCTTTTTGTGGTCATTGTTATCTTGCAGTCTCTCTTACTCTCAAATTTATACTTGCCATTCAAGAAGTATTTGCTTTAAATACAAAAACTTCCAAAGCTAAGAAATGAAGTGCTATAGAAATTCAAAATAAACAAACAGAACTTAAGTCATTCTCACCGTCGGTACGTTCATGTGGGATACCTTAAACTTACACAGAGTTGTACGCCAGTGAACCTGGAGGAAAAACTAAGTCCTACAGAAATTAAAATGTAAAGACATTGTCTCATGATTTTCAACTCTCTTTATCCCTGAGTTTTCAGAAACCCCCATCTGTGTTGTCTGTATGATCATATCTAATAGTGGAAACGTGAATAAAAGTTAGGGGCACAATTATAAAAATGCTTTGAGTTCCTATTTTTTAAGATGTCAGAATATACCCCTGGGCTATAATTTTCTTAATAACCTTAATAGTGCATAAAGTTTATTTAAACAGATTATCCGTTGAGCCGATCCCATTAATCCAAACTCACAATCTTAAAGTGTTTTTATGTCCTGATGTCATCAAGCATAAATAATTGATGAAACTGTAACGAATCCAATTCAATTTGCCAGCATTAGGCTTTTCGTGGTCTTGGTCGGGCTATCACAATCCTCCCTAGGTTCATGTGCGACCTGCCAGATTGGTCATAACTTGCGTATTTTATATTTAGATTAGGGCATCCTTCTGGAATGCTACAGACTTGTTTTGCTTTGTTCATTGAATTCTTTGTTGCATGTCTTGCAAAAAGGATTCAGCTGGATGGTAAAGGGCTACACCCAATAAATGCTTCAGAAACCCAAGTTGGACAGAGCTTTCTGTTTTCTGTTCTGAGTCACAGGGTGACTTGTTGGATCTTGAGAGCCTGCCTAAGTAGAACAGGCTTGAGGTATGAATCGGAGCCACTGGGCTTGTGGCGTGCTCATATCACGTCGAGTTCAATAAAGGGTCTGGGGATGTTTCTCTTGTAATAGTCATGTCACAAGAGTTCCTTTGAAGCCTTTATTATGGAAGCAATATTCAAATTCTTTAGTGTTATCAGGTAGGTATGAAAACAATTTGGCAGAGTTGGAGTCCATTCAGTATTTCAGGAAACATGCAACAAACCTACTCTGGCAACAAGAGGAGAAACATTCTTCAGTGGCATGGAAGTATCCCTCTGTGCTTCCTGGAAGGCAGGTTCCAGGTTCTCTGATTAACCACCAAAGAGAAACCTAGCAATTACAATGTACTTTCTTCTCCGGTGAACTCAATAAGGTTTGTGTCACAGATACATTTGTAGCTAATCCTTGGTGATATAATATGACATAGACGAAGTCTGAGGAATAACAATTTTGCACAGAAAGGGGGTCAGAAAGGTCCATTCTTGCTATCAACTCAGGGTCCCTGGTCCTCAGGGTTTTTCCAAGTGTCAGCTCTGGCTCTCTGCTCGTTCCCCTGTGGAGTTCAGATGATCCTGAAGAAGGTGTCAACAACCGGGGAACTTCTTCCTCCCCTTCCCATCTAGTCCTTCAGCCCTCATGTGGTTTTGCAAGAGACCCTCTTCTGTGTCCCCAAAGAGTCCTCTAACACTATCATTACTGAGTCCAGGCAATCCATTAAAACCTTCTCAAATACCTGGACATATTTTAAAATTTTTATTACTATTATTTTTTAATAATACTGCCACTTAGACTAACTTTATGAAGTCACATGCCAACATTTCATGCGTAAAAGTGATGTATCAACTTCCAAAGGCACCTCCAAATAATAATTAGAACAGTGTTTATTCTTCTTACTTATTACTAAGACTATTCCATCCTAGTAATAGTCCTACTACTATTCTTTTTTTTTAAGTTATGTATTTATATTGAGAGAGAAAGAGAGACAGCACAAGTAGAGGAGGGTCAGCAGGGCAGAGAAAGAGGGAGAGAGAGGGGAGAGAGATGCAGGGCTCAAACTCATGAACCTTGAGATCAAAAAGAATTCCACATAAAACTATTTATCATTGGGGCACCTGGGTGGCTCAGCCAATTGAACATGTGACTCTTGATTTCAGCTCAGGTCATGATCTCATGGTTCGTGAGTTCGAGCCCCAAGTAGGGCTCTGCACTGACAGTGCAGAGCCTACTTGGGATTCTCTCCCTTTGCACCTCCTCTGCTGGTGTGTGTGCGCTCTCTCTCTTTCTTTCCCTCTCTCCCTCTCTCCTTTTCTCAACAATAAATTTTAAAACTTAAAAAAAAAAAGAAAAAATATTGTATCATTTCCAAGCAGTGAGGTATAGCGATGCTAAGATACCCTGCTTAGATCCTGCCCACCGTTTCAGGACTGAGAGACTCATTCCTCCAGCTGCTGGAAGGATTGGTGCTGACCGCTCCCCTCGGAGCTCCTTTCTGGATGTTGCCTATGTTTATACCAGGTGACCCCGCCTCTGGCCAGGTAATTCCTTGGTCATGCGTGTTTCTTAAAAGGCCATTGCCTCTACCTGCGTTGGAAACAAGGGCTGGTTCTAGGAAACCGCGAGTTTCCTCGGAGTCGCCCTAAGCTCGCATACATCGTGGGTTTACCGCACCTGTACTCACACGGAATCACATACGCTCTACGTGAACCCGGGGACAGACGAAACTCCGGAAGTGGACGTGTATATTGTGTGTATCTCGTCTGCTCCACACGCCTGTTCCATCGTCCATCAGATTTCACTTACAAGACACAGGTGAAAAGCTATGATGAAGAGACGGAGCATTACACCCAGCGCGGGTCCTCCTAAGCATGGAGACATGTGCTCCTGGCAGACCTCACGGCCACAAACCCTCCCCCTGCGGGAACCGGAAAGAGGTGGGAGGTGTTCCAGATCCCAGTTCCAAATCCTCACCCTGCGTGGGGCCACACACATTCCTCCCTATCAGATCCTTGGGACACCTGTTCCAGGGGACAGAGTCGACAGAGACTCGAACTGATTTGTAGCTTGCACTCAAAACTCTTAATGAAGATAATGTTCAGGCAGAGTGGCTTTTGTTTTTCCAAATGAAGACTCTGAATTGTGTCACGCTGCATTTAAATGAGAAGCCCTGAATGATATCTCCGATGCTTTTCAGTGCTCTCTTGGTGTAACTTCTGCAGCTTCACTTTCTCCAGATGCCGGGACTGTAGGAGCACGCTGCCGGACAGGTGCATCTGATTAAAAGTGCAGGGACAAAATAAATGTACCTGTGCTGTTCCGTTTACTTACCTTGTCGATGGATCCCACGCACTTGCTCGTCTTTCTTTCAATAGTATAAAAACGAAGAGCTCGGGCTCTGGTGCCAGGCTGCCTGGATTTGAATCCCATCCCACCATTTGCTTACACAAATGAATGCCTCAGTTTCCTCATCTGTGAAATGGGACTACTAGTAGTCCTTACCACATAGGATTATTGTGAGGATTAAATGCTTTATATAGAGAGCACTTAGAATCCTTTTTTTAAGATTCTACATATAAATGAGATCATACCATATTTGTCTTTCTCTCACTTATTTCACTTAGTCATGATGCCCTCAAATCTATCCGTGTTGTCACAAATGACAGAATTCTCATGACTGACTAGTATTCATATATATATATATGGAGGTGCAGATACCTCTCAGAATTACTGATTTTGTTTCCTTTGGAGAAATCACCAGACATAGAATTGCTGGATGACTTGGTGGTTCTTTTTTAAGTGTTTGTGAGGCACTTCCATACAGTTTTCCACAGCGACTGCACCAATTCACGTTCCCACCCACAGGCGTGAGGGCTCCCTTTTCTCCACATCCTTGCGCATACCTATTTGTTAGCTTTCTGCTCTTGGCCATGTGACAGGTGTGAGGCGATATCTCATGTGATTTGCATGATGATGAGTGATGTCGAGCATCTTTTCACGTGCCTGTTGGCCATCTTTATGTCTTCTTTAAAAAAAGCCCTGTTCAGATCCTCTGCTCATTTTCAAATTGGATTCTTTGGTCTTTGGTTATTGAGTTCTATTGACTCGTGTGTTGTGTTTTGGATATTAGCTCCTTATTGGATATATGATTTGCAAATATTTT
This sequence comes from Paguma larvata, assembly GCA_030068075.1. Classification (NCBI taxonomy): domain Eukaryota; kingdom Metazoa; phylum Chordata; class Mammalia; order Carnivora; family Viverridae; genus Paguma; species Paguma larvata. The sequence continues at coordinate 116,520,991 of CM057828.1, forward strand.
TCTCATTCAGTAGGTTGCCTTTTCATTGTGTTGATGGTTTCCTTCACTGTGCAGAAGCTTTTTAGTTTGATGTAATCCCATTTGTTTATTTTTTTATCTGTTGTCCTTGCTTTTAGAGTTGAATTTTTTTTTTTTAAGTCACTAAGACTGGTACTGAGCAGCTTACCACCTACGTTTTCTCCTGGGAGCTTTATGGCTTCAGTCTTTAATCCATCTTGAGTTAATCTTTGTATATAGTGTAAGATGCTCGTCCAGTTTCATTCTTTTGCATGTAGCTGTCCAGTTTTCCCAGCACCACTTACTGACGAGAATGGTCTTTCCCATTGTATATTCTTGCCGCCTTCGTCATAAACGAATTGACCATACATACATGAGTTTATTTCCGGGGTCTCTATTTTGTTCTGTTGATTTATGTCTCGGTTTTTATGCCAATATCAATGCTGCTTTGATGACTATAGCTTTGTAGTATAGCTTGAAATCAGGAAGCCTGATAGCCCCAGCTTGGTTCATGGTTCTCAGGATTATTTTGGCTATTGGCATCTTTTGTGGTTCCTCCATGGCCTGTTTTTAAATGCTTTCCTAAACAAGCTATTCTGCGTTGAAGACTATAACCATAAGAGCTGAAGGGATACTTACAGATCTCATCAAAAGCTCTTTACCAGAGGGCCCTGGGATTCAAACAAAACACAAATGGTCTCTATCATTTTCCCTTTGTCCATACTTATTTACCGTCTCAAGTAGCTGTTTTAAATTATTAAGATTTTATTTCCCCCTATGTTAAAATGCTTCTCGGGGTGCCTGGGTGGCTCAGTCAGTTATGTGCCCAACTCTTGATCTCAGCTCAGGCCTTGACCTCAGGTCCGTGAGTTCATGCCCCATGTTGGGCTCTGGGCTGGGCATGAAGCCTGCTTAAAAAACAAAGAATGCTTCTTCCCCATTTCAGAAATGGGGGAGAATTATTTCTGAGGACATGATTGTGTGTGTGTGTGTGTGTGTGTGATATGATAGGTTGGAGAAAGCATACCTGGAAGTTCATATTTTAAACACCGAAGAAACCAATACATCATGATTTTGTCACATGAGCTGGCACAAAACCAAGAAATCAGAAAGACAACAAGATTCTCTTCACATTTTTCTCTTTCTGGGAAGCTCGGGCTAATCCTGTTCCCTGGGTGAGAGAGGAGGTAATAAAACAAACTCACACAAAGCTGTGAGTGATTCAGTGCTAAGGAGGATGTATCAGAAGGCATGACTTCATACGGACAATGAATCACTGATACCGAGAAATTTGGCCATCAGCCAGAATAGGAGATATTTCCAAGTTTCACATCAGTTATTTATTCCATAAGAAGTTATCGATTACATTTCATGGCTAGACTTTAGTAGCTGTTGGGGATGCTCAGAAACTTTTGCTTTCAAAGAACTGGTGATCTGGTAGAGGAGCCAGCAGAAAGACAATTCTAAAAACATCACAGTAGAATAAGAGCAGGTACAAAGACACGCCTAAGATATGGGATGTCAGGAGGGAAGCACAGGGACAGAAATTGTGTTTGTCCAACACCCTCTCCACCTCTTCCTCTCTGGGTAGCCGTGGTAAGGTCAGCGGGCTGGCCCCAGCTCCGGGGATGGGCCCCAAGGAACCTAAGTCAGGAAGCTAAGAGACTCACACTAGATGCAAGACATCCACCCCCAGGACCGTGGTCTACCCATTCATGTGTTGCCATTCAGACCATCACCAGGTGAGGAGAGGTCTTCTGAGAACTTTTGGGAAAGAAGTATTCACGCTCTTCTGTTGTTATTAATTGAGATATAATTTGCACCCCTTTACAGTGTCCAGTTCAGTAGCTTTAGCATATCCACGATGTTGTACAACCAGCACTAGCTAATTCCAGAATATTCTCATCTCCCCGAAAGAACTCTCATACTCGTTTTCCTCTCCCTGCAACTCTTGGCAAACTCTAACTTCCTGTCTGTCTTCAGCCTCTTCTGAATGTCTCATGTACATGGAATCATAGAATATGTGGCTTTCTTGCGTCTGGCTTCTTATTCTTACTTAGCATGATATATTTAAGGTTGACCCGGTTGCAGCCTGTTATCAACACTTACTTCCTGTTGTGATGGAATATTCCGTCAGGTGGATAGACCAGCCACATTTTGTTGGTCCATTCATCGGTTGATGGTTCTTTTCGCTTTTTTGGTTATAATCAATAACACTGCCATGAAATTTTTGAATAAGATTTTTTGCGTGCCTATGTTTTCAGTTCTTTGGGGAAGATACTGAGGAGTGGAATTCCTGGGTCATATGGTAAATTTATATTGAACTATTTGAAGAACTACCGGGCTGGTTTTCCAAAGGCACTGTACCCTCGTCCAGCCTCACCAGCAATGTGCATTTCTCCACATCTTGGCCAACACTTGCTGCTGTTTGTCTTTTTGAATACAACTATCCCAGTGTGCGTGAAGCAGTACCTCATTATGGTTTTAATTCGCATTTCCCTAATGACTAATGGTGTGGAGCATTCTAGATGCTTGTTGGTCATCTTTGGAGAAATGTCTATTTACATGCTTTTTCTGTTCTTTCTTTGGCTTATTTGTCTTTTTTTAAAATTAATTTATTTATCTAGAGAGAGACAGAGACCCCGCAAATGAGGGGAGGGGCAGAGAGAGAGGGAGACAAAGAACTCCAAGCAGGCTCTGCACTTTCAGTGTGGAGCCCAATGTGGGGCTCGAACTCATGAAACCATGAGATCTTGACCTAAGCCGAAACCAACAGTCAGACCTTTAACCGACTGAGCCACCCAGGCACCCCTGGCTTATTTGTCTTTTAATAGTTGAGCTTTCAGAGTGCCTTATATATTCTGCACACCAGATCTTGACCGGCTATATGATTTGCAAATATTCTGCCCCTTTCGTGGGTTGTCTGTTCATGCTCTTTTGACAGAACTCCTGCACGTGACCTCCTCTCCCCCTGTATCTCAGTGTTACTGAGGCTTGGGGTGGCTGCAGCCAGCTTGCTACTGGCCTGAGATGAGCTGAGGGAATTGCAGAGACATGAGCTTGGAGCTACTCGCTTGAGCCAATCCGGGGAAAATGTTTTCTCTTATCGCTTGACTCCCAAGTTCATGAGCCAGTATATTTATTGTTTAATTGTGATGCTTAGTTACCTGCTGCTGAAAGTCTCCTAATTGATACAAACCAAACCCAGCCTGAGGGAGAAAGTCTTGGCCATCTCCTCCTCAAATCAGACCGTGGAGTTCAAGAACTAACCTTCAGATATCTCAAGAGTAACATTTGGGAGTTTATCCAAACATTGTGAGAGCTGTGAGTAGTGTCACCGCCAAGACGGGGGTGCCTTCTCAGAGGCAGTGGTTATAGATGTTACTGTTACATTGCTAATTATATGGTAGCATAGTTACCTTTTATCTCTGCATCTGGTTTTCTGAGATATAATCTATATTTTAATGGATTTGGGGCAGATCAATGGGGAAAGCCCAAACGAGTAACTGACCTCCCCAGTCAGGAAAGCATTGTGAGGAAATGAGTTTCTTAATAGAACACAGCACCCGAGCCCATCTCTCCTGCCTTTCATTTTGCACAAAGAAAATGTTCAGCTGCTTTGTTTTCGAAAACCTCAGGGTGTATCAGTTAACCAACTGTCTTGAATGTGGCTTAGCTGGTTTGTGTATTGCTACAGAATGAATTATAAAGGGAAGGGAGGGAGGGAGGAAGGAAAGAAGGAAGGGAAAGAAAGAAGGAAGGGAGGAAGGAAGGAGAAGGAAGGAAGGAAGGAAGGAAGGAAGGAAGAAGAAAGAAAGAAAGAAAGAAAGAAAGAAAAGAAAAGAAAGACAAAGAGAAAGGAAGAAAGAAAGAAAGAAAGAAAGAAAGAAAGAAAGAAAGAAAGAAAGAAAGAAAGAAAGAAAAGAAAGAGAAAGAATAAAGAGAAGAGGCAAGGAGGGAGAGAACTGGTCACAATGGGTGCATTTCACTCTTATTTAGAAACTCTGGTGACAGTAGAGGCCACTCAATACCTACCTGATTTTTTTCTCTTAGAAGAGAACTCCTTTGCATTAGGAATCAAAATACCGAATCATTTTTACCAACCCTTCGTTGCGCAGAGCTCCCTCAGTTCATGTTCTCACAAGGGTTTAGTAACAAAAGCTCTGATTAGGTTTCCTCTTAGATGACCTTCGGTCCGATGGGTTGAATGCTTAACCTGTACCCGAGTGTGGGCGGAACGTCTGAAGGAAATGCACGGACTCTTCAGGCAAGGGGCCCCCTCGGGAGCCCCCCCCCAGCTCCAGCCACTTTAAAAAGCACATTTTCCTTGCAAAGTCACAAGAAGCGAGCACCTGGGCTGATGTGGACATGCATAAAAAAACTGTACTCTATTTTTTTTAATGAATCAGAGGTGCATTCACAGAGTGACGTTGTGTACTTGGTTAGTGCCGCTCTCCGCGGGGAGCCTGCCCAGGACCACACAGCAAACCGGCCGAAGAGCGGAGGTCCTTAACCTGACATTTAGAACAACCACGACTATGCCGTGTGACATGACCTCCCAGGATATTTTGCTGTTTTTTCCAGACCCTGGGCTTGTAGGAAGCTTTAATAAATGTTCACTTTGAATTGTGTCTGTTCGTATCCTTTTAACTGAGTCATTTGTTAATAGGAAAACAGTTCTCAAGTTGTCTCTATATATATTCTGTTTGACTTAGTCATCAGCTGTTGGAAATAATTTTTCTGGAGAAGCCTTCCCTGGCCTCAGGAGCAGAAACAGCAGCAACTTGCCTCATCCTCTGTTTCCCTAGCCTGCTTCATTCTTCACAGCACACACCACGGGGCACGCTACATAGTCATCCAAGTGTTGATTATCTCATGAGCATGTGCACACCTGTGCATACACGCACACACGCTATGCGACAGAATGGAATTACTTCTATTCCAAATGCCCAGAAAAATCGAAAGACAGTAAGTTTTTAATTTTTTTTTTTACTTTAGAGAAAGAGAAAGAGAGAGAACATGACTGGGGGGAAGGGGGAGAGAAAGACACTGAAAGAGAGAACCTGAAGCAGGCTCTATGCCTAGCTCAGAGCCCAACAAGGGGCTTGAACTCATGACCCGAGCCAAAATCAAGAGTCAACCAACTCAACCACCTGAGCCGCCCAGGCACCCCTAGACAATACATTTTTATACACTAAATCATTTAATGAATCTGCCTCTTTATTCCCTGATTCATCTACTTGAAACAGCATGCAACACAGGTTAGAAGCATGGGCTTAGGACACACACAGGTTGAATCCCAGTCCTTCTACTTATAAGCTGTGTGATCTTGGGCAATCACGTAACTTCTCTGTGCCTTAGTTTTGTCATTAGTGCACCAGGAATAAGAACTCTCACGGAGCTGTTACAAGTATTAAATGAGCTGTTACACATAAAACACTAAAAGCAATGTTATATACAGCACATCAGCACAATGCCTATAAAGTCTCTTGTGCTCAGGGCGCCTGGGTGGCTCAGTCGGTTAGGCGCCCGACTTCGGCTCAGGTCATGATCTCGCTCATGGGTTCGGGCCCCACATCGGGCTCTGTGCTGACAGCTCAGAGCCTGGAGTCTGCTTCTGGTTCTGTGTCCCCTCTCTCTCTGTCCCTCCCCTACTCGTGCTCTATCTCTCTCTCTTTCTCAAAAATAAACTTAAAAAGAAAAAAAGATTCCAACTTTGGCTCAGGTCATGAAATCACTGTTCGAGCCCCACATGGGGCTCTCTGCTGTCGGCATGGAGCTGAGCCGCTGTGGGTCTTGCTTCAGATCCTCTATCCACCCCCCTCTCTCTGCCCCTCCCCCACTGGTTTTCTCTCTCTCTCTCTCTCTCTCTCAAAACAAATAAATAAACTTTAATTTTTTTAAATGTTTGCTTATTTTTGAAAGAGAGAGAGGTCGAGAGAGAGCACAAGCAGAAGAGGGGCAGAGAGAGAGACCCGGAATCTGAAGGAGGCTCTGGCCTCCAAGCCGTCAGCACAGAGCCCGACGTGGGACTCAAACTCATGAACTATGAGATCATGCATGACCTGGCCAACTGAGCCAACTAGGCGCCCCTCTTCTAGGTGCTATTCTGTAATCCCCTCTTTTTCCTCAAAGAGTCTGCAAGGTAAGAGCGAGTTCAGAGCCTTGACCGTGATTTTTGCATGAGGAAGAGGCTGGTCTCTGCTTAGGGAGATGCTCTCCTGAGGATGGACTGTAGCTATGGGCACAGGGGCAAAGACGAGAGCATGAAGCCCCTTCCCCCCGCCTCCCTGCTGGGAATTTAAAAAAAATTACAGGAAAACATTGAGATGTATAATTAAACCATTTTATTTGGACATGAAAGGGAAGTCAGAGCCCAGCGTCTAGAGGAGTTTTGAACATCTGGTTTGTTTATAATAACAATGTTCCGAGAAAATTTAGAGGCAGGACCAAGTTCATTCATAATCCCACCTCCGTACATAATCGTTTTTCCTTTTTGGTTTTATTTTGTTTTCCCTTTTATTCCTGGGCTATTATAGCTGCAGGCGCTTTTAAATGGTTGTGCGCACAGGGCACAAATAATTTCGTATGTCCCTTTTATGTGGTACATAGTCTTCATAATTATTCATATTAATCATCATCCTCTTTCTATAGGAGAGGGGGGAGAAACGGAGCCTTAGAGCCTTGCTGATGGCTGTCCTCGACAAATTAAAGGCTCACGGCCCTTCGTCAGAAAGGCAAGTCCTTGAACCACAGCATCCAGCGGTAGCTCTCTACCCCTGAACTGACCTGATGCTGCAGCCAAGTGATGAAGTAGGTACATTTTAGAGACGGAGAAGCATCTAAAGGAAAGTGTGTCCTGTTTCTTCTACTCCTAATACTTCACTACACACTTCCCTTTTCACTTCAGATGTGGGGGGGTGCGTCCACACTCCAAGCAATTCTGCACCACCGGGCTGGGCGGTCTACAGTCTAACTCAATGCTGACGCTCCCCTACCTGCAGACAGAGTCAGACCCCACAGGTCACGGGCTCGGTCCCACAAGACTGCTCCCCTCCTTCAGCTGCCACTCACAAGGCCGGCTTGCCATTTCAGGTCTCCGACTGACCGGCTCTACATTGAGGGTCGCAGACTCCCTCTGCAGGTTTAATGAATTTGCTAGAAGGGCTTGCAGAACTCAGGAATCTGGGATGCTTACCAGATCACTGGCTTATTATAAAGGGATGTGACAGCCAGATGGAAGAGAAGCGTGGAGCAAGGTATGTGGAAAGGGGCGTGCAGCCTCCATGCCCGCTCTGGGTGTGCCACCCTCCAAGAACCTCCGTGGGCTCACCATCTAGAAGCTCTCTGAATCTTTCTTTTTTGGAGTATTTATGGAGGCTTCAATACAATTGGCATGACTTATTAAACCATTGGCCTTTGGTGACTCATTCAGCCTCCAGCCCTTCCTCTCGGTCTGGAAGATGGGGCTTGAGGCAGAAAGTTCCAACCCTTTCATCCTGATTGGCCCCTCTGGCAACTGGCCCCATCCTCAGTGGGGCCAAAAGTTCCCTCCTTAGCATCAACTGGTGGGTGAGAGGGCTTATTACGAATAACAAGACACCCTTCTCTTTTGCCTCTCGGGAAATTTCAAGGGTTTTTGGAACTCTGCACCAGAAACTGGACAAGACTAGAATGCGTATTTCTTATAAATCACAATATCCCAGGGGTCAGAGAGAGGTCTGTGGCCAAGGAAGGGAGAAGATGCAGGTGGGTGACAAGCCAAGGTCTTGGACGCATCGGTCTCATTAGCTTATTAATTGAGCTTAATAGCCAGAAAAAATAAATAAATAAAAATAAGAAACAAAAACTACAAACCGTTTCAAGCTTCAGAGCATGAGGAAATTTTTTAAAGCAGGGGCAAAAAATAATAAGAACCTGCTGACATCAAGATAGGGAGGGGTTCGATTAAAATTCATTAAGACACAATAAGAAACCCTAGGCTTCTGGCAGGTAGAAGGAACTTTGCCAATGAATTATTCAAGAAGAGATGAGCTGAATGAGGGAATCCTGTCTCGCTTGGCACCAGTTCATACTTGGTTCAAACTTTCTCCCCAGGTAATAGTATAACAAAAAGTAACAAAGACACGAGTTTGTCTGTTACTTGAGTCCTGTTGCTTGTGGTACAAACCAAACCAACTTGGCATCAGTCTTCCCATTATAGTCTGACTCTTTCGTAGTAGCCGAGAAAAAAACACTGGGAAGAGAAACTTCCATTTTAAATCAGTAGCAAACAGGTTCAAGAAAAGTTTGGGGGACGCCTGGGTGGCTCACTGGGTTGAGTCTGACTTTGGCTCACGTCAGGATCTTGTACTCCGTGAGTTCAAGCCCCGCATCGGGCTCTGTGTTGCTAGCTCAGAGCCTGGAGCCTGCTTCGGATTCTGTGTCTCCCTCTCTCTCTGCCTCTCCCCTGCTCTTTCTCTCTCTCTCTCTCTCTCTCAAATAAAGATTAAAAAAAAAAAGAAGAAAAGAAAAGTTTGGAACTCATGTGCGTCCCTTTTTCTATGATTCTGAACAAAAATTTTAAACCATACCAAGTAAACAGAATTGAGCACCTTTTGTGTGCCAAATGCAATACTTACGCCACGTATACAGAGATAAATTAGGCTTGTCCCTCAAAATGATAATAATCCAATGGGGTAAAGGCACATCTACACAACTAACAATAACACGAAGTGATGTGCCCCCCCCCCATGCCAGTTTCCCAGAAGCACAATACAGCCCTGCCCTTTGTTCACGCTGTTTCTAGAACCGACTCCCTTTTCCTGTTCACCGATCCAAACTAGATTCAGGCTTTAAGTCCTGGGACTACATCAGCTTCTGTGTGAAATCTTCGTTGAGTATTCGTCTTTCTTTTCTTTCTTAGAACTTCGTTTTTTGGGGGGCGCCTGGGTGGCTCCGTTGGTTAAGCGTCCGACGTCGGCTCAGGTCATGATCTTGAGGTTTGTGAGTTCGAGTCCCGCGTCGGGCTCACTGCTGTCAGTGCAGACCCCTCTTGGAATTCTCGTCTCCCTCTTTCTACCTCTCCCCCGCTTGCGCCCCACCCTCTCTCTCTCAAAAATAAATAAACATTTTAAAAATTGACATTAAAAAAAAGAAGTTAGTTTTAGTCACATTTCCTGCACTGTGTGGAGTTTTCACTGTACAAAATAGCACTTTGTTATAGACCATTGAATGAGAACACGTGTCATTTTACATGTATTAGTTTTGTCCTTTTTCAATGATGTGTGTGTTTCCAGAAGACCACACCTTTCTTCTGTGTTCTGTCCCGTGACTAACTTAACACCAAATGCTTATTGAGCGATTGGCTCTGCTGTTCTCATCTGTGTTTACTTCTAAAATCCTAATTGTTGGGGCCGCTGGGTGGCTCAGTCAGTTAAACGTCTGACTCGATTTTGACTCAAGTCATGGTCTCAAAGTCATGACACTGAGCCCAGCATAGGGCTCTGTGATGAGCATGGAGCCTGCTTGGGATTCTCTCTCTCCTCTCTCTCTCTCTCTCTCTCTATGCCCCTCCCCTGCTCAGGCATATGTGTACTTGCTCTCTCTCTCTCTCTCTCAAAATAAATGAATAAACATTTTAAATCCTAACTGTTTAGTTTTCCCACAGATCAACCAGGATGGATTCATTTCACAACTGCAAACCTGTGATTCGACAAATACATCCCTTAATGTGATCTTTCAAATCTAATAGTGCCATTATAAAACACCTAATAATTTCTATTGGGAACATGTGGTTTTTACTTTGTTTTACATTAACATAACAAATATTGTGCCTAGGGGTGTCTGGGTGGCTCAGTCGGTTGACCGTCTGACTCTTGACTTCAGCTCAGGTCACGATCTCACGTTTTGTGAGTTCGAGCTCTGTATCGGGTTCTGTGCTGACAGTGCGGGGCCTGCTTGGGATTTCCCTCTCCCTCTCTCTCTCTCTGCTCCTCTCCGGCTTGCTCTCTCTTTCTCAAAAAATAAATAAACATTAAAAAAATTTTTAAAGTAGATATTGTGCCTCTACTTACCTGCCAGGCATGTTTTGGTGCAAACTTTGGTTATAAGTCAAGGAATCGTAATTAGAAACCAGCTCCACCATTTCTTCACTTTCACAAACACTTGTGCTTCCCAGCTCTGTTATAGTGAGTTCTGAGAATGGGTTTCTCATGTTGGCCTGTCCCTGGATGAAATTCCCTGCTCTCCGTAGGTCATCCTCAGCTCCAAATAGCCTGTCAGTATTTCATCTCCTAGAGACGCATTTCCGTGATCCTAAGCAAGTCACTCCATTCAACGGAGCTTTCTCTGAGCCTGATTTTCTCATATGAAAAAGGAAGATAATGTTATCGCACGAGGTTGAGTTAGTAACGTATATGAGAGAAGCAGTCCCTGGACCTTAAGAACCTAGGAGATATCAGACATCATCATCGTCATCACCATCATTGTTATTATCACCTTCACTACCTTGAAATTTGCAAAGTTGTTTAAGAAGGGTGATATAATGGGGGCTTCTGGGTGGTTCAGTCAGTTGAGTGTCCAATTCTTGGTTTTGGCTCAGGTCATGATCTCGGGGTTTGTGGGTTCGAGCCTCGCAGTGGGCTCTGTGCTGATAGCACAGAACCTGCTTGGGAGTCTCTCTCTCTCTCTCTCTCTGCCCCTCCCCTGCACTCTCCCTCTCTCAAAATAAATAAATAAACTTAAAAAAAAAAAGGAGGGTGATATAATAGAAAGAACAGTGGTTGATATTACTAGTGTTCGCTAATATCAGTTCCCGTCTACTTCCTGAGGGCTTGACGAATGGATTTTCTAGGCCCCTTTGCAGTTGGTAGAGCCATGTGACTCTCATCACATGGAACTGGCGGAAGGGACCAATGTATTTCACTGCCTCTGCTTGATTCTTTCTCCTTCTTTCTCTTCATAAAGTGACTCAAGAGGCCTTGTGTTCCGCATCTGTGCCCGTAAGAAAAAGATGTTTCTACCAGATGGATCCCTAGGTAGTTGGATGGAATAGAATTTCCTGCCAACTCCTGGGAATTGAAGCATGAGTGAGAAATTCACTTGTTGAATCAAGTCCCTGAGATTTGGGATTGTATGTTAGTACAACATAACATAGCCTCATGGGACTAACGCACTATGATAGACCAAAGGATAAAGGAATCCTAGATGGGGGCGCCTGGCTGGCTCAGTCAGTAGAGCAGGCGTCTCTTGATCTCAGGGTTGTGAGTTTGAGCTCCACATGTGGCAAGGAGTTTACTAAAACTAAAAATTAAAAAAAAAATCCTAGCTGTAGCTATGGCCTAACCTGTATGCCCTGGAGTGAGCGACTAAATTATACTCTCTCTAAGGTCCCTTCAGCTCTGAAAACTCTGACATTACAATAACACAAAACAATCTCATGGGAGTAACCAAGAAATGTCACCTCTCGTTTAAGGAATAAAATAAAATTTCAGTGACTTCAAACCATGTCAGAAAATGAATTCGGCCGGAATACTTTTTAGAAGCAAGACGACATATTTTAACTGTCTTATCCACACAGCTGCCTTTTAAAGAGAGTGTGTTAAACACACTTGTGTGAAACACAATCAAGGACTCGTGGTCGTTATTATGAACCGTAGTTATGTTATAGCAATGCCCTCAGGGCTGGTGAGAAGCGGAGGTCTAACTCCCTACAACGGCCCACGCCTCCGTGTTATTTGAACTATTGTTGTGGATTTTTCTAGTCTTTCAATGCCCTTCTCTCAGCTACTACTTTTCATCGTTGTCAATACACTGATCATCTTCAGCAGCCCACCTCCCCACTTTTACTGGCTGTAGAGACAGAAAGCAGATTTCCAACTCTGTTCGGATTGTACGTAATGGTGGAGACATATAGGGTCTAAGCACTAGGTTAAGAAGCTCTCCTAGGAGCAGAGCAATTAGGATTTAGGCATGAACTCTGTGGCCTCTTTAGGCGCCCAGGTCTTTTGCTCAATTTCTTGTGCTTGCGAATATTGCACAGAGGCGAATTTCTCCGATGACCGGGCTCTGGTTATACAGGGTGTTAACGTGTTTCTCTACAGCAACCCCCGCCACATAGATCCACAATTAAGTGGCTAGTATGTGCTTGACAGTGCGAGAGGTACTTCGTAGGCCATTTGCAAAAACTAACATTCAGGAAAGCACTGAAATAATTTGTTCCTCGCGGCAGTTCAGGGAGGCAATACAGCATGCTGAAGAAGTGTGGTAAGTTCCTGGAACAAAATCGTCTGCCTTCGGACTCCAGTTTCACCAATGCAAACTGTGAACCTGGGGAAGTACGTCGACCTCTTAGTGTCTTCATTTTCTCATTTTTATTTTTATTTTTTTTAATATTTATTTGTTTTTGAGACAGAGAGAGAGAGCATGAGCAGAGGAGGGGCAGAGAGAGAGGAAGACACAGAATCTGAAGTAGGCTCCAGGCTCTAAGCTATTGGCACAGAGCCCAACGTGGGGCTCGAACTCAAGAACTGCGAGATCATGACCTGAGGTGAAATCGGACGCCCAACCCACTGAGCCACCCAGGTCCTCCTCCATTTTATCATTTTTAAATTGCAGGTAATCAAAGTGATGTGTGGAATGCCTAACAAAGTTTCCGACACATAGTAAGCACTTGGGAAATATGAGACTTGTAATGATTATTGTTCTCTGTCCTCTTACTATACTTACTGTATTCATCAGAGTTCTCTAGAGACACACAATCAGTAAGAAAGATTTGTTACAAAGGGTTGGTTCAGGTGACTGTGGAGGCTGAGAAGTCTCACACCGTATCATCTGCAAGCTGGAAGCCCAGTGGTGTAAGTCCAGCCCATACTGGGAGACGTGGGAACCAGGAACCCATGGTCTAAATCCCTGTCCAAGTCCAAAGGCCAGGGAACCAAGAGCATGAATGCCTGAGGGCAGGAGAGGGTGAATGTCACAGCTCAAGCAGAAAGCAAATGGCCCTCCTCCACCATTGTGTTTATACAGTCTCTCAAGAGACTGGACGATGCCCGCCCACGGTAGTGAGGGGGATTTTCTTTACCCAGTCTTCTGGTTCATATCCTAATCTCTTCCAGGAACACCCTCACAGACATATCCAGAAAGAATGTTCTACCAGCTAGCTGGGTATCCCTTAGCCCAGTCAAGTTGACTAACCATCCCAGCGGTTCCTGGGTTAAGTGTCTGACTCTTGATTTCGGCTCAGGTCATGATCTCACTGTCGTGAGATTGACCCCCATGTGTTGGCTCCATGCTGGGTGTGGGGTTTGCCTAAGATACTCTCTCTCTCTCTTAGGGCACCTGAGTGGCTCAGTCAGTTAAGTGTCTGACTCTTGATCTCAGCACAGGTCATGATCCCACAGTTGATGAGTTCGAGCCCTGCATTGGGCTTTGAGCTGAGAGCGCAGAGCTTGCTTGGGATTCTCTCTCTCTCTCTTTCACTCTCTGTCCCTCCCCCCCAAAATAAATAAATAAACTTAAAAAAAAAACATGCTCTCTCTCTGCCTTTCTCTGCTTTCATGTGCATACTCTCTCCTCCCCCCCAAAAAAAAGGAAAAGGAAAAAAAACAACTAACCATCACATTTACTATTATTGATATCACACAAGAGCTGCAAAGAAGAGTATCCTTTGATTAATTTATTAATGTTTTATTGGTGACCGTGTTAGCCAGAGTTCTCCAGAGAAGCAGAACAAATACGATGTATAGATAGATTTATTTTAGGGAATTAGTTCACATGATTATGGAGGCCGGCAAGTCTGAAATCTGCAGGGCCGGGCAGGCCCAGGGAGGAGCGGATGCTCTAGTTCTAATGTTAAGGTCATTGGGCCAAAGACCTAGGAAAGAGCTCATGTTGCAGTTTGAGTCCAGAGCCCACCGGCTGCAGACTTCCCCTTTGCTCACGAGTGGGCAGTCTTTTGTTCTATTCAAGCCTTTGACTGATTGGATGTGACCCACTCACATAATAGAGGATAATAGGTTTTATTCAAACTCTACCAATTTAAACGCTAATCTCATCCATAAGCCACCACAGAAACATCTAGACTATTTGGCCATATATCTCGGCAATGTGGCTCAGCCAATTTGACACATAAAATTAACCATTATTGTCAAAGATAGAATTTTTCCTTATGGGGCCGATCATTTCGATTGGTAGCTTGACCCTAGACCTAGAATCTCCTGATGGGAATGGACCACTTGCAGTCCTTCCCTCCCCTTCACCTGTACATTGATAATGGGAGTTTCCTTCATAAAGAATGAGGCGGCAGAGAAGCAGGGTTTTTTTGGCCCGAGCATCTCCTTCTCCCCCTGCCACGGGGCGTGGGATTTCCTGCCGCCATCAGGCCTTGGCAGCTTGGATTAATGTCTCCCCCACCTAGAAATAGCAGCCAACAGTATTTGCCTCCCTAGTTCCCAGTGTCAACCACCGAGGTGCATTAGGCTTTAGAAATAGCTCTTCTAAGGAACTTATTCAGGATTTCTCCATCACTGATTCATTGGACAAATACTTATGGAACACTTGCTGTGTGGATGGCACTGGCTTGGGCTGGGGATATATAAGGATGAATTTAACAGATACAGATTTTACACTCAAAATCAGTTACAATAAAGAAGATTTTTTTATTTCTTCTGGCTTCCTAGAACTGACATAATTTGGTCATGCAAGATTCTTCGGTTTCTTCGCAATGATGCTGTATCCTTTAAAGAAATTTGATGCAGGTGAGGATTAGCTATTTCCCCACCATCTTGCTCTCGGCTTGCTTATATTGAAAGCAAGTCTTAGGGCGCCTGGGTGGCTCAGTTGGTTGAGCATCCGACTTCGGCTCAGGTCATGATCTCATGGTCTGTGAGTTCGAGCCCCGTGTCAGGTTCTGTACTGACAGCTCAGAGCCTGGAGCCTGCTTTGGATTCTGTGTCTCCCTCTCTCTCTGCCCCTTCCCTGCTCATGCTCTGTCTCTCATAATAATAATATTAATATTAATAAATAAATGTTGAAAAATTTTTTCAAAAAGAGAAAGCAACTGTCCCACGTTTATATTTTTTATTTAAAAAATTTTTTAACATCTATTTTTTTTAAGTTTATTTATTTTTGAGAGAGACAGACAGAGCATGAGCGGGGGAGAAGCACAGACAGAGAGGAGACACAGAATCCGAAACAGGCTCCAGGCTCTGAGCTGTCAGTACAGAGCCTGACGCGGGGCTCGAACTCGGGAACGGTGAGATCATGACCTGAGCCAAAGTCGGACGCCCAACCGACTGAGCCACCCAGGCGCCCCAACATCTATTTATTTTTGAGAAAGGGAGAAGAGAGCGTGTGTAGGGGAGGGGCAGAGAGAGAGAGAGGGAGACAGAGGATCCTAAGCAGGCTCTGCGCTGACAGCACAGAGCCCATGTGGGGCTTGAACTCACGAACTGTGAGATAATAACCTGAGCCAAAGCTGGACTCTCAACCTACTGAGCCCCCCAGGCGACCCGCCCACATTTATTTTTAAAAACACTCATGGCAAGCAGACCCTGAGAGGTTTATGCAGCCGGTTTGTAGAGGTCTCCAAAGCCCCACCTTTCTGTCCTGGTAGGTGCGCTAACAGCACGAACGATTCCTTGGAAGCAGCTGTGATGACACCCCAGAAGCAAGATCCTGGGTCCTGTTAGTAGACATCAGGCAATTACAAATCAAAGGCTGGACAGAGGACCATCAGGGGATCAAGCTCCAAGCCCCACCCCCTCAAGGTTTAAGTTCCAGCCTCCCCGAGACTCTCCCATATTTTTCCTGCTAGGGGAGAGGGTTCCTGAACAATTTCGGCTGACCTACACATCTTGGAGATCTTTAAATTCACCAGGCTGAGCCCATTTCTAACATCTCCTGTGGTAGTCCGTAGGCCACTGCCTTCACCAATAAAAACTCACTGCTGACGTGCAGTTTAATAACTAGCACAGTGTGGCTTGTCGGTCTAGGACAGTTAGCAGCAGAGCTTGGAGCCGTCCCTTCAGTAAGGTTGAACTTCCTGATCTGAGCATGAGTGGATGTGTCATCCCTGGGCTGCGCGCCTTGGTAGAGCAGAAGCCATGTAACAGAAGTCCCTCTCAGTGTACCCTGAAGCATTTCTAGGTAAATAAACAGGCATAACAATAACAAATCCGAGTTTCACACTACTGTATTCTTCTATGTCCAATATTCTCCATTGAGTTCTCAAAAAATTGCTAAATTAGAATGTCTCAGTCCCCGTTTCTGAGATAGAGTTTGAAGCAGAAGGACAAAGAAGGTGTTTGTATTTCAATTGCTGGAATACTAACTAGTTCAAGAGCCAAGCCTTCCAGGCAAAGGCTGACCTGGTGGTTCATTCTGGGGAACACCTTGTCTCTAAGTCTGGTCCCCCTGGGGAAGGTCTAAATACTGTATCTTATCAATGCACTTAGGTCAGACCACAGGGGGAATACTCAGGCTAACCAAAACCAAGTGTCTGCTATCTACTGAAGTCTTTTTTGTGAATCTCTATATCCAAGAATCTGAATTACCTGGTGGCACCAGAAATAGAACAGAGAAGGAGACGGTCCTAGTAGGTGACGTGTGGCAGTCTGATGAGTGTTCTGCTCCTCATGACAGTAAATCCCATCCTTCTGTGGTCTGATACAATGGAGTCCCCAGAGAAGGTCTTTGTCTCAGAAATTCCTGTGATTTATTTCACTAATTCTAGGATTCACCGTCTTTCTCACCTCTGGTTGGAATCTCGGATTGCAGGAACTACGGTAACTGGCCTTTTATTATTCTCCATTCACACTTCCGCCTTTCCAGAACCACCTCGCTGCATCTCGAAATGTATACGTTGCAGACTTGCTAGGCTGTGTTGCAGGCACGCAGGCCTACTGCGGTCAGTTGGCCAGACCCAGGAGACTCCCCAAATTTCCCTCGGCAGCGGGGTCACGAATCTTGCAGGTGGACTGACTTCTGCAGATGACTAAGCTCCATCTTTTCCCCCACATTTTTACTAGTCTCCCTTTGAAACATCTAGACTAGCTCCGAAGAGAGGATATCCTTTGCCCCAGCGCTCAAGGTCATTTGGCAGTAAGATCCAAGTTCCATATCAAGACCGCTCCTGCCCAAACTCCCATCATGCGTCCCACCTTGGCTTCCAGCTTTAGCCACGTGACAAACACTTACCGACGGATTGTTACAAGGGCGGGCATGCTAGGTCATCACAGCAAAATTTAAGCCATAAAAACGATCCAGTCTCTGGAGTTTTTCCATAAAGGATTTCGTGGCGTAATATTGTCCTGGCTAAAGACCAGGCCGCTTCCTTTCCCAACCCTTTATTTAAGAACTTTGGTTACGGCTGAGGCACAACATAAAACAAGTTTACCTAACAGAGCCCGTACCACATAATCATAGATTACAGCTGGTGATAAAAGAAAAATAAGCACTTTACATATGATGACTCCAGAAAGAATTTAAATTACAAACCTAACCTGGAAACTCTTGGCTTTTATTAGACGGCAGGACCGATAATATCCAATTGGAATATATAAATTACTATGTTTAGAGTCAGCCCTTGACTCGTAATCAAATCCTCATGCTATTTAATCTGAGATGTTATCACTTTTAATAATTGGTAGGTGACATTTTCATATAAACGCACGTTATCTTTATACCTGTTTCCAAGAAGCATTGGAGCATTTAAAATTGTGCCGCAAATCCTATTAACTTAAAAAGTGAAAATTCTTTTAGCTTATGAGACATTCGACTTTTTGAAAATGGAAAACTTTTAAACAGTGTATTCCTTAGCTGTGGCTTAGAAAGGAGGAACGCACTCCTGGCAGGCCTGGTGGGTATTCGTTTCACCGTGCGCTCCTTGAGTTGTGTGCTTTCCTTCCTTTATAGATTACTCCCAACCATCCAGAGGAGGGTCGATTATCCAGTTTTTACTGGAGAGAAACAAGAGGCTCAGAGATGTTAAATAAATTTTCCACTGTTCTAAAGCAACTAACTTTCACAGGATTTTTGTTTTTTTAATGTTTACTCCAGAGCTCAGGAGTTTTCCACTAAAAACCATCAATTAATCCATCATGGGATACAAGAGCCTGGACTTAGTGTGACAAACACTTTGACAGCGCCAACCCCATTGTTTGTAGGTGAGAACATGATCTGAAATGAACGAGTTGATACGCAGAACACCTGAGAGGTGTTATGCAGTCAATAGTTTCAAAACCAATCATGCTCATAACTGGTCTTCCCGACACTGAAATCTGAAACTCTCGGATATGCTATAGCAAGGCTTCGAACAAAGAGGTTTTGTTCAGTCCACGTTTTTGTGGGCTGGTGTAACTCTGCAGTCCATATCAGCCAACAAATGCCGCACAGAGCTGACCAGTGACTCAGGGAGTCTGCCGTGAGGTGTCCCTCTGCAGTTTCAAAATACTCCCTTGGAATTGCATTAGCGGAAGCAGCCAACGGCTTGTCACACTCTTTTCACAACCTTGGCCCAGTCCTAACCAGATTATATTTTTAATTTAACTCGGAAGTTTTCTCTTTATTTTAGAATTTTTATGTGCACGGTGGTAAAAAAAAAATCACTTAAGAAAAGATAATTTATTACATTTCTTTTAAAATACTTTTTGATTATATGGTATGATTTCCCTCAAGAGACTTAGATTTTGAACATAAAAATCTACATAGAATAAAAATAACTCTCTTCTGTCTTCTTGTTCTCAAAGGAAAACTGAATTTTATAGATGATCACGTTGGCATTGGTTACGACTCTTTTTTGTCTGTCTTGGGATTTGGGGCCTCCCGTCTTTGCCTTTAAACATAAGAGCAGTGCTAACGCTACCTAATTTCCTTTTGTATTTTGAGCTGCCAATATCAAACTTTGTTTTCACATGATCATGAGAGAAAATATTTTGTTTTCCTGTAGACCATGTGTTGAAATGGAAATCTAGTATGCTTAGCTCTAAAACTAGCAAATGACATCCTATGACATTAGAAAAGAGAGATCGCCATTGTCAATACATAATTTAAAATTAAGGATGAACGACAGCTTCCCTATTAGGCAGTTTCTCTTATTATTTTCGAAACTTCGCAACACTAAATTCCACACTGCACTTCATAGCTTAAAACCTAACGCCGGAATTCTGACCTTCATACTAAATAGGAATGTAGGCTGTTGCATGTCTGCGGTGAAGTTTTTGTCCGTGAACGCCTACGGCTGGGGTCAAAGGGCAGGTGTAGGCAATTCACCAGGCAGCCCTCTTGCTTCTTATTAAGGCATCGCTCCGGGCGCGCGAGGGTCATTAGGTCCCGAGTGTGGCTCTTTCTCGTCCACAGTGAGCGCGGCTTTTAGCGGAAGGCCGCGAAGGCGAGGGTCGCCGATTGCGGTCCTAACGTCGCATGGGGAGGGTGTTCGCGTGAAAAGAAAGACGCTCAGAAATCCACGGCCTCTGAGTGCGCCGGCCTGGAGGGAGGCTGAGCTCAAAGCCTCGGGAGAAGAGGAGGCAAGGAGAGCTGGGGGACGTGGTGGGAGGCTGCAGTGGCAGCTAGACGGGTCCAGCTTTTCTGGGGACACTCGTGCGGCGCCCAGGCCGCGAGCGTCCAGAGCACAGGGCGCCCAGTCGGAAAGCCCAGAATCAGAGCGGCGGTGGAAGCCGCCCGGGCCGACTCCCTCCGCGCAGGCGCCCGGCTCCCACCCCGCGGGTTCCCGCGCTCCGCCCGCCCCTAGGGGTCGCCATGGCAACGGACGCCGGGTTCTGGACTCCAACTCCCCAGAGCCCCCAGCTCCGCGGGAGGCGCACGGCTCAGCCGCCAGCCCCGAGAGCTCCGATGGCGGGCAAGGGCGACACGCCCGAGACCGAGGAGTGCCGGAAGATCCTCGAGAGCCTCGAGTCGACTATTGAACAATTCCGGTTCAGCCCCAGGTGACCCGCGCGAGCCGCAGCGCCACCCCTCGTCCGCCAGGTCCCGCCCGCCGCCGGCGGTTCCACGCGCCCCTTTCCCGCGCCTCCCCGCCCGCGCTCCGGGCCACGGCCCTCCAGATTTGATTTCTTAAGTGTATTCACGTAAACTGAGAGCACGGATTCTGGAGCCCCGGTGCCTGAGTTCAAATCC
Organism: Paguma larvata; assembly: GCA_030068075.1. NCBI lineage: Eukaryota > Metazoa > Chordata > Mammalia > Carnivora > Viverridae > Paguma > Paguma larvata. The sequence continues at coordinate 116,541,103 of CM057828.1, forward strand.
TGCAACCCACTCTACAGGGCCCCTGAGTGGGCAAGTTCCTTAAAAACTCTCAGTTACCCCTGGGGCCGCAGCCGTGATGGTGCTGAGCAGTGCCTACTTCATAGCTCAGAGTGAACGAGAAATGAGCGCATGTGGGTAACGTGTTTAGAAGCGTGCCATACGTATATATACTTGGTACCCTGTAGGTGTTTGCCTGTCTTATAGTTATTTCTTCCTCTTCTTTTTTTTAAATATTTATTTTTAAGAGAGAGAGAGAGACAGAGCGTGAGCAGGGGAGGGTCAGAGAGAGAGAGCAAGACACAGAACCGAAGCAGGCTCCAGGCTCCAAGCTGTCAGCACAGAGCCCGATTCAGGGCTGGAACTCATGAACCCGGAGATCCTGACCTGAGCGGAAATCAGATACCGAGCCACCCAGGTGCCCTATAGTTATTTCTTGATGCTTTCTTTACATTTCCTCCCTCCCGTAATCCTTTGCTCCCTCTCTGTCCACATTTTGTTTGCATCACGTAGAGCTGATGTGTCTGGGAAAATGTATTTTTCTTTCTGAAAGCCTTTTTGAAATCAGTAAGTGGCCAGCGCTAGGTTAGCACTGTGCAAGCACTTAAAATTCCCAAAGTCAAGGGTCTCGCATGCCAGATGGGTGGCTTAGAGGCAAGTCCCACACACTGAGGCTCCAGAATGGGAAGAAAGTACCAGCACTGTACTAGCCCAATGGGGACGACTGAGCCGGTGCCACTCAAATGGGTGCATTCGGTAAAATCAGGGCAAACAGAGGATGTGGTTTTTTTGGTGGTTGTGACAGTCACATATTGGCGGTGGCACGTAATAAGCACCATGGGCACGGTGTCTAACCCGTTCTGCTTGTTTACTGATAGGACCAACTTCCTGCCTGGCATTGCGTGGTGCGTGGCTCTCCAGCAAAACACACCGGCTGCGCTCAGCGGACAGAATGACGTGCCAGGTGCCCAGTGAATGCGTGGTGCCCCGAACAAAGGAATCATTGGTGCCCATGTGAATTCCTCTTCACCCACAGTGCCAGGGGGCCCATATTGGTGCTCTGGCAGGAGGAGAAGAGGCTGGAATGCTGACTGCCGTTCTGGGTTTAGGGCAGAATCTGGCACTGGGCAAGCAGCAGCCTCCGCCTTCTCAGAAGCCCCGCCTTTCTAGACAGGAAAGGATAATGCGCAAGCAAAGCATATAATAAATAAGTTAGTGCCAAGTGCTAAGGAAGGAATAGAAGAGAGGGAGCAGAGGAACTAGTGTGTGGAGTGGAGAAGTGGGTTGTAATTTTAGACACTGATGAAGTTTGGGGGTGATGGGGGGGTTCGTGGGGTCCAGAGCCAATGACCAAGAAAGAATTTTTGAAGACGTCTTTGGTGCCAAAAAGGTGATTTTATTCAAGCACAGCGATAGGACCCATGGGCAGAAGGAGCTGCACTGCAGGTGTGGGGGGTGACCATTTTATGGAGTTGGAGTAGATAAAGTCGATAAAGTCTAGAAGGAGTTTCCAAAGAGAGTTTCACATGCTAAAGACTTTCCGGAGGCCTAGCTATTGTCAAACTAAGGTGGGTTTTCCCTCTAGCAAAGCATTAACAAAAGACCATTGGGAGTGCCCAGACTTTGGACTGTCATGGGATGCCTTGATGGCCTTTTTCTGGTAAACTGGTAGAGACTCTTATCAGTTTAGCCATTTGTGGGTTTTTTGTTTGTTTGGTTGGTTTTGGTTTTTTTGTCCTTTCCATCTGGGGGAAGGCGCTGTTAGCCTGTTAGCCTGTACTTTGCCTTCAGCTTGCCCCAGCTCCCTCATCAACACTGTGGTCAAGGAAAGCTTCTCAGAGATGACACTGGGGTGAAGACCTCCAGGATTGAGGGGGGGACCATTCTGATCTCTCAGGGGACAAAGTATTCCAGGCAAAGCACAGGAAGCAGGAAGGGGTGGGCCTGAGTGTCTCAGGCCCAGCCAGGAGCCCTGTGTGCCTGCAGCGGAGAGAGGGGAGCGCAGGGGAGAGGAGGTCAGACTTAGGGGGACAGTGCCGGACGGTGGTGTGGAACCTGGATCATCGGAAGGACTTCAACTTTGACTTTCCATTAAGGTATCAGATGCGCGTTTTCAGCACCGCGAAGCAGTTCCCCAAATCTCAGCACAGACTGGTGTCCTACCGTTGAACTCAGTTTTGACACTCTGCTACCTAGAGACAGTGTCAGATCGCACAGGTTAAAGGGCTCAGTCCCAGAAGCCTGCTCTCCCCCACCCCACTTCAGCTGCCAGTCACAAATCCAGGTTGTTACCTGTGCCTCTGACCATTCAGCCTTGAGTGAGAGTTCCCATTACCCCCTCTGTGGGTGCAACTAATTTGCTAGAGCCACTCGCAGAACTCAGTTAGTAAAGGATACAAATACGTGGCCAGATAAAGAGACACATCGGGTGAGGTCTTGAAGGGTCCAGAGCACAGAAGCTTCTCTCCCTATGGAGTTTGGAGTGTGCCACCCTCCTGGCACCTGGCCGTGTTCTTGCTTATCAACCCAGAAGCTCACCGAAACTTGGAGTTCAGAGATTTTTATGGAGGCTTCATTACAGAGGCCCAATTGGTGACGTCATTGACTTTTGGTGATCGGGTCTTCCTCCAGCCCCTCCAGAGCCGGGTCTGGGCCTGGGTCTGACAGGTCCCACCCTCTAATTGTGGTGGGTTTCCCTTGCAACCAGCCTCCATCCTCAGGGGCTTTTCAAAAGTCCCCTCCGGAACATCAACTAAGGGGTGGTTTCGAAGGAGTTTGTTGTGAATTACAAAAGACACACAGTTCACCTTTTTCCACTTGAGGCTATTTCAGGAACTGAGGACAAAAGACCAACTGTGACAAAAGATGAGCCTATTGCTCCTGTCGTTTAGGAAATCCCAAGGGGCTTGGGAGCTTTGAGGCCAAACCTCGGATGAAGACCAAAATATTTATTTATTATTATAAATCACACTATCAGAGATGGGAAGCCATGAGGAGGTGGGGGGTGGGGGGTTGGTACAGAGGAATGATCTGGTATGATTAATCTTTCAACAGGATTACTCTGGCCGCTGTTTTGATAGTAGATCATAATGCAGATCGGGGCAGAAACGGTAGGCCAGTTAGGAGGTATGGGGGAAAATAATTTTTCCTTTACCTTTCTATGTTCTTGGATGAGATCAACCCCATAATAAAAGACAGATTAATAGGGAGAAAACAAACAGAAGGTTAATAGGGTGTATGCCTCTTGTATACACGAGAGATGCCCAGGAAAACTGAGAAACCCCCCAAAATGGCCCAGCCACTACCTTAAATACCATCACCTACACACCCAAGATGGGGGTTGGATAGAGAGGAAGAGTGAGTTATGGGGGATTTTCAGGAAAAGCACAGTAAACAAAAGCATGGCTGTTATGCAGATTTAAATTGGTGCCTTCTTATTGGTAAGACTTTCTTATGATTTACTCATCCTTTTCCTCCTGGTATGGAGAGGGAGACCCTTCCAAATGGAAATATTCTTTTTAAAAGTAAATTTATAAAATATATTATATATAACATATAATATAAATATATGTAAAGAAAATCACATATTCTTTATATATGTAAATTTACAGAAGGATAACTTCTACTTTGTTTTTAGAGCTTCTCTTGTGTCTGCAGTTCTCAAAATAATCCTTGTGCCAAAGAGGCATATTTTGGGGTGCCAGATTCTGCTTCCCTTCAAGACCTTCGGAAGACAGGTCCAGCCTGGCTACATCAATGTGGGAGTAATTAGCATAGAGATGGAGCCTAAGTCTTGGTGAGATCACCTAGGAAGTAGGCATAACCAAGAGAAGTCTCTTTGAGTCTGGGACACATCATAGTTGTGTATTCTTTGAGGACGGAAAGAGGGAAGCAATGTTTTTCTTATTTCGAATTGAACAGTACACGACAGTGAAAGTTTAGCACATCAAATGCCATTTTCTTTGACTAATTCATTAATGAGCATTTGTTAGGATAGACTATTCTAGGATTCGGTGAGAAGTGTCATTGCGTTCTATTAATAAATATTCATGGCTCTGTTTTCTATAATAAATTTACATGTTAATTCTGTATCTAGTTTATTAAAAAACATAATTGTCATCTTTCCAAGATGGTATTTTATGCATAACAACCAAGCCATTATTCAGAAGCTGAATGGCAGAGACTATAAATAAGGACCGTGTAGGAACCACTTAGCTAATTTGTTGTGATGTGGGTTTCCATTCTAGGCACGGAGGTTGCCATTTAAAATTAGAGACATTTGGAATTTGACGGGAAACTGAAGAATGAACCTTCATGTTTCACTTAGATTCTGAATGAGCCAGATCTTTCTGAGTCAATTATACAAAAATTCAAGACTCGAGGGACCTTGGAGCCATGAGCCTGTTCTCACTAGGGATGGAGAATTGGAATCTGTCACTTCAGGCTTATGATTCTAGACGAGTTATTTCCCCTCTTCAAATGCCGGTTTCTACATCTTTGAAACAAGAAAGTCACTATCTCTCTTGTGAGATTATTTGGAGGATAACCTAAAGGAAAATGTGTGTGTGTTAATGCATATATCTGAACAAACCACATGGGACAAGTTAAGCACTCAATGCAAAGTGCTTAATATAATCTTTAGATGCTCTGTAGGAGATGTCTATAACATTTTTGGACTTGATTTGAAAGCATCGTATTGTAGTATTATAACATTATGGCACCAGAAGGAATAACTGAAAACGTTATTCCAAGTATTTAAATCATGTCCTGAAAATATATGTATTGGGGATGTTTTTAAAATACTTTTAACTTATTTTTTCCAGCTTTATTGAGATGTAATTGACACGTAACATTTTATATTCATAATAACTACCCACATCCCATAAAGCTACTACCCACAATAGACTTTTTTGCTTAAAATGGAAAAGAAAGAACGTACACATTCAAGTTTAATGAAAACTGAAGTCGAATAGTGAAAAAGTGCTACTTGGCACCCGGGAGGGTAAAGGATTGCATTTCTAGATGGGAGCATTGAGGTCTGTTAAATGTGCAGCGTTTTAGATTGTAAACAGGTTAAGTGATTGTTTATATTTATTATATTGCTGTAGCACTCAGGATCTAGACAGGAGGGAGAAACCTTGCCAGTATTTGAATGGGGGAATATTTCCCGTTCCTTATTAAATATTAAGAATTTGTAACTAGTAAAAGTATGAGAAGTAATTGAGATGATTCATTTTCAGAAATACCACAGAAAAGCAGTGCTGTCTAGTTAACTATAGATTTACAACCTATTGGAACCTATTCGTACAACCTATGTATGAACCCCGCACCCCCGATAACAGAGTCCCAAACCCTTAGACACTTCGCTTCCTGGTTCTTCTTCCCCTCTCCATTTTGTGGGCTTATTTTCGTGGGCTTTGTAATGAGAATGCGCCAAAGAACCAAAGTCTCCGCGGCACCTCCAGGAATGTACTTTTTGGCTTACATGGGCATAGGCGAAGTCTGGGTGAGGCCGTAACCTCTGTAGCACTCAGCCAATGAGGAATCAGGAGAGGGACTTGCACGCTAGGAGATAAATTGTCTGCTGTAACTGCCTGTCCATCAGACACCCACTCTTAAGAATGTCGATTAAAGCCTCGCTTCACTGTACCCGAGTCTCCGGATCCCTCCTCTGATTGGGTCAGTGGGCTTATTTCTCACAAAAGGCAGTAACGTTGGTAAAAGAAGACTTTAAGCAGTATTCTAACAGAAAATGAAGAATGGAGCTGTGATCCCAAGGACAGAGGGAGAGTAAAGAAAAAAAAAAAAGGAACTTAGAATTTAGAAGACTCTCACTTCCACCGCATCCCTGTCCACGGTGGAGGTTAAGACCTTTTGGGAGAGAACGTGGCTGGTGGCAGAGAAACTTGGCAGCGTGCTGGGCAAGGCTTGGTGAGTGGCCGAGAAACTGGCTGAAAGATGTAGGCAGCTGAGTTTCTTTACCCAGCTGGGAGGTCCACAGCTTCATTCCCGAAGGTCTCGAGTTCTCAAAAATACCCAGGGTGCCTGGCTGGCTCAGTCCGTGGAGCATGTGACTTTTGATCTCAGGCTTATGAGTTCGAGCCCCACGTGAGTGTAGAGATTATTTAAAATCTTAAATAAATAAATAAATAACTTTCCCTCTACCCTTCTAGGTAGGTTCTTGGCTGAGACCCCTGTAATAAAAGATGAATAGTAGAAAAACGAAGAGAGGTTTAATAACATGTATACCTCCTATATGCATGGACGATACTCAAGCAACTTTAGTAACTCCCCAAAATGGCCCAAGCTGCCACCTTAAATACCATCTCCACCTGAAGACAAAAGAAGATGTGGTAGGGTGAGGGGGGAGCCAATTATGGGAGGTTACCAAGCAAAGCACAGTAAAGGAGGGCATGGCTGTCATGTAGAGTTCAGTCCTTGCCTTGTTAAATTTCTAGAGATTTAGTCTTCCTTCTCTTGCTGGCACAGCTTGGGATAACCCTCCTAAGTGTACATGTCCCTTACAAAAGGGCAACTTCTGCTCCGTTTTCAGAGCTTCTGTCCCTGCTGGTCCTTAAAAATAACTAGTTCAAGATAATCTTTATACAAAGCGGCATATTTTTGGGGTCAGCGGCAAATTCTCCCCGTCAGCATGGAAATGCTAAGAAGCACCCCCACAGAATCCCCTGGGTTCCAGACCCAGTCTTCCCTGACTCCACTGTATACCAACAACCCACTTACCCCCTTCGTAATCAGAATCAACCATTTCGGCCAGACCCCATTCTCTCCCATTTGGTTCAATGGCAAAACGATCCCGAAGTGGCCAGGTATCCGTTCAATTAAATCTCATCTAATTCACTGGAACTATTGTCGTGTTTCTGGGTGGAAGTATTCACACCTCGAAAACGAAGACCTCCGAGCCAGCAGATCCTAAAGTTGCAGGGACAGGAAGCAAGACTTTAGGGAGTGGGTTACCAGGTATCATAGTGAGAGGAGCCACTTCACTCTGTCTGTTGGTTCCTGGACCTGTGGCTGTGGGAGAGAGAGCAACACGTGCTGATTCAGAGCATATACTGTATCCTGTAAGTCAGAAACACGTCCTCTCATGATATGTCTCTCAAATGCCATAACTGAATCTTCAGTAAGCTATTTTCCCCTTCCGTTAGGCTAGCCACTCCAGGCGATGAGATATGTGATCAGACCAGTCATTTCCATTGGCGGGAGCCCATTGCCGTACTTCTTTTGCTGTGAAATGAGTACCTTCTGATAGAGGTGATTGTGTGCACCATGTCACGATGGTGGATAAGGCATTCTGTGAGGGATGGTGATCGGGGAATGCGAATCCATATCCGGAATACATCTATGTCTATCCCAGTGAGGATGAAGGACGAGGTTCAGTGTTGTCAAGCTGCCACCAGGTGGCTGGCTACCCCCCACTGGTTAACACTGGCACAGTAGGACTCAGGATTGATCTATATCATTGGCTGATTAGGCACTCAATGCTTGAGCAGCCAGGCCAACCTCCATAAGGGGAAGTCCGTGTTGTTGAACTCCATTCCTGCTGCCATAGCCATTTCGTTCAAGAGCCATTGAGCGAGCCCTTGATTGGTTGCGGGAACTGCCTAGCTAGCTGCTATCCACAGAGTATGTCATTCGCCCGTTGATCACTGAATACTTCCTCTGCGGTGGATTCCCTTTTGTGAGCACTCACAGGGGGCACAAGTATCTGTATAGCCTGTGCCTGTTCTTAAAAAGTCATCCACAGAACTGTTCCCTAGACTTTTTTGTCACCAATTTCTCAGTCTTCTTCCTTCCAAGTTCCTGACAGTCATCTAGTTAAAACTTTAGTAACAGAACATAAATTAATACAGATACGCAATCCTGGCTAGCTCTCATCCGGAAAAGGTCAACAACCAAATGTCCTACTTCAGAGTCTATTCGGTGGAAGGATTTTCCTTCATGGCTGTCCTTCACGGTCACCTCTGAGCGGGGCTGTGGGGCTCAGGGGTATCTCCCTTCTGGTGGCAGCACCCTCTGTTATCCAGGCTTGAGTTCTTCTTCCTCAATCCACTGATCACACAGAACTTCCCATGAGGCTGTAAGCATTATTGAGGGTCTTGGAAGAGGCAGTGTAGCAGGAGCTACCTGCTTCTTATAAATGCCTCCCCTTCTCCTCGAGCCTGGTCTCTTATAGGTCACTTCCTTCTTATGATACTGAAGCTGCTCATGCCCAATTTTATGGTTCGGTGGGTCAGATAAAACCCAGTTTGTCATGGGAATCTCAGGCCTGATGACTCATGGTTACGGATTCATTCTTTTCTAGGCTCAGTAGCAAGCCAGGGCTGTTTCTCAAAAGGATAATAATCATCTATTCAAGAAGGCATAAGACTTGCTCTCAAATCCTATAGGTCTCTGCTGCGATTTTCTTAGTGGTGGTTGCCGAAGGATCACAGATCATCCCTGTTTGTCGTAGGCACTCTTGAGAGCCGTTTTATCTGCTAGATCATTGCATCCAGGTGGAAAAGCAGTTTGCACTACAGTCTAGATGTCTTTAATTCCAGGCTCCCATGAAAACTCTCAGCCTTACCTGTGACTTGGAAAATGGGTTGAAGTAACATATATGAATGTGGTGCGTGTTGCTTCCAAAGTCACATTTTGTTGTTCATTAAGGGCCCAAATATTGACAATTCTTCCTGGTTGAAGTTGGTGAAATTTGAGGTTGCTTGAAGAATGCGTGTGACTTTTAAAAAATAATTTACTTTGTGAGCTCCCAGATGGCTCAGTCAGCTCAGCATCTGACTCTTGATCTCAGCTCCAGTCTTGATGTCTCTCTCTCTCTCTTTTTTTAAGTTTATTTATTTATTTTGAGAGAGACAGAGACAGCTCAAGTTGGTGGGGAACAGAGAGAGAGGGACAGAGAGAATCCCAAGCAGGCTCTGCACTGCCAGCACAGAGCCCAGATGTGGGGCTCGAACTCACAAAACCATGAGATCGTGACCTGAGCCGAAACCAAGAGCTGGAGGCTCAACTGAATGAGCCACCGAGGTGCCCCAGCTCTGGTTTTGATCTCACAGTCATGAGTTCAAGCACCCCCTCTCATCCCCGTTGGGCTCCATGCTGGACATGAAGCCTACTTAAAAAAAAAAATTATTTTGAAATTACTTTGAATCTACGGAAAAGTTGCCAGAACAGAACTGAGAGCTTTCATATTCCTTTCACTGAGATTCTTCAGTTCTTAACATTTTACCATATTTGTTTTTCCTCTCTCTTTCTGCTTCCTCCTTCTCTATGTCCCCTCCCTTTGTACATATTCACACACACAAAAACTCGTACACTCATTATTATTAGTCTTTATAGAACATTTTGAGAGCATGCTGTAGAATTAATGCCCACGACTAGCATTACAGTGTGATTTTCCTAAAATGGATATTCTCCTATATAACTAACACTCAGCTCTCAAAATCAGGAAGCCAACGTTAGCCCAGCGCTACAACAGGCCCCTTCAAGTTGTGCCAAATATACTAACAATAACTTTTTCCTTTTTTGTTCGGGATTCTATCTCAGAATGTATGTTGCATTTAGCTCACCTGGCCCTTCGGATACATTCAGTGTGGAAGAGTTCCTTAGCCTCTCCCTGGCGTTTATGTCCTTGATGCTTTTAAAAAGTATCGACTTCAGATTCTGTAGGGTGACCAGCTCTATCTGTCTTGTAACCATACTCAGGTTATTCGTTCTTGGCAGGAATGCCCCAGAAATGGACATGTGCGCTCTCCAGGGCAGCAACTTCAGTGGGCAAATGTTGTTCAATCTGTTTCCCCTTTGGTGCTTTAACTTTGACCTTGTTGGGTTGGTGTTTGCCAGGGTTCTCTTTCATAAATTTACCATTCTTCCCTTTGTAATAAATTTTTACTTTGGGGGAGCCTGGGTGGCTCAGTCAGTTAAGCGTCCTGCTCTTGATTTGGGCTCAGGTCGTGATCTCAAAGTTTGTGAGCCTGAACCCATGTTGGGCTCTGCTCTGACAGTACAGCGCCTGCTTGGGATTCTCTCTCTCCTTCTCTCTCTGCCCCTCCCCCTTGTGCATGTGTGCTCTCTAAATAAATAAATCCATAAACGTTAAAAAAATTTATTTTGTGAGGAGGTATTACAAAATCTCTTTTTCCTTTTTTTCCTCCTTGTTTCACTGAGATATAAGTGACACGTGACATTGTATAAGTTTAAGGTGTATGATGTGGTGATTTGGTATAAGTATTTATTATAAAATGGTTACCACAATAAAGTTAGTTAACACATCCATCACCTCACATAATTACTTTTCTGTGTGTGTGAGATTTAAGATTCACTCTCTTAGCAACTTCCAAGTACTCAGTGCAGTACTGCTGACAGGTAATCACTATGCGGTAATTTGGATCATAGAATTTATTTCTCTTATAATTGGGAGCTTGACTAACATCTCTCCATTTCCCCAGCCCTTGGCCTCTGCAACCACCATTCCTTTCTCAGTTTCTGTGAGTTTGGCTCTTTTGGATTCCACATGGAAGTGAGGTCAGACAATATTTGTCTTCCTCTGTCTAACTTATTTAGTATAATGGCCTCAGTGTTCATCTGTTTTCACACAAATGGCAGAATGACTTTTTTTTTATGGCGGAATTATATTCCATTATATATAAACATTGTATTTTTCTTATCCATTTATCCATTAATGGGCATCTCTTGGCTATTTTGAATAATGTTTCAGTGAATATGGGGGAGTAGGTATTGAGATAATGACCTAATTTCTTTTGGATATATACCCAGAAGTGAGATTGCTAGTACATAAGGTAGTTCAATTTCTAATTTTTTGAAAAAAATTCTTAAATTTTGATTAAGAGAATATTTCTTAATCAAAGAAAATGATTAAGAAATATTCTCTTAATCAAAATTCCACTGACCAACCTTACCTGCCATTGACGACTCCCACTGTAATGAGTCGCCTCTGTGGTGGTTGCCAAATGTTGGTTCTCTATTTTCATAATTCTTTTTTACATTTATTACATTAATGCACCCAGCCTCCCAATCATCCTGGCTCTGTGCTGCTGCTCCTGTCCCTCATGCTACCCCACATTCTTGGCCATGGGGCCTATTGGCCTTTTCCTCTGCATGGCTTCCAACCTTTCTCATCATGGGGAAATTGACTCATGTCATTGGCCACCATGTTGCTTCCTCCACTCTTGCAAGGGAAGGGAATGGAAGGAAAAGGGAGTTGGAAAAGAAAGTGACTACATAGGGTTTTAGTAGGTGAAACTGTGGGGAGACTGTGTCTTGGGCTGTGGGTACTGCCAAGGTATAGACGTATTTTGAGAACATTGAATAGGTGGCAATGGCACATAGGGTGTATGTAATGAGAGATGGGCTTATCACTGCCTCAGCATATATATTTTTGTTTACTCATTTACTGGTTGTCTTTCCCTTTAGAATGTAAGTTCCATGAGAACAAAGACTTTGCCTTGTCCACTCCTGTTATCTTCGGTGCCAAAAACAGGGTCTGGCAAAAAGTAGGTACTGTTATTCTTTGTTAAATGCATGAAGCTTAGACAAGTAGTTTGCACCCATATTTTGAAGGTCAGAATAAGACTATTTAATTCTCTTGGACAGGAAAGACTATCAAAGCCTTTTATAGCAGGATAGTGAAACAACCCTGGTTTTAGTAAGATACCTCTAGGGATGATGGGAATGTAGATTAAAAAGAGAAAAATTTGGAGGCTTGTAGCAATTTTAGGAAACATTTATTATCTATTATCTATGTTTTATGGGACTTTATACTTACTTGAAAGTATAATGATTTTATTTTTATTTCATGTTTTAAAAGATTTCAGAGGCACCTGGGTGACTCAGTAAGTTAAGCATCTGACTTCGGCTCAGGTCATGATCTCATGGTTTGTGAGTTTGAGCCCCACATCGGGCTGTGTACTGACAGCTCAGAGCCTGGAGCCTGCTTCGGGTTCTGTGTCTCCCTCTCCCTCTGCCCTTCCCTTATTCACACTATGTCTCTCTAAAAAATAAATAAACATTAAAAATTTTTTTTTAATTTCTAAAACACATATTCTAGGAAAAAAACTTGCCTCATTTACAATTTGTCATCAGTAATAGTTGTCATCCTTGAAAAGTATCAAAAACATTTCCCCTGAAAATGTATGTCATCACCACTTAAAAATTAGTTCTCTCTTATTTGTTGTAAATTGCTTTAAAATTCACATTTAAAATTTTTTTATCTTAGATAATAAGATTCATCCATTTCTAAAGTGTAGTACAGGGGTGCCTGGATGGCTTAGTCGGTTAAGCATCTGACTTCAGCTCAGGGCATGATCTCATGATTCAAGAGTTCGAGCCCCCTGTTGGGCTCTGTGCTGACAGCTCAGAGCCTGGAGCCTGCTTCAGATTCTGTGTCTCCCCCTCTCTCTGCCCCTCCCCTGTTCATGCTCTGTCTCTCAATAATAAATAAAAAATAAATAAAGTATAGTACAATATACTAAATTTTAACATAATAGTTATAATTTAGTGGTGGTTTTCACAAATGATTTTCAAAAATGGTTATAAATTTTAGGTAGACAAAGCTTTAAATATTGATGATCTTTTTAGTTACTTACTATATCTCAGTTTTAAAAAAATTCAATACAGAGGTGTGTGGCTGTCTCAGTCAGAAGAGCATGCAACTCCTGATCTCAGGGTCATGAATTTGAGCCCCATGTTGGATGTAGAGATTACTTAAATAAATTTTAAAAACTTAAAAAAAATAAAATTAAAATTAAAAATTCAATACAAGAAGCATTTATTGAGAGGATTTATGAGTCAGGTACTTGTCAAGGACCCTGCAGTGTTTGAGATCTTACCCTACTTAGAAGCTAACAAGTTTGCTTGTTTCGTGGCTGTTAGCAGAAGACACAAGACTCTTGGGTCAGAGACAAAGGACTTTATCGTCATTGCAAAAGGAGTATCCAGACTTTCATGTTTCTTTGTGTTGATTTGCCATGCCCCCTCAGTGCCATGAGGGTAACACTGAAGACCTGTCATGGAAACCTGTATACACAGTGTGTTGCATTAAAGGAGGGGATCCCTGAGCTCGCCACTTTTTGTAGTAAAGAGTATCAGCCTGCTTCTCGGCAGAGGAAAGGCATTACCTCATCCTTCAAGATTGCTTACTACAAACTCAACTCTGAGGAATGGCCGGCGGAAAGAGCGGTCAGGATTTGGCATTCTTGGCATACGCAGAAAGAATGTACAGGGACCCTCAGGGACCCAGGAGATTGCCTCTTCCGATAGTACTGTGTTAGTGAGGAAAAGTTATAGACTCCTAAAATGAAGTGAGACCAAATCGAAAATACAGTTTTCCGTGGAAAAACACCATAAATGTTAGTTGAAACTGAGGTATACCACATTCCCGATGCTACCTCCCCATCTGGATAATGCTGCTGATGAAATCTGTCATCAGTCTGATATTGATGAGTGTGGAAGATTAGTTGGAAATTTAGTGGGATGAGTTGAAAATCATTATATTAAATGTTTAAAAAATTATAAATTTAAATTTAGCCTTTCTTGGTTGAGTATTACTATACTTCAACGGTGTTTTCCAAACATGATGAAAAATTTATAATACTTCAAAACATAATAGTGATAGTAACAGTAGCCACCACAACACCAATAGCAGTTAACACTTCTTTTTTTTTAATGTTTATTTATTTTTGAGAGAGAGAGTGTGTGTGCGTGGAGGAGGGGCAGAGAGAGCAGGAGACACAGACTCCAAAGGAAGCCCAGGCTCTGAGCTGTCAGCATAAGAGCCCCATGTGGGGTTCAAACCCAGAAACCGGGAGATCCTGACCTCAGCCAAAGTCAGATACTTAACCCACTGAGTCACCCAGGATCCCCAGCAGTTAACATTTCTTAAGGGCTTAGTGTGTGACATGCATCATTCAAAGTACTTCTGGGTATTAACACACACTACTCCTGACAATAACTGTATGAAATACAGGCACTATTATTTTTCATAAGAAGAAATTAAGGCACAGAAAGGTTAGATAATTTACATAATCTCACATAGCTAGAATACCAGGATGCGTTCAGCTGTGACTGACAGAAACTCTCAACAATCGGTGCGTTTATTAGAAGATGCAGGGGAGACCAGAGGTACGACTGGTTTTAGAGCTAGTCCATTCAATGGCTAAACAAAGTCAGGCAGAATTATTTGTTTTTTTAAAAGCTCATCATTTACGTGCTGGCTCTGCCCTCTGGCTTGCCCCACTTGCGCTCGCCAGATGGCCATGGCACTTCTTGGCATCGCTTGGCAGTGTTCGGAGTCACAGAGGAAACCTCTCCTCTGGTGCCTGCTGTCGTGGAGGAGTGTAAAAGGCCTTCCCACGAGCCCCCAACAGATCTTTCCTCGTGTCGTTCTTGCCAGAACCAAGTTCCATACAGAGAATGGGATCTCTGTGATCGGGATAAGACGAGAGTTACCCTTGGCACTGGGAATACGGCCGCCCTGCCCTGATTTCTGTGGGAGATAATTGTGGGGCTCTGCCAGCAAATAAAGAAGAAGGAAAGGGTTGCATGGGGGGCTCCCATCGGGGTCAGCTGATCAGCAGACAACGCAAGATAGAGCGCTCTGTCTTCTTCAGGGCCTGCCCTGAAAAGTCTGAGGATTCTACTGGGGCTTTCATGGCTTTCTTTTCTTAGGTGACCTTGTCGAAGCTGGTAGTTGTCATTAGTTTGACCAAACTGACAGAGAGAATCCAGAAAATTGGCTTTCTTTTTACCGTTTGAGTTACCCATCATTAAAGGTCTGTAGGAAGAGCTTACAGTACTTCAACTCCCCGCCTACTGAGATTTCTCAAGAAACCGAGTCTGAAAATCAAGTACAGTACGGTGGTGTGAGGATCTCAAAGAAGAATCCTCAAATTGTTTGGTTTCAGGAACTTTTATAGTCTCAAAAATTACTGGGGACCTCGAAGAGCTTTAGGTGATGCCATGTTCGTGGTAACCATAATAGAATTTTAAAAGAAGTTAAGAATATACATATATTAATTCATTTAAAGTAAGAGTAAACCAATTCTATGTTAATGTAAAGAACACATTTTAAAGAAAAATGAACTGTATTTTTCAAAACAAAAACTTTAATGAGTATGGTGTCATTGCTTTACATTTTTGCAAACCCTTTCAGTGCCTGGCTCAATGCGTGATAGCTGAATTCCTATCAGCTTCTACATTCATGTCATGTACGCACATAACCTGTAGCTTCTGGAAAACTCCACTGAACACTTGTGAGAGCTTGATAGTGGAAAAGGCAAATCAAATTTTAATGCTATTGGAGTGCCCTGGTGGCTCAGTTGGTTGAGCGTCTGGCTTGATTTCGGCTCAGGTCATGATCCCAGGGTCATGGGGTCCAGCCCCACGTGGAGTCCACTCTTGCCAGAGTGTGGAGACTGCTTAAGATTCTCTCTCTCTCCCTCGCCCCCGCTTGTGCCCCTTCTCTCTCTGAAAACCAAAATCTAAGACTGTTACGAAAATCGTTTTGACCTTCTAGATTCCCTGGAAGAGTGTCCCAGAACCTCACGGGTCTTCAGGCCATTATGAGAACCCCTATCTTAAAGTATTTTTGCTTGATATGCCTGTGTATAATTGATAATCACTTTAAGCAGTGACGCAGGCAAAACAGTAGATAGATATTAAAAGGAGGCTTGAACTGATCGCATCTCAGGGACCAGAAGTGAGTACTGTAGAGCTCTATGCCACGGTGCAGGGGATCTGAGAAGCCGGCGGAGTCCTGGCGAAAACCCCAAATCATGAGCAGGTAACTCAGAGCTCTCCTCGCCTCACCAGTCCCTTTGAATTTAAAATATAATATGATTCGGGGCACCTGGGTGGCTCAGTCGGTGAAGCATCCAATCTTGATTTTGGCTCAGGTCATGATCTCACAGTTTTTGGGTTCGAGCCCCACATCAGGCTCTGTGCTGACAGTGCAGAACATGCTTGGGATCCTTTCTCTCCCTCTCTCTTTGCCTTGTCCCCACACATGCTCTCTCTCTCTCTCTCAAACTAGGTAAACTTTAAAAAGGTATATAACATGATCGACACAAAGGTATGTGTAATAACACACATGTTAAAGGAAATATCTATTATATAAAGCACTTTTAATCTCCATTTTTTTTTTCCCAGAGTTAAAATTTCTGATGATCTGAAGGTTGGCTTTTTCAGCACAGACCATGCTACTCAAACAGATTCCAATGAAATTTTTCCATTAAAAGAGTTGAGTTCCTCTACAGAGAAGCTAATACAGGTAAATCTGGATTTATTTTGAAACTTCTGAGATTATTTTAGGTAATGTTTACCTTTCCGTCTCCTTCACAGAATTGAAATGATTAAAATTTTTTAAATATTAGCATCTTTTGTAAGCCAAATTGGATGACAGCGTTATTTGTTAAAATAATTTGTATAAACTACTGCTTATATTCACATCATGCTCCTATATGTTTCGTGAAATGTGTTGTTACTCTCCTTGAAATTCTTTTGACATCTGTGAACATTTTCTATTTATGATAGAAAATCGTAAAATATTTCTGGCTTGTAGAAAAATGTGGAGAATACTATAATGAATAACTTGGGTTACCCATCACACAACTTTGTCAGATCTCGACATTCCATCATATTTCCTCTGGATCTTTCTCGATTGTGAAGAAACAGCACATTTCATACACATCGGATATAAGAGTTATTAAAGTCCCTAATCAAAAAAGCTGTCACACAGGGGTAGCATACAACTATAAATACACTTGTGTGCTTTGTTTCTGTTTTTTTCACTCAACAATATAACTTGAAAATCATTCCATATTGATAACATAGAGTTTCCTTGCCTATTTCAAAAGTATATCATATCATAAAATGTGTAGCATTTATTTAGCTATCCCCCTTTTAATGGACATTTTGGTCATCTTAAATCTTCTACTGCGATGAATAATTCTGTACATACTCAGAGGCCAGCAAATTTGTGGCATAAATATAAAAGTGGAGTGTCTGAGTCAGAGGATGTGTCCATTAGTCATTTTGAAGGATACTGCCAAATTGCCCTACACAGAGATCGTACTAATTTACACCCCCACTCGTAACTTTTGAGAGTTCTTTTCTTACATACTGGCCCATCTATTGGCTTTTCTAAGTGCCTTCAGAACAGTGTTATAACTTGATTTCCTTGCAACTTGGCATGTCCAAAGGACTAACTTCTGGTCAGGAGAATTAGGTGGAAATGTTTTGTGGCAGCTTTGGGGAGCCTTCTGTAATGAACAGCTCATGTGCGTTTATTTTCTGCTACTTCCCTCCCTCCCTCTCTCCCTCCCTCTCTCCCGCTTTTCCTCCCTTCCTTTCCTTCTTTTCCGTAGTCTTGTGCCTAGAACATGGGTTCTAACGTGTGTACCATGATTTTGAGGCAGTGTATGCAGCAGAGTGATCAACCGGAAGGGACTTGTGTCATTTTCACCACTGCCTGCCCACGTCAATTTCTAGCGAAAGAGAATATTTCCCATTTATGCGTCTGTTATTTGGATTTTTAAGATACAGCTGAGCCAAATTCTGATAGAATATGCTGACATCAGATTAAGGGTGTTTCCTCTATTTTTAATTAATAAGAGGCACTTAAAACAACATCATGAATGACTGGATTTGAATGCTTTTCATGGATCTACTGAATCATACGGCTTTTCTCCTTTGGGTGATGATGCGGTGAAACTGATTTTTTTTTTTATTCCTGTAATTTTTTAAAAACTTATTTATTGTTTAATTTACATCCAAGTTAGTTAGCGTATGTGCGACAATGATTTCAGGAGTAGACTCCTTAATGCCCCTGACCCATTTAGCCCACCCCCCCAACCCCTCCAGCAAACCCTCTGTTCTCTATATTTAAGAGTCTCTTATGTTTTGTCTCGCTCCCTGTTTTTATATTATTTTTGCTTCCCTTCCCTTATGTTCATCTGTTTTGTATCTTAAAGTCCTCATGTGAGGGAAGTCATATCATATTTGTCTTTCTCTAATTTTGCTTGGCATAATACCCTCTCATTCCATCCATTGTTGCAAATGGCAAGATTTCATTCTTTCTGATTGCCAAGTAATACTCGATTGTATATATATACACCACATCTTCTTTATCCATTCATCCGTTGATGGACATTTGGGCTCTTTCCATACTTTAGCCATTGTCAATAGTGCTGCTATAAACATTGGGGTGCATGTGCCCCTTCAAAACAGCACACTTGTATCCTTTGGATAAATACCTAGTGCAGTTGCTGGGTCGTAGGGCAGTTCTATTTTTAATTTTTTAGGAACCTCCATACTGTTTTCCAGAGTGGCTGCACCAGGTTGCATTCCCACCAGCAGTGCAAAAGAGATCTTTCTCTGCATCCTCGCCAACATCTGTTGTTGCCTGAGTTGTTCATGTTAGCCATTCTGACAGGTGTGAGGTGGTATCTCACTGTGGTTTTGATTTGTATTTCCCTGATGATGAGTGATGTTGAGGAAAACTGATTTTTGAATAGTAAACCCGGAATGAGTCCAACTGGACCATAATGTTTCTTTCTGCTTTCTGCCTCATTTGCCATAATTTTACCAATGATTGTTTTCCATTTATGTTCCTAAGAGACTGTCCTGTAATTTTCTTTTCTTCTTATACTGTTGTTGTTACATCTCGGCATCAGGGCCAGGGTAACATCATAAAATGGGTTGTGAGATGTTCTTACTCTAGTCTCTGGAATAATTGGCATAAGGTTGGAATTACCTGTCTCTTCATTGTTTGTTAGAACTCGCTTGTCAAACTGAATGTGCCTACTTTTATTGCAATTTTTATTTTGTTATGGATACATTAAGGTTTTCTTACATCTTCTTGGGTCAGTTTTGACATTATGTTTTTCTAAAAAGTCTTCATTATGCCAAAATTTTAAATTATTGTCTTCTCTTATTATTCTTAAATCTTTATTGTATGTGTAGTTATATATTTTAAAAAATTATAATTTTGTCTGCATACTTTTTTTCCCTAGATGAATCTTGGCAGTTTTATCTATTTCATTAATTTTTTTCAGAGGCCCAACTTTTAGATTTATTCATCCTCTCCATCATATCTTTATTTCTAGTTCATAAATTTCTTATCTCTATTATTTAATTTTTTTCTACTATTTTGGGTTCACTCTGTTTTCCTTTCTCTAATTCCTTGAGGTGGATCTCAGTATCATTTAGCATGGCATATAGCTCTATTTTTAGAAAATGCAACTATCTCGGCTTAATTAAATAAGTCAATTAGAGTTAGACAATCTGTAGTTGGGGCAGTAGTGCTCAGTTGTTGTCTATATACCAGACCTGTTTTATCTTTTCAAATCTCCGTTATTAGCGTATTGGCTTTTGCTTTCATATTTCTGACCTCATAGTAGCAAGATGGCTGCCCCACTTCCAGTCTCCTTTTGCATTTCATAGAGGAAGGAAAGGATGAGAGAAGTAGAGATGGGTGGTGGTGTGTTAGGAAAGCAGAAGGGCCCCATAGAAAACCCCAGCTTGTTTATCATTGGCCTTAACTGTATCACTTGACCCCTTTAACTGGAAGGAGTTTTAGAGAAGCGAGCATTTAAAAAAAATATTTCTTATTTTTGAGAGGTGGGGAGGGGAAGAGAGACAGGGAGACACAGAATCCAAAGCAGGCTTCAGGCTCTGAGCTGTCAGCACAGAGCCCGACACAGGGCACAAACTCACAAACTGCGAGATCATGGCCTGAGCCGAAGTCGGACACTTAACCGACTGAGCCACCCCCTCAAATATTTTTTGAAGTGTCTTCTCAACATAGTACCCTTTATGAGTTGACAACATGGTATAAAGAAAAAGGAGTATGCGTCAGTCATAACTGTTCAAATCTGGGCCTTCCATTATTGACCACGTAATGTTGGATTAGATAGTGACTTAACCTCTTGAAGTCTTGTTATTCTCACCTACAACAGAAAACCTTCCCCATAGATTTCAGATACTAAAATGAGGATGCTAGTCTACCAGGTATCAAATTCCAAAGTGAGTTTGATCCCCTTTGTAGAATTTGCAAAAGAAATTTGCATATCAGATCAATGACTCTTAGCCTTCGAATTAGATCAAGGATAACAAAAATTAAGGAGTCAGGAGACAAAGAGGAAAAATTACTGAAGTGATCGAGAAGGCACTATTGCCATGCTCTTCACGGGGGAAGAGTTACCAGAAGCGATCTTTCCTCACCTCAAAGCTAGGAAGGCAGGCTTGTATGGAAACTGAAGTATGTTTACTGCTTTTGGAAGATACAGAGGACTGGTGCTGACCCGTGTGTAAGGAAGCTAAGAAGATGGAGTGGCTAAGTTTGGATACTCTGTTAGGGTGAGGAGTTGTGTGATTGTTTCCCATGGCCCATATGTGTCCCATGAAAGAGAGAGAGAGAGCAGGTGCATCATCTTGGGGGTCGTTCTGAGCCCTCTCCAGTAGAGTGATCTAAAAGGACAGAGGACCCCCAGCAGCAGAGAGAAGAAGGAAAGGAACTCTAGATTGCTAGGGGCTGAGGACGGAGTAGCCGTGATCATCCAGTCTCACCCATGAATGAAGCTGGAAGTGTTTGACTCACAGTAGTCATATTCTAAATGCCACTTTGAGGCTGTGTTTTGAGTGATGGTAGGACTTTTGAGCCCCAAAAAAGAGCAGAAAAATCATGGAGTTGCCTAAAGTTTCCATTCAGGGCAGGAGAAGATTGCCTAGTGAATATATTTTAAGTAGGTGGTAGGAGACAAAAATACATTAAATATTATGATGATGATGATCAGAAATGATTCTTAGTCAACCCGCTGGTTATATATTTAAATGTTTGGCTAGTGAATTCACAACAAATATTAATTTTTGCCTATCTTTTCTGATTTAAAACCCACATCTTGGACTATACCTTTTGAGGTATGATAAAGGGTTGTTGTTAATAACCCAGGTATTTTATTCCGTATGGGAAGAAAGCACCAGGAAACTTCTCTCCCTTACTCCATTAGCATATGTTAATTATATGTTAATTTAGAAGCTTAACTGGAGTTCTCCAATGTGTACCAAAATCCAGAGGTATTTTTAAAAGGCAGGACTAGCCCCTGACCACATTCCAAGTCATACGCCCATGTTGGGGAGGAAAAATTTTTATCTGCCCTTCAATATTCATCTGGCTGGTCTAAGAATCAGACAGATGTTCGACAGATTAACAGGAGAAAATCAAACAATTTTATGACATGTACACCCTTCGCATATATGGGAGAGACCCAGGAAAACTGAGTAATGCTGAAATGGCTGAAGCATCACCTTAGATACCACCTTCAACTAAACACAAAAGAAGATGTTGGGGGAGGTGGGACACAGTTATGAGAGGTTACCAGGAAAAGCACAGTAAACAAGGGTATGGTAGTGATGCAGATTTAAGTCAACGTAAGTGTTTCTAGGGGAGTCTCGGTGCCTCAGCCGTTTAAGCCTTCAACTCGTGATCTTGGCTCAGGTCATGATCTCCTGGTTCATGAGATCAAGTCCCACATGTTGGGCTCTGCGCTGACAGCAGGGAGCCTGCTTGGGATTCTCTTTCTACCTCTCTCTCTCCCGTGCTCACATGCACTCTCCCCTCCCCCTCTCAAAAATAAATAAATAAACTGAAAAAAAAAAAGAGCTCCTAGAGATTTTGAGTCACCCCCCTCTTGCTGGTACAGCTAAAGAGACACTCTTACAAGTGGTAATTTCCCCTGTAAATGTCTCTTATAAAAAGGTAGCTTATCCTCAGTTTTCAGAGCTTCTGTGTTTGCAGTTTCTTAAAAATAATCAGTCTAAAATAATCAGTTTGCCAAAGAGGCAAACCTTGGGGTGGCCAAATTTGCTTCTCTATGCCCAGAACCGGGCAATGTGTTAGAACCTTTACACGGAACACCCTTACTCTCTGCAATATTGTATGTTTTTCCATTTTTAGGTTATTAGATCTCTTCAGGTGGATTTTGGGTTCCTCAAAGAATTGCTTCAGTTGAAGTTTGAGGACCGTCTTAAAGAGGAGTCTTTCAACCTCTTCACTGCTCTGTACGACAGGATCCTAACAATCGAAAAACATTATCAAGAGGTACAAGCTCTCTCATTTCCTTTGTTCTGTATGGCTCGATCTCTGCTTAGGTAGGTATGTACCACAGTTTTCAATTTAGCAACCCATGAGGGAAATTTTATTTGCCTATGTCGTGTCTCATATAATAGATACTACACATAATAGCTGTACTTTGCCTCAGGAACTTTGTAAGTACTCTGTACACCAATGAATTTAATCCTCACGCTAACCTCATAAAGTAGATGCAATTATTATTCTTCTTTTACAGATGAGGAAACTGAGGCCCAGAAAGTTTAATTAACTTGCTCAAGGGCACCAGTTGAAAAAACAGTAGAGTTTATTTTCCCAGCCAGACAATTTGATGCTTGAGATCTGACTCTTCAGCACAATTTTTTATGGTATTATTTGTGCTTATTCTCTCTATAAGAGCCAAGGGCTTGAGAATTCTGTTGTTTCAAGGAATTTCCTAAAATTTTTGGTCAGGTTAGCATATATATCTCTCATTAAGAAAAGGTGCTGGGGGTGCCTGGGTGGCTCTGTCGGTTGAGCGTCTGACTCTTGATTTCAGCTTGGGTCGTGATCTCAGGGTCGTGAGATTGAGCCCCATGTTGGGCTCCATTCGTGGAGCCTGTTTGAGATTCTGTCTCTCCTCCTCCTCCTCCTCTACCCCCTGGCCTCCACCCCTGCTCTCTCGCTCTCTCTCTCTCTCTCAAAAAAAAAAAAAAAAAAAAAAAAAAGAACAGGTACTGTTGTTTCTCAGCTATAAACCAAAAATCTCATTTTCTATTGATTCCACTATTCTAAGAGCCACACTAAGCCTTTTAAATGTGTTTCCTCCCTAAGTCAATGCTAAAACGAAACCCTATCACCCCTGATCTACGGATAAGGAAACTGAGAGGCCAAGGTCAAGTTTGGAAGTGGCACAATGACATTGAAATTCAATTCTGTCTGACTCTAAGACCTAATCGTTGTTTGCACTCCATGCTGGAATCAGAATTGGAATCAGAATCAAGATTTGTGAGGTTTCTTTTTAATGTACTATCTTTCATCGTTAGCCAAAACAGTGGTCAACTGATTCGATTAATCAGAAAATGACCCTGGTTTATGGATTAGTGGCTCTTTTTAGGAGCACGTCCCATTCAAAAGGTGTAAGGACCAGGACAGGATATGAATCACGAGTAGATTTTTACGCCTTTTAAAAGCAGTTCTAGGAAGGCACTAAAAAGACTTTGATATTGTAAAGTGAAAGGAAATGTTCAAATTATCTGTATTTATTTTACCCATTTGAGCTCTCTGTTGCCTTTGGTTAAGTGTAAGTAAAAACTCAACGCAGTGCTATAGCTGTGTTGTAGGAGACGTGGTTACAAATCGAAGTTCTCACAAGACTTGCGATGATCCGAATGATGGTTTTATATTGAGTCCCTTAGCAGGTCTGAGAGCTATAGTTGAAGATACATTATGGTGCTCATCGTATTTATTTTTTGGTTTGCAGAATGAGGACGTCATAAGAAAATGCTACAATCAGCAGTTGGCTGATGCCATAGCTGTTATCAACGGAATGTACAAGGTGGGTTTTAGTGCTGTCGTGGGCAAGGCCGGCTTCACGTCCCGGGAGCGCCCGGAGTGGGGCTCACTGTGTGTTCCCTGTCCGTGTTTTTGGCTTTGAAGAGCTGTTTGCTCAGTTTTCAGGTCACTGTTCATACTCGTGTTCAATTGACCAAAATAACAGTTTGTGGGGACAGATGTCACTTTGCAAAGACCGGAAGCTTCCATCCTGGTATCCGGGTAAGTGAGGAAATAATCCAAGGTTTGTTTGGCGAGCCTGCAGTTGGAGGGAAGGCTGGCTAGCCTCAGAGAGGTCACTGGGTCTGTCGTAAATCCCGATGAATGGTCTCTGACCCTCCGTGGAGTAACTTTTCTCCTGACGAGGACTCGTCTATCTGCTGGATACGGTGCTTCATTCTCCTACACAGTGGGAAAATTCATCATGCTGACCTTTTACGCTTGTGCTTCTTTTAGATTTTATAACCTGTAGTCTTCTCTTTCATTTCGATAAACCTCCGGAAGAAATATTTTTATTATGGCAAATTGTGTGTTGATGAGAGGTATTTTTTCTTGGCGCTTACCACATTTGTATTTAATTATGTAACTGCTTGTTACGCGCTCTGTTCCACACCAGACTGCAAGCCTTAGGGAGGGCAGGGGTGTTGTCTGTCTTACTCACGGCTCCGACTGCCTCTTAGCGCTGTGCCTGATGTGTAATTAGCAATCAGCTAATATTTGCTAAATGAATGGACGGTTGCCCGCGTTTGTGGCAGACGCTGGTGACTCAAGAGTGATTCCCCCTCTTCCTTTTTTTATTAGCAGAAGCACTTGTCACTTCTCTTCATGAAAGGTTAGTTCCTTTCTTTCCCTGCTTCCTTTCCGGATATGGCGGAAACACAGGCAAGGTCAGGTGCCTGACCAAAGTGACCTGAAGCTAAGCTGCCTATGAGGTATGGGGAGGAGGTTATTCTTTGTCATTTAAAGAAACCCATGGGAAGAAATACCCTTTGTTTTCTTTGCTTGACATCGTTGTCTCCTTCTGATGCTCGGGTTGCTGCCGCCAACCTAAAATTAAGGACCGAGACACTTTGCATGTGCCACAGGTAGCAGAGTGAAGAGATAGAGAAGATAGAAAGCATCACTCGATCACGCCACTGAACGACTAAATAACTCTAGACTTTCTCTGCCTCTGGCCCTTCCGTTTCATGAGCCAATACCCCTCTTACGGTTTAAGCCGCGTTGGTCGCCTGTTGAGTAACTTACAGCTGAAAATATTCCAGGACCTGCTGCGCTGTCGACAGTCCCTCTGACTCGGAGCCAGTTGTGTTTCCAAAATTGGCTGCGACAGTGTCTCACGCACGTGCAGTGTTACCTTGGGCTCATCTTCCACAGAGAGGTGGAGCCTCACTCCCCCTCCTTGAACCTGGGCCGGCCTCAGTGCCTGGCTCGTAAGTAGAGAAAGTGAAAGCAATGACGCCGCACCACTTCAGAGGCTAGGTCAAGAGAAGCCTTGTAACTCATCCTTCTACTCTTGGAATGTTCGTTCTCTGGCTTCACCCTCTCCGGATCCGGCTGCCGAGCTGTGAGAGGCTCACGCCGTTTGGAGGACCTGCGTGTGGATCCTGGGTCCACAGGTTCAGCTGAGCTCAGCTTCCTGGTCATCCAGCCCCCAGCCATTTAGTCTTTCCGTCTGAGGTCCCGGGCAATATGGAGCGGAGACCAGCCATCCCCCCATGCCTGTCTTAATTCCTGACTCACGGAGCCCCTGAGCGTGAGAAACAGTTGTGGTTTTGTGCCACTAAGTTTGGGAAGATGTATTATGTGGCGATAAGTAGATGGGCCTGGTTTCCTCGCGCTCCCACCGATAAGCAGTTTCTGAGTCACGTTTGACGGATGACAATAGTTTTGCCAGCACAACATAGCCTCCTGGTTAAGAGTTGGCGTAATGTGTGCTTTAGAACAAGGAGCCTGGAGTCAGACTACCTGGGTTAGAATCCTGGCTCTGTCTCAATCGTTAGGTGACCTGAGGCAAAATACCGAACCCTCTGCCTCCGGTTCACGGTAGTACCTACCTCACGAGCTTCTTCTGAAGATCACGTGAATTGATCCTTGTGAAGCACTTACAATAGTGCCCGGCACGACACAACTGCCGTCTAAGTGATTGTTAAATAACTAAACGTGTTGGGCGGCTCAGGTGATTAAGTGTCCGACTCTTGGTTTCGACTCAGGTCATAATCTCATGGTTCGTGGGTTCAAGCCCGACATCAGGCTCTATGCTGGCAGCGCAGAGCCTGCTTAGGATTCTCTCTCTCCCTCTCCCTCTGCCCCTTCCCCGCTCATGCAGTCTCTCTCAAAATAAATAAATAAACTTAAAAAAAATAAAGAAATAAGCATTTTCTCATATTCACGACACTCCTTGGTACTGGTCATTTTTTTCCGCTCCTTCACCGTCTTAGCATTTCTTACCATCTTAGTAGCTTTCTGTCCACTGACGTACATTTCAGATATGATGAAGTGCCCTTTAAGATATCTGTAGTAATTATCAATATTTATTATGTTGGGCGATACGAAACTGCCATTCTTGGAGCCCAAAATGTCAAATATCAGCAATTTCATATAGTTCACTGTAATAAAATACTTATTTTGACAAATAAAGGCAGCAACAAACTACGTAAAGTATTAGGCTATATGAACTTAAAGTAAGAGGAACTCATCCTCCATTTAACCAAACACATGTTGACTGAGCACCGTGCTGAGAAGTGCTGGACATTGACATGACGAGATGAAAGAGGGGTGCGTGGAGGAGGGTTATAAACGAAACCATAGTATACTTTGTTCAGTGCAGAGACAAGCACGTAACAGGAGTTACGTAAATTCTGCAAAGGAAACAGTTATTTCTGCCTTAGTGCTTTGGGAAGGCCTCAAGAGGGGTGATATTTGTGCTGGGTTTTAAAGTAAGTTCTCAGTTTGTGGACAAGAAATACAAAGCGATTCTAAGCAGACAGCATAGCGTATATGAGTCAGAATGTTTTCAGTGGCAAGTCATATCTTTCTAATTCACATTGGCATTCATTGAAAGAATTTATTGGGTCATGTAACCGAAAAGTGTAATGATGGTAATGACTCCAGGAAAAGCTGGATCCAGGTGCTCAAATAACGTTATCGAGAAACTGTCCATCCCCTGCTTCTGCCTTCTTTGAAGGTTGAATTTCCAGGCAGGAAATTTCCAGGTTCCCTTTGGAACCTCTAGAGCAACCTTAGAGCCTCTCCTTCCAAATAGTTCCAACAAGAGTCTTAAGGCCGACCCTGACCAGTCTGGCCCAGTTATTCTCCCCCACCCCCACTGCGAGCCAGGCCAGAGCGACGTACCGATCTCAGGAGATAATATCGAGGACAGCATTTACCCAAATGGAAAAGAGAAGTTTTACTGCCTCCAGGAGGATTGTGGGGTAGGCAAAGCTGGTTAGGCAAATCGGCTTCCCACTTCCAACAGCATATGTGAAAAGGCAAGCAGGGCCTGGTCGGTTGCTGACTGTTTCACTGCCCTACGTGGTAGCTAGTAGCCGTATGTGGCTGTTGAAAGTGAGGCTGAAATTAAATTAAAAATTCAGTTCCCGTGTTGCATTAGCCAGAGATTACCCAGCAACATTCTGTTGCTGAACTAAATAGTGGGAGAATTCGTGAAAGTTCGCACAGGTATATTTTAGTTACTTATAACTCAATTAATAACAGTAAAAGAACATTGCCTTATTGGGTGCTTTCTTTATGCTAGGCACCATACAGAGGCGCTGAAATCTATTGTTTTATTCAGTTTTCATGTGAGCAAGTAGCAAGAACCAGGCCCCAAATCGACTCCTCACTTCCTAACGTGGCCTAGAGAGTGGCGGTAATCACAGGCGCCATGTCACAGCCTCGTATTCTCACTTAGTGTTCTTGCTAATTAGAAGGTAAACTAGGCTGCTACCCAAGTGCCTGTGCTATCTGGCTCATCCAGAATGTGGTGCCCAGAGATGAAGCCCAAGATCTTTTGCCTGGTTCAACGGCATGAAGTAAGCATTTGAAGCGGGCGGTACGATCCTCACCGGCTAACTGAGGAAACGGAGGCACTGCTACTGTAGCAACTTGCCCAAAGCCACAGCGCTGCTCAGTGGTGAAGTTGGGAGTCCAGTTCCCATCTATGCCTCTCACGTTGTTCCTCAGGAAAGGGGAAATACTTGAATTTTCTGAGCAGGAGAAAGAGAGATGCCCTTGTACCCTTTGGGACGGTTACTCCTATAATAGCGTTCATAGCACGTTGGAAAAATGGAGACGCAGATAGACATACAATCTAGGAAGACAGCATGAAGCATTTCCTGAGTGCCCAGCCCTGTGCTTGGATTTTAATAAATGCTTATCGGAGAGAGATAGAAGGAAGAACGAGGAAGAGGGAAGGAAGAAAGATGAGCACTATTCGTAGTTGAAGGCAGAATGTCGGATAGTAGAGGGAGGGACGAAAGGAACCAAGTTCTCTTCTAGATTAAAAGAATTAAAGAGACATCTCACTAAATGCAAGCTGTGGGGCTCATTAGAATCTTGATTTCAACAAACCTTAACTGTTAGAAAAAAATGTTTTGAGACAGTTGGAGAAATTTTAATATGGACTAGATGTTAAATGATATTAAGAAACTCTTCATTAATTTTGTTAGTGTGATGGTGGTATTGTGATTCCGTTAAATAAAAAAAAATAGAAGAGGGTGCCTGGGTGGCTCAGTTGGTTAAGTGTCTGAATTCAGCTCAGGTCATGATCTTGCAGCTTGTGAGTTTGAGCCCTGCATCAGATTCTGTGCTGACAGCTTGGAGCCTAGAACTGGCTTCAGATTCTGTGTCTCCTTCTCTCTCTGCCCCTTCCCCACTCGCACTCTGTCTCTCGCAGAAATAAAAAAATAAAAATATAAATATAAAACATTAAATAAATTTTTTTAAAAAGAAGAAGAGGGGCTCCTGGGTGACTCAGTCGGTTAAGCGGCTGACTTTAGCTCAGGTCATGATCTCACGGTCTGTGAGTTTGAGCCCCACATCGGGCTCTGTGCTGATGGCTCAGAGCCTGGAGCCTGCTTCAGATTCTGTATCTCCCTCTCTCTCTGCCCTTCCTTTGCTCACACTCTGTCTCTATGTCTCTCAAAAATAAAAATAAAAACGTTAAAAAAAATCTAAATATATATATATATATAAAAGGAGAAGAAAAGAAACCCTTAATTATTAGCGATGAACTGAAATCATTTAGGAATCAATGGCAAGATGTGTAGGATCCCCACAAAAATTTGTAAACACGAAATGGGTAGATAAGTGTATAACAGACTTACAATTTTCTCTATTTCAGTGTATGTTTCATCATAGAAAAGTAAGCATATTTGAAAAACACAGTTTACTTCTTTGGTCCTCTTTCATAAAACCCCCAGCGGTTTTTTAAAAATTATTATTTTTTTTAATGTTTATTTATTTTGAGAGAGAGAGCTTGTGTGCAGATTTGGGAGGGGCAGAGAGAGAGGGAGAGAGAATCTCAAGCAGGCTCTACGCTGACAGCACAGAGCCCAAGTGGGGCTTGAACTCACAAATGGTGAGATCATGACTCTCTCCAATGTCAAGAGTCCCGTGCTTAACTGACTGAGCCACCCAGCTCCCCATCCCCCATAGTGGCCTTTTAGAATTCAAGATGGAGTCCAAGCTCCCATCCTTGGTCTACGCCTTCCTGGCCTTTGGTGAGCCCACCCGGTTGGCTCCCCAGATTCATTCTGCTGTAGCTTCCTATCCCCAGCCCTGCCGAGTACGTTCCTGCCTTACGGCCAATGCCTGGAACCATCTGACTCTCGTCTTCACATTGCAGCTCCAAAGCGTCTCCTTGGGTTTCCTGTGACCACCACCGCTCAGGGAGAGACCTTCCATGCCCGTCTTTCCCTATCCCATCACCCCATTCTACGGCCTTGGAGCAGTTGCCCCTGCCTAAAACTGTCATGTTCATGTTTATTTACTTATGAGTGCTCCGATTCACCCTGCTGGACTTTAGGCTTTGGGAGGGCAGCTGTCTTGGCTTCATACCCAGAGGCATGTAGCAGGTGCTGGATAAACATATGTTGAAAGAATAAATACATGAACAAATAAATGAGGAAAAGCTTTCTGAGCATGAATCTTTCCACAGAGACCAAAAGGGAAAAATAAAAATAGGCATAAAATGAAAAATTTCTGTACAACAAAAGAAAGCAAAAATCATTTGAAGACAAATGAAGAACTGGGAAAATATGTGCAAATAAAAAAATGCAAATAACATCTTAACATTCCTAACATATTGGGACCTCCTACCAATCACGCAGATAATGCTGAGTAGCCCATTAGAAAACTCAGCAAAATATTTTAAAAAGATATTAAAATAAAAATATCTGAATGGCCAACAAACTTACAAAAAATGCTCGACCTGTTAAAAAGCAAACAAATGGAAACGAAGCAAAAAATTCGGCTTTCATCTACCAGATTGGCAGAAATGTAAAGCTGATAAATTGAGGGGCACCTGGGTGGTGCAGTCAGTTGAGCATCTAGCTCTTGATTTTGGCTCAGGCCATGATCACATAGTCATGAGATCGAGCCCTGTGTCAGGCTCTGCGCTGAGGCTGTAGCCTGCTTGAGAGTTTCTCTCCCCCTCTCTCTCTCAAAACAAAACAAACTAAAACAAAAACTTTAAAAAAATAAGAGATTGATATTATCTACTGTTGGCAAGGTGTGGGTGAACGGGCAAGCACGTATATTGTAGAAGCATAAATTGGCACCGCCCGTTTGGAAGAAATTTAGCCTTAACGTACTAATTCTTGATCTAGGCAGCATCCCACTGGCCACTAGGCAAGAGGCCACTACCCCACCTCTCCAAAGGTTACCTCGCTCTGACTCTGTCACATAGATTTGTTTTACCTGTGTTTGGATTTTAATGCAAATAAAACCATACAGCCCTTGCTTCTTTGTGTCTGGCCTCTATCACCGGACCTTACATTTGTAAGGTTTATCCATATTGTTGCCATAGCAGTAGTTTGTTCTTTCTCATTGCCGTACGGTACTCTACTGTATGAATGTGTATGGTGGACCGATTCTACTGTAGATGGACATTTGAGTTGTTCCCAGTATTTGCCTATTAAAAGTGGCAATGTGCTGCTATGAGCATTCTTGTACACGTCTCTCTTTTTTTTATATTTTATTTTTTTTAAGTAATCTCTATATGTGGGCTCGAACCCACAACCCTGAGATCAAGAGTCAGAGTCTCTGTCAACTGAGCCAGCCAGGAGCCCCTCTCGTATGTATCTTTTAATGCACATGTGTGTGCATTTCTGTTGGGCATATATTGGAGTAGAATTGCTAGCTCACAGAAATAGGCACATGTTCAGTCTTAGTAGATGCTGTTTTCCAAGTTTTCTACTGTTTTTCTAAGTTACGCTGGTTTTTCCTCCCTTCAGAGATGTTCCAGACACTCCCCATTCTTACTTGGTTTTTTGCTCTTTTAGATTTCAACTCTTCTTGTGAGTATGCAGTGGTACCTATTTGTATCTGACGTGCATTTTTTTTTGTTTTTTTTAAGATTACTAAGGTCGCTGGCAAGAGAAAGGATCAGAGGAAATAAGAACCTAGTTCTCAGTAGGTGATGATGGTGGCTTGGAATAGGACAGTAGCAATGGAGATAGAACGAGGCGGATGAATTGGGGATATATTTTAGAGGTAGAGCCACTAAGATTTGCCAGTAGATTCAGTGTACGAGGGGAGTAACACTGAGAAATCATGTGTAGTTCTTGCTTTTTTGACTTGAACAGCTGGTTGGATGGCTCACGTTCCTTTTTATTTTTCAATGTTTATTTATTAATGAAGGCAGAGACATGACCACAAGCCAAATCAAGGTGGAGGAAGTGAGAGAGAGAGAAGAAAAAATTGGAAAATATTGTGCGTTTAAAGAAAAATGTGTTTCTTTTTTATGTTTTTATGTTTTAAATCTGTTTTATGTTTTAAATCTATTGGGTCTTATTTAACTTGCAGACTATTAACTTCTTACGTATAAATATCTAGTTGGCGTAAATTTGATTTGAACTACCTGACTATATAATTATCATTTTTAAATTACCTTTATTAAAGTTTAAATAGAAACAAAAGAATATTTATAAAATATAATCACGTATGAAATCGTGACACAACAATTACCCATGTAACAACTGCTCTACTTAAGGAAAAAGACATAACCGTTGTCTTTGATGTCGTCTGTATATCCTTCCCCAAGCCCATCTCTACTGCTGTCCACCCTCAGAGGTAACCATAATCATAAATGGTGTGCTTAATAATCCTCCCTTTTTATTGTCCCCCCTTTTTATTGTTTGCACTGAAATGTATATTTACAAATGAATTATTAAGACCTACGTTTTGAACTATGCGTGTGTAATAACTGTATTTTATATATATAATCATATTGTATGTGTAAATTCTTATACTTTTGTTCTGCAATCATGTTCCTGAGATTTATACTTCTTGATATGATCCATCGATTGTCACTGCTATATAATATTCTATAACATAATGCAACAGTATTCTTATCTATCATGGTAATACTTTTTTGATGTAATTCTAGCTTTGTTTTTAAAAAAATCTTATACATGTGAAGAAGAGTCCTCTTAAAGTATATTCCTAAGAGTAGAATTCTTAAAGTAGATTCCTAGGAGTAGAATTCTTGGGTAGAATGTATATGTATTTTCCTACTTACTAGAAAATGCCAAATAGTCTTCTAAACTGATTGTAATAGGGGCACCTGGGTGGCTCAGTTGGTTAAGCATCCAACCCTTGGTTTCAGCTCAGGTCATGATCTCATTGTTCAGGGGTTTGAGCCCTGGGTAGGGCTCTGTGCAGACAGCTCAGAGCCTGGAGCCTGTTTCAGGTTCTGTGTCTCCATCCCTCTCTTCCTCTCCTCTGCTTGCACTCTGTCTCTCTCTCTCTCTCTCAAAAATAAACATTGAAAAAATTAAAAGAATAAAAAATATAAAAAATAAACTGTAATAAAAGACATTCCCTTCAGCAGGTTACAAAAATACTCTACTTCTACTTCTTCACTGAGACTTGATAATTTTTCACATCATTCCGTTTTCTTGTTCTGTGAAGTGCCTGTTTAAATTCATTTTGTATTGTTATTTGTTTTCTTATTGTTTCATAAGAGTGTTCTGTTAGATTAAAAAACCAAACTACCAGTTACTTTACCAGCAAAAGATGGATTTTTTCTGGAGAGAGCAGAGAATCACAATCTGGAGCAAGCAAGCTATGGCAAAACCATAGGCAAGTCCACCCAACAAAGGAGAGGCGTACTCTTTTACAGAGGAAAATGGGAAATTGGGAAGGCTATTGTAGACAGAAAACCCACTGGAATAAACAGAGTTTAAATATAGTGGCTTTTCATTGGCTAAGTTCTGCCAGTCTGTCATTGGCCAGAGTGTGGCTGGGCTGGAGAGGTGTGGGAGGAAGACTTCCTTCCTCCTGCCAGGATAGTAAAATAGTACCTGCTTACAAGGTCCCGCCTCTTCCTGTTGGATTTGCAATTGATGGACACCACCAGCGAGGCACGAGAGCCACATCCCACTCTGCCCCCCAGGAGCCCCCTGACTCCATTCTAGTGAGATTTCCCTTTATTAATTTTTCACAGTTTTTAAAAACATATTATTAATACTCATTTTTCTTTGTTGTATGTGTTACAAATATCGTCTCTCACTTCTTTGTCTTTCCAACCTTTTTATGGTGTGTTTTGATGCTCCCCCTCCCAAATTTTTTATGAGTGTCGTCAAACTCTCTCCTTTCTTCATTTGTTCCCACATTCTATGTTTTGTTTTTAAAATGGTGCTACATCTTAAAGTCTTCTAAAATTTTTTATATTTTTGCCTTTTACATTCAGGTATTTAATCCACTGGAATTTTTTTTTTTTTTTGGTTTGAAAAGCAGGGATTCATTTTTTTCCCCATAAGTGATGATGTTTTGGGGTGATGGGGGTTCAGAGCTAATGGCCCAGAAAGAATTCTTGAAGACATCTTTGGTGCAAAAAGTGATTTAATTAAAGCAGGGGGACAGGAGCCATGGATAGAAAGACCTGCCTGGGAATATGAAGGAGAGGACTGATTATATACTTAGGAGCTGGGGGAGGTAAAGTCAACGGGAAGTTTCCAAAGGAATCTTCATAGGCTAAAGAAGACCCCCAGGATACTGGAGGCCCAGCTATTGTCAAGCCAAGGTTGTTTTTTCCATCCAGCAAAGCATTAACATTAAGACAGTAGGGAGTTCCTGGAGAATGTTTCACTCTGCCAGCTTCCAGTACTTGTCAATGGGCTGCAGGTAATAAGGAAATTTAATTTTATCTGCCATTTCCTTCTTGCCTTTGTTCCCATATCACTCTGGAAGGAGGGTGATGTTTCCAGGAAACTGAGTCCACAGGTTTCCGGAGATTTGGGCGATTGATAAGATTGCCTTTTTCTTGTAATTTACTAAGATATTTGTAAACTGATGGAGATTCCTGTCCTGCACGGCCCTGATCTCTATCAGTTCGCCATTTGTTTCTTCCCTTTCCTTTGTTCTGGGGCAGCCAGGAGTGCCGGAGGAATAGCACACATATTCACCTGGGGCGGGGCGGGGGGTGGGGGGAGGAGTTCACTGGTGTTAGCTCCCAGATTGCCGTCATCAGTACCACTAAAATTTACATGTAATTTTAGATATTTGGTAAGAAAAGTTATCTCATTTTCTTCTATAGAAACAGACTGAATGTTCTTGGCTCTATGTCCCCCCATATACATTAAATAATGTGTTTAGTGACATATTGTACAAATAAACTCATTGAAAATTGTATTGGGTTTGCATTAAAACTGTAGACCATTTGGGGAGGGGGAATGTGTATTTTCCTATGCTTAGAATATTTTTCCCCCCTCCCGACACCAAATTTGTAGACTTTTCCAACTGCTTGACACCAGCAGGATGTCATAGAGGAGGAAAAACTTTCTTTTTTTTAATCCTCCAAGGTTCAAATGAGTGAGAGGCAAAAATCAAACTGATAAAAGACACATTAGGGGCACTTGTGTGGCTCAGTCGTTTAAGCATCTGACCCTTGACTGGGGCTCAGGTCATGATCAATGGTTTGTGAGTTCCAGCCTCCATCTGGCTCTGCACTGACAGTACGGAGCCTGCTTGGGATTGTCTCTTTCTCTCTCTCTCCCTCTCTCTTTGCCCCTCCCCAGCTCATGTGCTCTCTGTTTCAAAAATAAATACATGAACTTAAAAAAAAAAGAAAAAAGACAAGGACGCCTGGGTGGCTCAATCGGTTAAAAGTCTGACTTGGCTTAGGTCATGATTTCACGGTCTGTGGGTTCCAGCCCCGCGTTGGGCTGTTGTGCCAACAGCTCAGAGCCTGGAGCTTGCTTCAGATTCTGTCTCTCTCTCTCTCTCTCTCTCTCTCTCTCTCTCGGCCCCTCCCTCACTCTCGCTCTGTCTCTCTCTCTCAAAAATAAATAAACATTAAAAAAAAAAGATTAACAGGAGAGAAAAACAGATTTAATTAAATGCTCAGTGATATGGAGATGTTGGGGTTTGGCGGGAATGGTTAAGAATTCTACAGATTTCTTCAGTGGCTTTATTAAAGCACAGGGGCAGGACCCATGAACAGAAAGAGCGGCACTGGGGTTGTGAGGGGTGGCTGATTATATACTTTCAAGTTGGGAAAGGGTTAGGGATAGCGTAACTCTCTAAGGAATTCTGGAAGCCAGGTTTCCAGGACCTTGAGGGACCAGCTAGTGTTAGGGAAAGGCCATTTATTACTGTCTAATAAAACCTGAGTCATGAGACCCTTCAGATGTATATCAGTGGGCCATACGCTCGGGGGATGATTGCTAACATATATCTTGGGAGGGTAGACATAAAGGAAGTTTCCAAAGGAATTTCTATATGTTAAAGGAAGTCGAGATAATGTTAAGCTAAGATTGCCTTTTGCCCTGAGCAAAGTATTAACATTGAGGTCGTTGAGTTCCTAGAGGAGGGTCACTCTGCCTGTCTCAAGAACTTGTCAATGGGCTGTAAATTGTAAGGAAATTTATTTTTTTTCCTTTGTCTTTGTTCCCCACATCACTATGCACGCAAGTTCACAAAGTAATGTGGCAGCCAGAATTTGGGGGCTTGTGTGCCCTCCCAGAAGGCAATAAAATGTGGAGAAGAGGCTAATCAAAAGAAAAGCGATTTGGGGCTTTTGGGGGGGGGGCGGTAAGTTATGGGCTGATGACGGGGAGAGTATGATAAACAAGATCATTTAGGAAGATTGTTATCCAGATTCAAGTCAACGTCTTTTCCATTCCAAGGGGGAGACCCCTTTACAAATGGAAATTTCCCTTATAAATGTAAATTTCCTTCACAAAGGGAGTTTTATGCTGTTTTTAGGGCTCTTCCTGCACCTGTTCCTTAGCTACCTTCAGCTCAGAAGAATCTTGCCAAATTGGCCTCTTCTGGGCACCTTCAGTGTCCAAAAGTTTGGTTCGATTCTGATGCTGTAAGGGCAAATCGAGACTGATTCCATTTTGCTTAAGGGCAAACTGGGACTGACTCCATTGTGTTTCCGTGTCTTCCACCCTGAGTCCCCAGTGCCTGCTCAAAACCTGCAACTTCCTGGTTCCAAAAGAACCACGCCCAGTGACCTATGGAACAGGACCTTTGACCCTTCCTCAGCCAATCAGCTAGGGTCATGACCATCACCCCTCCCACTGCCCCTAGACCCCTTTAAAACTATTGTGATTTTTGGACCGCGCCCTCTCTCTCGACCCACCGCTGCATCGGTGCGGTAGGAGATTGAGCTCGAGCTAGCTCGAATAAAGGCTCTCTGTTCTTGAATCGGACTCGGCTCCCTGGTGGTTTTGGGGGTCCCCGAATTCTGGGCATAACAATGCCAACTGTCCATAGCTAGTGCAGACCCACAGGTAAAGGGTTCCAGCCCAAAATACTGTTCCTCTTCAGATGCCAGGTGCAAGTCCCGGTACTTCCGGCCAGCTGGCTATAACGTTGGTATTCCCCAGCCTGCCCGGTCCTGCTGAGGTTTGGTAATTTCATAGAAGGACTCCCAGAATTCGAGAAAGCACCTTATTTACAGTTACTAGTTTATTATAAAGGATACGACCCCAAAAAACAAATGAAAAGATGTCTAAGGGAGCAAAAATAACTTTCCTTCTTCCCTTCTAGGCTTTTAGCTGAGCCCCCTGCCCCTTCCTCCCCCCCCAAATAAATGACAGATTAACAGAAGAAAAACAAACAGAAATTAATAACATGCATAATGACTGTATACATGGGAGGGACCCAGGAAAACCCAGTACTCCACAAACTGGCCTAAGCCCTCACCTTAAACAAGATCTCTGGGAGGGGAGCAGGGCGGGAGGGGAGGAGCCAGTTCCGGGAAGTCGTCAGGCAAAGCACAGCAGACCGGGCTCTGACTGTTACGCGGATTTCCCTCCCTGCCTTGTCCACCGATAAGCAGTTCCCGGGTTTTAGTCATCCTCTTTCTGGCCCAGAGGGAAGACACCCTTACAAATGACGACTTCCCTTATACCTGTCTCTTTCACGTCTTCTGTGTCTATTTCCTTGTATACGTTCTGACAAAAGAGTAACTTCTCAGTTGGCGAAACTTCTCGTGTCTGCTGTTTTTAAAAGGCCGTCAGCCGACTTCGGCTCAGGTCATGATCTCACGGTCTGTGAGTTCGAGCCCCACATCGGGCTCTGTGATGGTGGCTCAGAGCCTGGAGCCTGCTTCAGATTCTGTATCTCCCTCTCTCTCTGCCCTTCCCTTGCTCATACTGTCTCTATGTCTCTCAAAAATAAATAAACGTTAAAAAAATTAAAAAAAAAAAAGGCTGTCAGCCTAAAACA
Source organism: Paguma larvata (assembly GCA_030068075.1). Lineage (NCBI taxonomy): Eukaryota > Metazoa > Chordata > Mammalia > Carnivora > Viverridae > Paguma > Paguma larvata. The sequence continues at coordinate 116,578,676 of CM057828.1, forward strand.
ATCCTTATGCCAAAGAGGCATATTTGGGGGTGGCAAATGCGGCTCCTCTTCCGATGCACAGCGCCAGGTGTGGGGGAGGGGCACGTGACCGCCCCCCGCCCCGCCCCCCAGCTTCTAGTTGTGTTCACCACCCAGCAATCTCCCTGAATGCACTCGTTTGGGTTTTTAATAGAGATCTCATCCCATAGGCTCGATTGAAGAAATCGTTAGCCATTAACTCAATCTCCAGCTACTGTCTCCTCCCAGAGGTGGGAAGATAGAGTTAAAGTTGTAAGCTTCTAATCAAGACTTGGTCTTTCTGGCGACCAGCCTTCATCCTGAAGCTCTTTAGGGGCCTCCCAAGAGTGGCCTCATTAGAACAACATGCTTCTGGGCGCCCCGGGTGGCCCAGTCGGTTAAGCATCTGATTCTTGGTTTCAGCTCAGGTCATGATCTCTCACAGGTCACGAGTTTGAGTCCTGCGCTGACAGTGTGGAGCCTGTTTGGGGTTCTCTCTCTCTCTACCCCTTTCTCTCTGCCCCTCCCTGGCTCTCACATGCTTTTTTTTTCTCTCTCTCTCTCTCAAAATAAATAAACTTAAAAAACAAACAAACAAAAAAAGAACAACAGATGTTCCTATCACACTTACCAGAAGTTTTAAGAGCTTTGTGCCAGGAACCAGGGACAAGGACCAAACATCTTCCTGCGATAATACCATGCCTATATGGAGTCATCCGGTACTGTACATAATACGGTTCTCCATTTACTTAGCTTTTTTAATATTTTAAAATGAAATTTTACAATTATATTCAAAAAGATGCCTAGTAGTTTTGATGAGGGAGAGAAGCAGAAAAGTGTTCACCTTCAACCTAGAAGGCTGACCCATGGCCTGCATATTCGATAAAGATCAAATATGGCCGCTGCATTCTTAGAGGGTTGGAGGACTGCCTGTAAGTCTCACTGATGGTTAATAACGACTGAACGAGAAGCACCAGAGAAATCTTGCAAAAAGTAGTTTTACAAGAAGAAATTCGAAGAAGACCTTTGTGATCTAATATTCCCCGCACATCCCCTTCCGCTTGAGCAGGAAGCCTATAATCACCAGGTTCATTCAGCGAAAGTGCAGCCCTTTTGCCCGTGGGCCCTGTCCCAGTGCTGCTGGAACTTAGCTGCACCATGCAATGTCTCAAGAATTCTTTCCCGACCATTGTGCCCCACGACCCTGTTACATTTATTCCAAAACGCTTTTCTTGAAGCCATAGCAAATTACCTTTTCAAAAACTACATTTTCTACCTGTTTATTACAGGGGTGTATAAATGCAATTGATTAGTATGTATTGATTTTGTCACGACTGTCGTTAAATTCTTAAACTTATTGGGGTGCCTGGGTGGCTCAGTGAAGTGTCCAACTTCAGCTCAAGTCATGATCTCACAGTTCATGAGTTTGAGCCCTGCATCAGCTCTCTGCTGTCAGCACAGAGCTTGCTTCAGATCCTGTCTCCCTCTCTCTCTCTACCCCTCTCTCTCTCTCTCTCTCAAAAATAAACATTAAAAAAATTCTGGAACTTATTTTAATTATTTATCTATAGCGTTTTCAGGACTTTGTATATAAACAGTTATGTTAATTGAGAAGAATTACATATTCGATACCCTATTTTTCATCCTTATATCATTTCTTCATTCATTCATTTATTTTTCCTTCCTGCACTGGTGGTGCAGCCACTACAATGTTAATAAAAGTGAATAAAAGCAAGCATCCTTATTTTATATCTAGCCTTATAGGGAATGAATCTAATGTTTCAACATTACCCATAATACTTTCTACATTACCAGGCTATTTTAAAGAGACTATTAAAAAATCATGGGTACATTTCAATTTCATAAAATGTGGGTTTTATGCATCTACTGCGAGGCCATATGATTTTTCCCCTAATCTATTAATGTGATGAAATTAATTAATTGATTTTTTTAAGTGTTAAGTCAACCTTACTTGATTTGTCTAAGTCCAACTTGGCCATGATATGTCTTTTGAAAAAAATGATTGTCGATCTTAGTGTATTAATATTTTGCTTAGGGTATTTTAAATCTACATGCATCAGTGAAATAACCTGTACTTTTCTGTTTGTTTTTTTTTTTATTGTCCTTGTTGGGTTTTAGTATCAGGCTTATGCTAGCTTCACAGAATGAGTTGAGAATGTTATCCTCATTTTGTTCTCTAGGAGAATTGGGGTAAGACTGGAAATATTTCTTCCTTAAATATTTAGAGCTACCAGGAGCACCTGGGTGGCTCAGTCAGTTAAGCATCCTACTTCTGCTCAGGTCATGATCTTGTGGTTCATGGGTTCGAGCTGCGCTGACGGCTCAGAGCCTGAAGCCTGCTTCAGATCTGTGTGTGTCTTGCTCTCTACCCATCTCTCTCTCTCTCTCTCTCTCTCTCTCCAAACATGAATAAACATTAAATATTAAAAAAAAACAGAACTACCAGAAGAGCCAACTGGGCCTTGACAGATTGATCGATTAATTGACATCTTCCGGATTCCTCAATTTCCTTAATGATTATAAAACTATCTGGTTTCCTATTCCTTTTGATTCAGATATAAGGAGATATTTGTCTGGGGCCTTGTCTATTTGATTTAAACTTCAAAATATGTTGAAATAAAGGCTTAATAATATATATGGTTCCCACATAAAAACTTGAATCCTATATTTTTAAGCCCATTTTTTTTTTGCATTACTGTTTTATCCATTTCATTGAGTTTTCAAATATGATTTATAATGTTTTTTATGAGTAGGAATTCTATTTGACACTCTGGGCTTGATTATTGGTTATTTTTTTATGGCCCTTGCTCTTTGCTAATAATTTAGTCCAGTTATTTCTCTAAACGTGTTGAAATGTACTTGATTTATATTCTGTGTTTCACCATTTCCATCATGGAAGGTCCGATAAGTGCTGGCTGTCACACATGATATGTAATTTACTTTTGGCTTTATGATTAAAAAAATTTTTCTTAATGTTTATTTATTTTCGATAGAACACACGGGTGGGGGAGGAGAAGAGAGAGAGGGAGACACAGAATCTGAAGCGAGTTCCAAGCTCTGAGCAGTCAGCACAGAGCCCAATGTGGGGCTCGAACCCCCAGACCATGAGATCATGACTGAGCTACTCAGGAACCCCTGGGTTTTATGGTTTTTGACTGTGAACTTGTATTTCTCTGAGAATTTCTTGGGGCCTAGAACAGAAGTAGTTTCTGTAGAGAAGATTTGTGTTCGCTTTTGTGAGATTCCTGGGTCTGTGACCGCTTTGATCTGACTTTAGCTTGAGGCATTTTAGACCATCCAGAGTATGAATTTGTGTAGGGTCATCTTTCATTGTGTGCTTATAAAACTCAGAGGAGATTTTCCCCCCCTTCTCTGCACTTCAAGCCAAGTTTCCAGACAGGATGCAATCTCTAGTTGAGTGGGAGGAGGTACAGAGTTCAAGGTAGTTCTGGTTTGTTCTCCCATGGAAGAAGTGACCCTCTGGTGTCTCCACCTCAATGAGGCGGTCGCCTATTATTTAGAATGACCACTTTGAGGAGGAACTACGTGATGTCTCTTCTCTGTGTCCTGCAAAGAGGTGTAGACCAAAGTTCATGTTCACCTGGTTTAGCAATTCCCTAGAGTGAAAGCCCGCTTCAGCGTTCTGCGTACTTCTGTGGATTTTTGCAGTCACTTCGTTTTGGCCTAAGTAGTCCTTACTTTGTCAGCTTCTACATGCATTTCACCTATCTTCTCCAAAATTTTTGTTGTATACGGTAGGAGAGTAAGTCAGAACCCTATGATTCTTTTGAACATGCTTTCCTAATCTTTTATGTCTTCAGTCGTTTCTGGGACACTGATATACTTCTAGTGTGTATCGAATGCTCAAAAAATATGGCAGAATGGGGCGCTTGGCTCTGTCAGTTGGAAGAGTGTGTGACTCTTGATCTTGGGGTTGTGAGTTTGAGCCCCACGCTGGGTATAGAGATTAATAATAATAAATAAACAAACAAACAAGCTTAAAAAAATATGGCAGAACAAATGACTATCTATTTTCTAAAAGTAGAAAGCCCTGAAATTATTAAATGCTTTGTATTCATTGGGTTTTCATAAACACATGCTGATTAAATATACTTAGGCAACAATGTTAATTGTAGTCAGTTGGTTTATCTAGTTAAAGAATTATTGTAATGATACAAAAGTGATTATTTGAATCTTCCCTTTGGCTTGTTGTCATTGCTTTGATCCATGACCTCACACAGTCTTCCTAATCCTGACCACCCAGTTTGTTAAGGCTCAGTCATAAGAAAAAAACGGAAGAGTATTGGGGAAAAACAAACAACCAAAGTAAACACTTTGGTTAAGAGGTAACTTTAGTTAAGTATAAATGACTCTGCTGCCCTCTGGAGACCAGTTCAGGATACGGGTACATTCCCTTTTCAGCTCTGGAGCAAGTTTTTAAATCTATTTAACTTTTGAAACAATCTCTTGTGTGATATTATAGTACCTCATTTGCATATAAAAGGAAATATTTTTCTAAAAGACCTTATTTACTTATTTTTTGTTTTGGAAATGTATGAGCTCAGATGCAGATTAAGAAGACAAACTAGGTATTTCAAACACATAGGGATTTAATGAAGGGATTTTTAATGAAGGGATTTTTAATGAAGGGATTTTTAATGAAGGGATTTAGGAGCTTATAAAACCCTTGCAAAAGTCAAGGAGACTGTCACTAGCTTTTGAATTAACAAGCGGTTTTTCCATTGCCTTTTTATTCCTCCAGGTAAACTTTAAAATACTTTTGTTTACTGCCACTCCAAAATGGCCTCTGTTGGCATTTTTATTAAAATCCGAACTGGTTGGAAAATCATTCATGAATTTTTAAAGAAATTTGTATCATAATATTCAGTCTTCCTATTCAAGAATATCTCTTGATTCGCTTATGTCTTACTTTATGTATCTTAATAAAGTTTTATAGTTTTATTTCTGCAGGTAGTATCTCTTTCTCCTACAACTAAGTTATTCCTAAGTATTATATTTTAGGTCTTTAGAATATGGAAACTTTTTTGTCATATTTTAAGGATATTTTGGTATACATGGAGTCTGTTATTTTAATTTTTTTTTAAAAGTAATCTCTATACCCAGTGTGGGGTTTGAACTCGCGACCCTGAAATCAAGAGTTGCCACTCTTCTGACTGAGCCAGCCAAGCACCCCGATCAGCTTTACAGAGGTGTAATTTACATAGCATAAAATTGACTCATTTAAGGCATACAGCTCAGTGATTTGTAGTATATTTAGAGAGTTATGCAGCCATCGCCATAATCTAATTTTAAAACATTTTTATCACCTCCAAAAGAAAAACTGTACCCATTAGCAGTCACTCCCTTTTATTCCCTTCCCCTTTCTTCCTTCCCACTCCGAACCTCTGGCAACTGCAAATCTATTTTCTGTCCCTACAGATTGACCTGTTCTGAACAGTCCATATAAATGGGAGCACAATATGTGCCGTTTTGTGATTGGTTTCCGTTCACCAACAGGTTTTGATGGGAAACCATTGAATTTATAAATACTATATCCAACCACTTTGTTGATAAATTTCCAAATTTGGAATGATCAGATCTTTTTTTTAATCGAAGTATATTCGGCATATAACGTTGTGTTAATTTCAGGTGTGCAATATAATGATTCAATATTCTTGTATATTGTGAAGTGACAGTAAGTCTAATTAACATCCATCACCACTCAGAGTTACAGTTTTTTTTTTCTTGTCAAGATTTATTCTCTTAGTAACTTTCAAATATACAATAGAGCATTGTTAACTATAATCACCAGGCTGTACAGTACGTCTTCATGACTAACTCACTTTATAACTGGAAGTTTGTTTGTACCTTTTGACCCCTCTTCACTCATTCCACCCACTCCCTACACCTTGCACACATGAGTGGGGGAGGGGCAGGAAGGGAGGGGGACAGAGGATCCAAAGCAGGCTAAGAGCAGCAAGCCTGATTCATGAACTGTGAGATCATGACCTGAGCCAAAATAAGAGTTGGATGCTTAACCAACTGAGCCACCCAGGCGCCCCTCACATTTTCTTTATCCATTCATACATCAATGGACACTTAGGTTGTTTCCATGTCTTGGCTATTGTGACTAATTCTGCAGTGAACATAGAGGTGCACATATCTTTTTGAATTTGTGATTTTGTTTCTTTCAGGTAAATACCCAGAAGTGTAATTGCTGGATTGTAGGGCAGTTCTATTTTTAATTTTTTGAGGAACCTCCACACTGTTTTCCAGAATAGCTGCACCAGTTTGCATTCCCACCAACAGTGAAGAGGGTTCCCCTTTCTCCACATCCTCGCCAACACTTGTTATTGTCTTTTTGATACCCACTATTCTAACAGATGTGAGGTGCTGTTTCATTTTGGTTTTGATTTACATTTCCCTGATGATTAGTGATGTTTCATGTACCTGCGGGCCATTTGTATTTCTTCTTTGGAAAGATGTCTGTTTAGAACCTCTGTCCATTTTTTAATTAGATTTTTTTGCTATTGAGTTACATGAATTTTTTATATATTTTGGATATTAACCCCTTATCAGATATATGATTTGAAAATATTTTCTCCCATTCAGGAGGCTGCCTTTTCATTTCGTTGATGGTTTCCTTTGCTATTCGAAAGCTTTTTAGTTTGATGTAGTCTTACTTGTTTAATGTTGCCTTGGCTTTTGGCGTTGAATCCAAAAAACCATCCCCAAGACCAATGTCAAGGAGCTTACTGCCTATGTTTCCTTCTAACAGTTTTATGATTTCAGGTCTTAATCTCAAGTTTTATCAGATATTTTAACAGTTCTTGGTTGATTCATTTGTATTTTCTACATGCAAACATCTGAACTGAAAATGATAATTTTCATGTCTTAATTTCTCAGTGATATATCTATCTCTCTTTTACACTAGACAGATGTTGTGGAATATTAAATAACAATCAAGATAGTAATCATTCTTTTGTTATTACTGAATTTGATAGGAATCCATCAGTAACTCATCATTAAGTATAGTAATGGCTTTTTGTTTGGCATAATTCATTGACTCCATTCCTTGATGGAGCAGCTGGATGGAAAGAAAGTAGGACTAGTTAGTCTTTTGAGACGGGTTGGTGGTAGAAACATAATTAGCCTACAGTCTTAGTGCATAGGGCAAGCAAATAAATATAGAATATGTTTGTGGGAGAAGGCTAAAATTGCACCAGAAAAGTAGGTCAATAAAGGGCTAATAAAGCCCTTTGGATATCGGATGTTAGGTGTTCACGAGTCAAATGGGGATCACGACACAGGAGAAGGTTAGCATAAGAAAAACGAGGCAAGAAAGGATGAAACACATGAATTAACTCCTGAGGCTGGGTTCCTATGTGACCTAGAACAGTACTGCCTGAATTAATCAGGTCCTTTTACCCAGGCCCATGTGGGGGAGATCCTGTTCCTCATCCCTGAGAAGGGAGGGATCGGTTGTTTCTCTGCCTTGTCAAGAGGAGGAATTGAGTGCATACCGCCAGGAGACAGATGGGTTGGGGAGACGTCTTTTGGCACGAATGCATCAAGAAAGCCAGTAACCAGCCTCACACTCCGCGGGATGAACGTAGCTCCTGCCAAAGAGGAAAATCCCGGGACTTTTGGGAGGCCGAAGGGTGTGAGTCAACCTAAGAAATGCTTCTTGGTAGAGAAGCATCAAGGTGAAGTTCAAATGAAGGCTGACGGACTGGTGGAGGTGATTCTCAGTTCAGACTCCTTGGCCTGGAATAGGCCATTTAATTTTGCTTTGCAGCTTGGAATATGCTCACTTCCTGTGCCTTCCTGAGTGAACTCGGATGCTCTTTGAGATGATGGGCTCTCGGGTCTCTTAAAGAGAATCTTAGAAACTATGGAGCTCTATTCTTTCTTCCACCTACACTGCATGTCGAGGGGTTTCTTATACAAAGGGTAATTTGTGACCAGCCCAGAACTGTGCGTAGCGGGCCGTGTGAGGTGTACAGGAGTGCTCGTGTACGCTGGCAGGACTCGAGACTCTGGGCGACGTGGTGTTGTTCAAAAGTATTAAGCACATCCACACCCCCCCGCATGCTTAAAATAGAACCATGAGAATTTCATTTCCTTGAGTGCCTGGGGGGCTCAGTCGGTTAAGCCACCAACTCTTGGTTTCGGCTCAGGTCGTGATCTCACGGTTCACGAGTTCAAGCCCCGCTTTGGGCTCTGTGCTGGCAGTGCTGAGCCTGCTTGGGATTCTCTCTGTCTCTGTCTCTCTCTCTCTTTCTCTCTCTTTCTCTCTGCCCCTTCCCAGTGCGTGCGCTCTCTAAATAAATAAATAAACAAACCTTAAAAACAAAAAGAATTGCATTTCCTCAAACCAAAGCACCCCCTCTCCTCTCCCAATAGAGGGCTGAGGAATGACGTCATGACCCTCTTAGCGCGTGTTCTGTTTCCTGTGAGAAAAATCAGGGATAGACAATAGACCCTTGAGGGGGGTCTGGGGGAGTCGAGAGGGCATGGAGAGCTGTTTTAGTTGAGAAAAGGAAGATACAGCGGTGTAGAGAGAGCCCCGGAGAAGCTTTGTCTCCCCCCACCGTCCTGCTCACACCTGCTCTGCTGGACCTAACGTGGCCCGGGGCTGCAGGCGGTGGTGGTGGGCCTCAGTCACCGAACGGAAACGGAAGTCATGATGCTCCGGGAGACTTCCTCATTTTCTCCAGGCGGGCGATTAACGATCATGAAAGCAGTTACCACATGCCATGTTTTTTACTAGGGCCCGGACCCTGCGCAGAGTGCTTCACATGCAGCGTCGCTATTTATTATGTTTCTTTTTTTTGTGTTTATTTATTTTTGAGAGAGACAGAGAGAGAGTATGAGGGGGAAGGGCAGAGAGAAAGAGAAACACAGAAGCCGAAGCAGGCTCCGGGCTCCGAGCTGTCAGCACAGAGCCCAACGCGGGGCTCGAACCCATGAACCATGAGATCATGACCTGGGCGGAAGTCAAACACTGAACTCACTGAGCCACCGCGGCGCCCCATTATCTATTATACTTCTACAGAAAGACAAAAGAGACTAGAGTTAAATTCAGATGCATCAGAGAAAAAGGCAAATTAAAAAAAATGTTTATTTATTTATTTATTTTGAAAGAGAGAGAGAGAGAACTTGCGTGCATGAGTGCGTGGGGGAGGGGCGGAGAGAGGGAGAGAGAGAGAATCCCAAGTAAGCCCCATCCTCAGCGTGGAGCCTGATACGCCCTGAAAAATGTGAATTTTTATATCTGGGTTTTTATTTCCACGACTTCCTTCTTGGTGCAACTATAATTGGCATCCAGGCGGAAAGGTGAATGCAGTTAACTCCTCTTGCAGGTGTCCTCACGGAGTCGGAGGAAACACCGCTATGCACGTCTTCTCCCCTCCGGTCGAGTCACCAGCTCCTGAACTCATCTTCGTAGGAAGAGAATTCCAGACTCCTTAGCATCCTGCTCCCCTTCTTAAAATGTTCTGTGGTTTCTTAGCACCTTCGTGCCACGTGGGAAAGATATGTAATCAAACCACCGAGTGTCGTCCTGGTGACTCTGAGCAAACTGAAACCCCCTGGGCACAAAGAAAACTTAGCGTTTCCTTATTCTAATGACAGGCCACCGAGGGCAAGGGGAGGCTGCCCGGAGCTGACCTCTGGCTCGTATTTTTTAAAATATGTTCCATAAAATATAAATGATGCTGTTAATAATATTTATTTTAAAGTATTTTAGAATTCACGAATATTTTTTCAGTTTCTTTGAAATATAAACAACACACTGTAAGTTTAAGGCGTGCGGCACAGTAACCCAACTTACATATATTGCAAAATGATTACCAGGAAAAGTGTCGTTAACATACAGTTCGTATAGTTACCCAAACAATTTTTTCCTTGTGACGAGAACTTGTAGGATCTATTCCCGTAACAACTTTCCAATATACCGTGCAGTGGTGTTCACGCTAGTCATCATGTTAGACATTATGTCCCCAGTGTTTCTCTTACAGCTGGAGGTTTGTGCCCTTTGATCACCTTTATCCACTTCCCCCACCCTGCCACTCATATTTTTTAAGTAGTGAATGGAATATAGGCTATATTTTAAATACAAATGTTATGCACAAAACAACAAATAAAAACACAAATGCATAAAATGTAAACATTAAACTCATAATTTAGCAGGTAAAATAAGTGAGCTCAAAAAAAACCTCTATTACATAGGACAGAAGAAAATGTAATCAAAGTGTTTAAAAAAAAAATGCCGCGATCTTAAAAAAAAAAAAAAGTGACAATTGTTTTATCATTAAGCCAGAGAAAGTTTCTTTCTTTCTTTCTTTCTTTTTAATGTTTATTTATTTTTGAGAAAGAAGGAGAGACAGAGTACAAGTGGGGAAGGGTAGAGAGAAACACAGAATCTGAAGCAGGTTCCAGGGTCCGGGCTGTCAGCACTGAGCCGGGTGTGGGGCTTGAACTCACAAACTGTGAGATCACGACCTGAGCCGAAGTTGAAGGCTTAACTGACTGAGCCACCCAGGCGCCCCACCAGAGAAAATTTCCGTGCAGTTTTCTCCCTTCCCAGAAATCTCTTTCTGATTGTCGTTAGTTGGGAGAATGGAAAATCGCTGTGTATTTCCCCAAGACGTCTTCACCATCAGATAATAATCTTCGCTTCCTTCGAAGAGATCATTGCCAACAACTCATAGTCCATTTTGCAGGACAGCAGCCCTTGTACGGATAGCAGGTAGCAGGGTTTGTTCCAAGGAAAGCATTTCCGGTTTGACTTTGTTGCTTTGTCCTATAGAGATGAAGATTTGACGCAGAATTCCCCAAATCCATTTCAAGGCGGGAAAACAATGTGTTTGTTACAATGATAAAATGTTAACATTGGTTTTGAAAGTCTTTGAACTGGGAAAGCATGTATTCTTACAACGGAAGCCTTGCTTTCTAGACTGTCATTTTCTTATACCTCTTAAAGATGGGAGGAGTAGATGGGGCGCCTGGGTGGCTCAGCCGGTTAAGTGCCCAACTTCGGCTCAGGTTATGATCTCATGGCTCACGGGTTTGAGCCCTGGATCAGGCTCCGTGCCGATAGCTCGGCACCTGGAACCTGCTTCAGATGCTGTGTCTCCCTCTCTCTCTGCCCCTCCCCCTCCCCCACTCACACTCTCTGTCTCTCAAAAATGAGTAAACATTAAAAAGAATTTTTTTTTAAAGATGGGAGAAGTAGAGAGGAAGCGTATCTAACGAGGGCACTCATTTTAGACCCCAAATTTTAATGCAGCAAATACTATCTGGGTATGAAACAATTTTTATTTAAGTTTTTTTTTTTTTTTTAAGTCCTAATAACAGTATTATGCAATAAAATACCAACATGTTGGTGTTTGGAGGGGATTGGATTTGCTGGGCTCTGACTCATGAAACCAGGACAGGCCTCCGCCAAGGGCAGGGTGCATCTCAGATTGTGAGGAATGCCTTCCCGGAGCACTGCTAAGGCCCGAATGAGGCTTTATGCTGGGGAGAGGGTGAGAAAAGCAAACTGTGTAGATGAAATGGCAAAACAACTAAAATGAAAGAAAAGAGTTACAAAATGAAGTCACTGCAGACTCACCACCTTGCAAGCTATACACTGTATCAGTACAAGGTACATACTTCCCCGGCTGGGAAGCTAGCAGGCACTCCTTGTGCTGAACACTCGCAATCCAGCCCCTGTGTGTTCACACCTTGTGTGATCACCCTCCTCATCTCCTTGGGAGAGGGTGGGATGTGGGCCTTGCTTCTAACCTATAGACACAGCAAACCCATTGGGATGATTATGTTCCACGAGGTGTAGCTCCTGTCTTACAGAGTCTCTCTCTCCCTTGCTGCCTTGGAGGAAGCAAAAGGCCATGTGGGGGAGCCCCAACATTTGGAAGTCAATAACCGCAGGCAGCCTTGAACTGAGGGAAACCTCCGGCCGACAGTCAGCAAGAAACTGAAGCCCTAAGTCCTGCAGGTGCAAGGACATGAGTCCCTACAACAACCTGAGTGAACAAGAAGGCAGGCCCTTCCCAGTGGAGCCTCCAACAAGACACTAGGATTGCAGCCTCACAGCCCCTCCACAGAGGACCCACTTAAGCTGTGCCTGACCTCCTGACCTGCGGAGATTGTGAGACAACGCATGTGTGTTTTAAGCCACTCAGTTCATGGTAAAACTGTACATTTGTGACACAGCATAGATAAAAAATACGCCCTAATTTTCAGTGAGCCATCAACTCCTGCTGGTTTTTACTTCTACATCCATCTCTGTAATTTTGCCACAGAACTAGCTCAGGCCTTCGGCGTTGCTTGTGTGTCCTGTGGCTGTTATCCCCTTTTCCCAGCTGGTCTCCATAGGTCTTTATCTGCCCAGTCAAGTGAGTGGCCTTTCAAAACATAAATCCCTTCACATCTTGCCCTCGTTTGAAACCCTTCAGTATCTTCTCCATACCTGCAGGATGAGGTCCAACCGTAGCATGGCCCAGAAGGCCCTACATTCCTCCGCTCTTATCTCCTTCCACTTCTTGGTGAAAGCTTTACCCTCCAGCAATACTGAGCTACTTGCAGTCACCCGCCTCCCTCCGCACACCTCAGGTTATTAGTCACCTGCCTGGAATTTTCACATAATGTCCCTTCTTGCTGGAATGCTCTTTCTCTCCTCGGTAACCGACACACTGAATTGTGTCACAATTACCCACTTGTGGATTGCTCTGTACTCTAGCTCCTTTGTTCCTGTGGACCAGGGACTGAGCTGTATTCATCTTCGTACTTTGCTCCTAGCAGAGAGTCTGACACATCATAGCTATTCAACACGTGTTTATTGAATAAAGGCCTGAATATAACCAAGAAAGGTACCAAAGAACTTGACTGACGCCATGCTACTGGAATAGGTCGAGTGTTCTTAGTAAAAGTGTCCTAGACCATGGCCGTGAATGACGCTGAGGGCTTAAATTGTTCTTTCACTCAACGATCGATTCGTCTACCCATCGACTGATTTTGTAGCAGAGACAAAAGCAGTCCTTGCACTCAAGTTGTTCCTAATCTAGTGGACATGAGAGATTTAAGAAAAAAAGAAAGAAAGAGAGAGAGAGAGGGAGAGACAGAAAGAAAGAAAGACAGAAAGAAAGAGGAAGGGAGGGAGGGAGGGAGGGAGGGAGGGAGGAAGGAAGGAAGGGAGGAAGGGAGGAAGGGAGGGAGGGAGGGAGGAAGGGAGGAAGGGAGGAAGGGAGGGAGGGAGGGAGGGAGGGAGGGAGGGAGGAAGGGAGGAAGGAAGGGAGGGAGGGAGGGAGGAAGGAAGGGAGGGAGGAAGGAAGGAAGGGAGGGAGGAAGGAAGGAAGGAAGGAAGGGAGGGAGGAAGGAAGGGAGGGAGGGAGGGAGGGAGGAAGGAAGGAAGGAAGGGAGGGAGGAAGGAAGGAAGGAAGGAAGAAGGGAGGGAGGAAGGGAGGAAGGGAGGGAGGAAGGAAGGGAGGGAGGGAGGAAGGAAGGAAGGAAGGGAGGAAGGAAGGAAGGAAGGGAGGAAGGAAGGAAGGAAGGGAGGGAGGGAGGGAGGGAGGGAGGAAGGGAGGAAGGAAGGAAGGGATGGAGGGAGGGAGGGAGGGAGGAAGGAAGGAAGGAAGGAAGGAAGGAAGGAAGGGAGGGAGGGAGGGAGGGAGGAAGGGAGGGAGGGAGGGAGGGAGGGAGGGAGGGAGGAAGGAAGGAAGGAAGGAAGGAAGGAAGGAAGGAAGGAAGGAGTACTCAGCAGTTACAATCCGTAATCAAGGTTTGCACCTGATGGGTGCCCAACTCTTCTGGGCAATTTGGAGCAAGGAAAAGGAAAGTTTTTAGGGTAAGGGGATTTCTGAGCTAAGCCTCGAAGGATGGTGAATTTTTGGCGAGTCTGGGGGAGATGAGAGGAGTCAGGGGCGTGGCCCGTTTCAGGGAACAGAGGCATTAAAGCTGCAGCGAAGCCAGGTAGCTGCAGGCGGTTTGGGGAGGCTGGAACGCAGCAGGACTGGAGAGCGTGGTGAGAGGCGACGCAGGAACGTGAAGCCAAGGCATTCCTACTTTATTTCCGAGACGTTCAAGAGTCATGGCAGAATTCTAAGCAGTTTTCATGGCATGCTTAGATTTCCCACCTTGAAAGATAAAGACTGTTGCAGGGTTTATGCTTGATCAGCGATACCGCTCTCCCCCTCCCAGGTTCTGGACGAGTTGAAAAAGAAAGTCAGGGAGCCAACAGGTGGAGGTCAGCTGCTTGACCGCTGAAGCGGGCCGCCGCGTGCTAAGGCTCCGAATTTGGCAGACTCGACTCCCACCACGGTCTGCCCTGGGCTGGGAAGGGCTCTTCCTGCCAGGGCAGAGCAGATGAGCCTGCAGCGTTTGCCCCGAAGAGAACGGGAGAAGGTGAGGGATGGCCAAAGTGTGACCAACCCTCTTCTTCCAAGGTCTTAACTGAGAGGAGGCTGTCACTTCCCATAAAAGGAAACCACATTCCCTGGATTTTTCTTTTTTCTTTTAACACATCGATCTTAACCGTTTAGCCTGTGATCAGTGAGGTGTGTCTCTGAGCCTCGGCGGGAGAAGAACACCCTGCTGCCATCTTCGTGATGCTGCCGCCCCGAAGTACCACACGCTGCTCTGGGGAGCGAGGGGCCTGAGACCGCTGGTTCATGCCCTGGAAGGCTTGATGTCCAGCTGGAAGCGGGCATTATTGACATTTAACTGCAAAGTGACTATGTATCCCATACTGAGACTTCATTTTCCGGTCTGTTTCTCACCCCTGGTTATATCCAGCTGTGTTGTTCAGTACTGCTCGCCAAGAGGCTTTGCCCATGTGACCAAATGACTTCATAAACTTATTCTAATAATAAAAAGGCAACAGTTACGCCAAGGATTTGAGTATTAGGTCCTTCTAAGTTTCAAATGCTGAAGGAAAAATGAAAATACATGAACTCTTCTTGCAAGACCAAAGGAATGGAAGTCCACAATGAAATTTTCTTGCCCTCGTGAATTAAAAGTCTGAGGATATGCTGCTGCCATCTCCGTCCCATCGCCTGCATCGGAGCCAAGCTCTCGGTGGCACAGTGTGGTCAGGAGATGGGTTACGTGAAGGGAGGGTTGAGCAAATACGTCCGTGCATCAAGCATCGTAGGAGCCAGCCTCCTCACCGCCAGAGAAAGTGTTATGCTATAGAAAGGAGACAGGCCATAATAAGCACCATGGCGTTGGATTGGAATTGAAGGTGCTGGTGTGAATTCATGGTCTTTAGATGTTGATACTATATTAGTCAGGATTCTCCAGAGAAACAGAACCAGTGTGTGTAGAGAGAAAGAGAAGAAGAGAGAGGTTGATTTTAAGGAAGTGGAGCACTCGACTGTGGGGGCCGGCCAGCCCCAAATCTGCAAGGTAGGCTAGCAGGCCAGAGATTCGGGAAAGAGTTGGTGTTACAGTTCGGGTCCAAAAACAGTCTACTGACCAGATTCCCTCTTCCCTGGGGCCTCAGTCTTTCTCTGAAGACCCTCAACTGATTGGATGAGGCCCACCCACATTTTGGAGGGTAATCTGATTTACTCGGTCTATCATGTTAATATTAATCTCACCTAAAAAATACTTCCACAGCAACATCTAGACTGGTGTTTGACCAGATCTCTGGGGACTGGAAGAGAAAGCCAGTTTCAACCCCTCTTCTCCAGTGCAGAATACCACATCCAAGCATCCAAGCGAGGCCACGGTGGGGAAGACAGGAGCCTGGATGGAGAAGATTAGGCTGGAATGAGACTTGGGGCGTTTTATTCTTTGTTTTGGCTTTTGCTTTCTTCCTGTCATTCTTTCCTCTATCCAGTTTTGTTGTTGTTATTTAAAAGTTAGAAACAAGGGGCGCCTGGGTGGCTCAGTTGGTTAAGCGGCCGACTTCGGCTCAGGTCATGATCTCACAGTCTGTGAGTTCGAGCCCCGCGTCAGGCTCTGTGCTGATGGCTCAGAGCCTGGAGCCTGCATCAGATTCTGTGTCTCCCTCTCTCTCTGACCTTCCCCTGCTCACACTCTGTCTCTGTGTCTCTCAAAAATAAATTAAAATGTTAAAAAAAAAAAGTTAGAAACAAAACAAAACAAAGCAGCGGAACTTTCCTGAGGTTTTTCTAAGAGGGAAGAAATACAAGACGGGAGACCAGATTGGAGGAGTGGTGAAGAAAAGTAAAAGCGCCTTCCGCTTGTCCCCTCGCGAGGTCAGCTCATTCCATAAACATCGGTCGAACGTCGGAAACATTCCTGGAGACGAAGAGAAATGAATCCAATGTGGGCCTTACAGTTATTTTATGAAATGTCAAAAGCGAAACTTTCTGTTCTTGCAAAGAACTGCGTGCCCCTCCCTGCCCTGAAGTCAGGGGGACTGAGGCATCCTGGAGGCGGCATCTCCGCCCCATTCCTGGGGCCAAATTTTAAATGAGCATCCAGGGGTGGCTTGTCATATTATAGGGGAGACGACTTGGCTGGCTTGTCAGAAACATCTTTATTTTGGTGTTTTTTTTAATTAAAATAGGGGCGCCTGGGCGGCTCAGTCGGTTAAGCGTCAGACTTTGGCTCAGGTCATGATCTCGCAGTTGGTGGGTTCAAGCCCCATGTCGGGCTCTGTGCTGATAGCTCAGAGCCTGGAACCTGCTTTGGATTCTGTGTCTCCCTCTCTCTCTGCCCCTCCCCCACTTGCACTCTGTCTCTCTCTGTCTCTCAAAACTAAATAAAAACGTTAGAAAAAAAATTTTTTTTAAGTGAAATAAATCCAGGGGCGCCTGGGTGGCTTAGTCTTTTTGGCATCTGACTTCAGCTCAAGTCATGATCTCACGGTCTGCGAATTCAAGCCCCACATCGGGGTCTGTGCTGACAGCTCGGAGCCTGGAGCCTGCTTTGGATTCTGTGTCTCCCTCCCTTTCTGCCCCTCCCCCACTCACACTCTGTCTCTCTCTCCCTCAAAAATAAATAAACATTAAAAAAAAAGTGGGGGGGGGGCGCCTGGGTGGCTCAGTTGGTTAAGTGTCCGACTTCAGCTCAGGTCATGATCTCACTGTTTGTGGGTTCAAGCCCTGCATCGGGCTCTGTGCTGACAGCTCAGAGCCTGGAACCTGCTTCGGATTCTGTGTCTCCCCCTCTCTCTGCCCCTCCCCTGCTCACGCTCTGTCTCTCTCTCAAAAGTAAATAAACATTAAAAAATAATAATAATAAATAAAAATAACGAAAATTAAAAAATATTGTTTAAGGTAAAAGTAAAATAAATCCATCATATCCAGAGCATAAAAGTAGTGGGCAAATAAACAAATAATAAATGAAGTGACCCAAGAAAAGTGTTGACGAGATACAGGAAGAACGAGGCAGCAGCGGCGGGTAGGCGGGCAGGTGGGGTGCTAAGGCTTCCCAGAGGAGTGGCATCTGGGTTTGAATGACAAAACAGTTAGAACAATAATAAATGCTAAGGTGTGATATTTACAGGGAGCTGATTGTATCGTAGACACTGTTCAAAATGGTTTACGTGCATTATCTTATTTAATTCTCGTGGCAGTTTGGTATTGTTATTAATCCCATTTTACAGATAATAAAACTGAGGCACGGGG
Source organism: Paguma larvata (assembly GCA_030068075.1). Lineage (NCBI taxonomy): Eukaryota > Metazoa > Chordata > Mammalia > Carnivora > Viverridae > Paguma > Paguma larvata. The sequence continues at coordinate 116,596,300 of CM057828.1, forward strand.
CACAGGCACAAAGCTCCTAATTGACAGAGCTGGTTTGCCGACACAGGCTGTCCACTCTACACAACCAGCCTTGTTCTTGAAAGTCACTCAATTTAAAAAGCTGATGTTATTAGGGCGCCTGGCGGGCTTAGTCGGTTGGGCATCCAACTTTGGCTCAGGTCATGACCTCACAGTTTGTGAGTTCAAGCCCCGCATCGGGCTCTGTATTGTTAGCTCAGAGCCTGCTTTGGATTCTCTCTCTCTCTCTGCCCCTCCCCCTCTCAAAAATAAATAAAAAATAAAACATTAAATAAAAAAGCTGGTATTGTCATATCGATTTTTCTGCCTTCACTCTTTTTCATTGCGCTGCATATACGTATGCCGATTTTTCCGTTAGCGCTGTGCAGGCCGTGTTAGCGTTCTGTTCTTAGCTTGATTCTTAATTCTACCGTGATATATTATTCTCCTCAGGTGCCTGGAGTTCATCGTACATTATAGAACAATTGTAGTTTGTAAATCTAACTCTGAAATATAACATTAAGTGTATTAGTGGATATGATTAGGTTTTGCTGTCTTTCCTGTTTGTGCATGTGCTCAAAAATATGAGCAGAGAACAAATAATAACAATAAAATAATTCTGTAATTCTCCAAAGAGTCCAAAATGAACAATACGATTTTACACATCAGGGTTGAAAATGAGGTTTTCACGTGCTAGAAATAAGACACGGCATTCATGTTTTAAACATGTCTTCCCTGTTTGGTTCTGTGATACAGTTCTTCCTGACTGTAAACAGGGAAGCACTTAAATGCCCAAAACAGGCCGTCAAGAAATGGATGCTTCTCTTGTTGGGACGAGAAGTGGGTGTTGTATGGAAACCAATTTGACAATAAATTATTAGAAAATCCAAAATAAAATAAAATAAAATAACTGAAAAAAAATGGGTGATTCTATGCTAACAAATGGAAACAGGAAAAGTAATCAAAAACACTGATCAATAATTTGATCGATGGAAGTTCTAAAACTATTTTGAGTTCTCAGTAAAAGGGCGTATAATTAGAATCGAGTATTTTCAAAACATAAAGCATAAACAGCTAATATCATATGAAAGAAATTCACTTTGAATGGTGATCAAAACATGCTAACTAAGGGGCCTCTAGCTGGTTCAGTCCGTAGAGCATGTACCTCTAGATCTCGGGGTTGTAGGTTCAAGTCCCCAATTGGGTGTGGAGATTACTTTTTCAAAAAAAGAAGCCAACATGATGATTAATATAAAAATAAATACCATGTTCATATATGCCATAGTAAGACTCAGAAAAATAACAATATACGATGGTTCTGAGAATGCAGTAAGGCAAGCATCCTCATCCTGAAGGTAGAATATAAACTGAACAATCTTTTTGAAAAGAAATTTATAAAATGAGGCAAGGCCGTTAACACATTCATATGCTGTGACCAGGAATCCTACTTCTAAGGATCTATGGCAAGAAAAAAAAAAAAATCAGACATGCAGACAGAGATATACTGTATTAAGATTTGGTATAATGGAAAACTGACAAATATATGTTATGATGATGACATAAATTACGGCATTTCTATAGAGCAGAATGTTATGGAACCATCAATAATTACATTTATGGAAAATGTTAGTGACATGGGAAATGCCCATGGTGTTAAGTCAAATGAATTAAAATAGGGGCAACACCATTTATGATACATGGTCCCAACTCATATAGAAATTCATTTCAAACCAAGTCAAGAGTTTATTTTTGATTTAATTTCTTTTCAATTAGTGTTATCCCAAAACAGCGGATGGGGCGCCTGAGCTGCTCAGTCGGTTGAGCGTCTGATTTCAGCCTGGGTCATAACCTACAATTCAAGCCCCCCTCAGGCTCTGTGCTGACATCCGGAGCCCCCTTGGAATTCTCTGTCTCCCTCTCTCTCTGCTTCTCCTCTGGGCTCTCTCTCTCTTTCAAAATAAAGAAATAAACTTAAAACAACAAACACACACACAAAAAACAGCTTATTCAATTTTTTTAAGAAAAGCCAGGGGCGCCTGGGTGGCTCAGTTGGTTAAGCGGCTGACTTCGGCTCAGGTCATGATCTCATGGTCTGTGAGTTCGAGCCCCGTGTTGGGCTCTATGCTGACAGCTTGGAGCCTGGAGCCTGCTTCAGATTCTGTGTCTCCCTCTGTCTCTGCCCTTCCCCTGCTCATACTCTGTCTCTAAGTCTCTCGAAAATAAAGAAATGTTAAAAAAAAAAAGAAGAAAAGCCAAAACATAGCCATCTTGTCATGCAGAGAGAAAGGAATGATGCGTTAGAATTATATAATTTTATCATGCACATAAACCCTGAGATTACTTTCTTATACCTAATGGTTCATCATCCACAGCTCTGCATGGAAAAAAAATCCACTGTGATCCATATGCGTCTGTGCTGGTCTCAGTCTCCTAATTTTTCGAATGAAGCCTCCTCTGTCTAGATTAACGGTCTGAAATCTTTCTGTGGAAAAAAGAAAAAGAATGGTGTTTCTCTCCACACCCTCCTTACCAAACCACATATTCAGATGTTCGCTGCTTCCTTTCTTTTTTTTTTTAATTTTTTAACGTTGGTTTTTATTTTTTTGAGAGACATAGAGACAGAGTGTGAGCAAGGGAAGGGTAGAGAGAGAGGGGGACATAGAATCTGAAGCAGGCTCCAGGCTCTGAGCCATCAGCACAGAGCCTGATGCGGGGCTCGAACTCACAGACTGTGAGATCACGACCTGAGCTGAAGTTGGCCGCCTAACCAACTGAGCCACCCAGGCGCCCCCCGCTGCTTCCTTTCTAGGGGAAGGTTGAAGTAGGGCGTCCCAACACGATGTGAATTGACAGCTGAGGTTTGGTGTTATTACTTGCACGGTCAGTGCAGTCAGCGTACCGCATTATGGTTTGTGTTTATAGGATAATGATGTACTCTATTCTATAGCACTTTGGCGTATTATTCAATATCAATATAGTTACTTACTGAAAATTGCGTGCAAGTTATAAAAATAACTCACAGATGGTGGCTCTTAACTCACAAGATCGGTTCTGGCGATGCTCGCTTGCTGTCTGATTTTTAATGATGCTTTTCTCCCTAGCAATACTTTCAGGAGGAAGAAGAGACTTTTGTGCAAGAAACGACAACCATCAAAATGAGTATTTTGTTAAAAAGACTGAAGGAGAGAGAAGAAGTTATTAAGGAGTTAAGAGAAGCACTACGTCAGTATGAAGAGTCTGGAGTTCAAAACCTTGTAAGTTTCAAAACAATGAATAATTGACTTTAATATATGTAAATAAAGCTATAACTTTCCACGAGTTTGGGATAAGAATAAAGGAAATACGGGTGGTATATCTTGGGCATCTGCCCACAACATCAGCCAGCAAGCTAGCCTTTTTCTGCTCAATGGCATATTCCAGAAAATCCGTAATAGTTACAAGGAGGAGCAATTTTTATTTATAATGGAAATAAAATAACCTATCTCCCACTGCAAAAATGTTCCTACTCTTGAAGAGCATGTAAATATTTTTGTGTTAATTTTGAAGACTCCAGCCCCGTTTTGCTGGTCAGATAGTTTGAAAGACACAAAGCAGTCTCCCCAAGTCAGGCTTCCAACAAGCCCCTTGGAACTAAAGAACTTTCAAGGAAACATCTGGGTGGGTTTTCCCTCAGTTCTCCTTGTGGCAAAGGGAGTCAGGAGCCGGTTTACTACCTAAGCAGAGGACTGGTGGGAACAGAAATGGAAAGAGAGAGAAAGGAGAGGCTAACCACCTGTCAAGGAGGAGAATTTTCAGGGATCTGGAAAGTGCAGACACCGAGGGTGAGTTCATTTTCACCTCAAGTCAGCTGTGAGCCAGAGGCTGTAGCCGATGGCAGTTCAGAGCCATAGAGGGGTTTTTATTAATACAGTCTAAGAACAAGAAGCTGATTGTTTGAGTAGGAGAAGTTCGCAGAGGCCAGAAGAAGAATAACAATCTTTTGAATATCAACAGGCAGCCACCCCCACGTGCCTCATCAGTGGTATCTTATCTTGTAGCTAAGTTTACAGAGGCGGAAGCAGAGACAGGGTGGTTAAGTTACTTCCCCCAGGCATATGGCTGGTAAATAGTGAGGATAGCATAGGAACCAAGGTCCAACTGAAGCCAAAGCCCACGAAAGTGGAGCTTAACGCTCTACGGTGATATGTAAAGTTGTACTTTTCAAAATTAATTAATATGTATACATAAAATAGACTATTATCATAATATATTAGTATAATGTACTAGTATATTAATACATATGTATACATATACATGCAAATATTGACCCACCCATATATATACACAGAAAGGTCTGAGAAGTCAGGTATCGAGATGTTAACACTAGGATGAAATACTTGCTCATTGCTCGTCCCTTTAAGTGCAGTCTATAATTTACCTAAATCCCACACTAGTATTCTTATTTAAAACTCCAGGTTTAGAATAAAGAATTGAACTTGTGTCATTCTAAAGGATTTTGTTCACTAATTGGTGAAGGCCTGTTTGCTTTGTATAATCTATTAGAATTCTTTATGTTCTAAAAAAATCCCTGAGTATCTTCCAAGCAATGTATTATGAAGTGTTATTAGCATAGATCTCAAGAAACCGAATACTAATTCTTGTTACATATTCTGATTGCTTTGGGGGAGGCATAGCCAGTTCCTGCATTTACTTTAACCTTTTCCTGCATCTAAATCTAGTCTTTTTAATTAATTGATTTTTAATGTTTATTTATTTTTGAGAGAGACAGAGTGTGAACAGAGAGGGGCAGAGAGAGAGGGAGACGCAGAATCCGAAGCAGGCTCCAGGCTCTGAGCTGTCAGGACAGAGCCTGATGCAGGGCTCGAACTCACGAACCATGAGATCATGACCTGAGCCAAAGTTAGATGTTTAACCAACTGAGCCACCCAAATGTCCCCAGTCTTATTTTTTCGGAGATAATAATTTAATAGAAAAGACTAAATAACTTTAATAGTATTGGCTTTTAATCCTGCCTTGGTCAAAGATATCCAGCATAGGTTGGCAAGGTGATTTTGAACCATGTATTTCCCATTTGTGAAGTGCAAAGTGATACCCGCCTAGCTAAAAGAGAGTTCCAAGAAGGATACCTGTTGTACTGACTGTGAATTGCTTTGGGTTCTTTGAAAAAAGGTGAGTGTACAAATTCTAATTTTCATTAAGAGGAAATACACAAGCCCTTAGGACAGTCTGGTTTACATTTGGGGAAATGCACTGAACAGATCTCAGAACTGTCCCAATTTGGTAATTGAGCTCCTTACACTAAAACATGAGGTGTGTTGTAATGTTTACACCTGTAAGTGTTCTCTACCTGTTAACTGGTCTTTCCGATGCCCTGAGGAAAAGAAGGGGGATAAGGATGGGTGGTGGTGGCTCTGCCGGGAAGGGAAATGGAAGGCTCCGCCCTGTGCTTGTACAAACAGGTGTTCCCTGGCTCAGGATGGCGTCCGGAGTCCCCGGGTTATTCCACTATAATTTGTCCCCAGGGAGACCACCTCACGATTGCTGTAAACACCCTAAGATCTGAGGAAGGTGAGATACTCCTGATTAACTAGATGTGTATACATTTCTCCCAGCTTCTTACGACTCCAACAAAATGTGTTGTCCTGGTCTCCCTGAGGGCCACGTAGGGCAGTCAGTAGTAGTGCACCTTTCAGGAACAGGGACATGAATGCCACAAAACAGATCATGATTTATATAAAATAAACCTATGGAGAATACCCCCCCTTTTTAATCCTCTAACAATAAGACTTCATAAACCTCCATCCACTTACCTGCTAGATCTTTTTTTCACTTGTAATTTCATCTTATGCAACTGCTCCCCCTGGTGGCATCAAGAAGCTTAAGACACGGGGCTTCTGAAATCCGATTTGGAAAACCGAATTTGGAGAACCAATTGGGAAATTTCAAAGTAGCAGTGGAGACCACTTGAAAAAAAAAACAAACTTGAAACAAGCAAGCTGAATAAGCAATAGGGAAACACTCTATTTTATCTAATTTATCCTTACCAGCAGGCAAATTACGTAAATAGCTGTATAGTTAATAAGTAGCCCTAATATCTCTCTAGGACTGTTGAGAAAAATCTGATAAGAATGCAATCGCAAAGGGAAAGTTTAATAAAAGCCTGCCTTAAATCATATTTCTAACAAAACGGAAATCAGGAAAGGGCACTCTTCAACTTTTCGAAGCCTCCTCTTTCTGGATCAGAACTTCCTGGATGTTGAATATTCCTCCGAGCAACTTCATTCAAGGGCTGAACATCGTTTCCAGTTTCGGGCGTCATGACTTACTGAATGCTGCTGTAGTTATCAGGATGTCCCGCTGTAATTGACAAATCCCCGTGAGGATGGCTAGAGAGGGCTAGCCCGAGTGCGTGTACACGTATGCGTGCGTCTGCCTGCAAACACGCATGTGTGTTTCGATTGCTGTAATTAGCCATCGTTTTCAAAAGACTTCATCTTTTTCTTACCTTAACACGATGAGCTGCGCAACCATCACCCTTGCACCCCCCCCACAAGTGGAACACGACTGCTCGTTGCTGACAGCGCTGAAACAGAGCTGTCATTCAAGAGTCACAGCTCTGCAGGGCTGCACCACCCCGGCGTGCCGCTTTCCTGGTTGTCACTCACTGGGAGAGCACCTGCTCTTCTCCGTGACTGTCATGCACCACGGGCACGCCTCAGAACTCCACGACGCGTCCCGGCCTCAAATTGAGATGTCCAACTACTCTACGCGGAGCCTGCAGAATTGAGACGCGAACGTGGCAGAAGGAAGACTGCCGAGAGGCACAGGCGGGGCTCCGAACAGAACTCCTCAGACTTCATTGTGCAGAGGGATCCCCCGCAGCTCCTGTTAAGATCCAGATTCTGACAGTAGGTCCGGGCTGGGTCCTGAGAGTCTGCGTTTCCCATACGCTGCTGAGCGATGCTGACGTCCCCAGGCTGCGGACGAGACTTTGAGAAGCAAGGCTCTCTGGTATATCCCAGTCCTCAGACATGCTTCTTGCCGGGTCTGTTTAGGGTTCTGAAACCCGGCAGCAGTGATTCCATTCCGCACATCTTGTGAGTGTTCACCAGAGAAGCAGCGTGTAAGCCACGGCCTGAAGTCGTAATTTTCACGTGATAGACAAACTTTACATCGGCGAGTTCCTTTATCAATTTAAAACCCCAGAATGATGGTGGATCGCACACAGTCTCTCCTCAGCTACAATGCAGCTTTAAATAGCTCCACCTAGTTAACCACCTTTTAACGATCTCCGTCCTTTTCAACCTTGGTTTATTAAATATGGTTTATTTTAAAGAAGTCTTGTGGTTTAAAGAAGTCAAAGCTCGTGGTGTGGGCAGATGGTAGGAGGAACCCCACCACAAAATCTGCCACTCAGAGTGTAACAGATGACCGTAGCAGCCCCGAACTATCCCTTTGTTCCTTTTGCTAATGAGTGTCCTCATTGCTGTGGGAGTCTGAATAGTTAATGACGTGCAGTTCCTGCAGCTGACAGATGGTGGGGACAGAGCTACAGATTAACCTCAAGAGAACGAGGGGCTGCCCATGGCTATGAAGAGGGAAACCATTTGAACGTGTTTTCCTTGCTTCCTGCTTTTATGTGAGAGTTTTAGAAAACACGTCTAAATATTAGTTGCTATCCCTTATAAACTGTGTACTTTGTGTGATTAATTCAAATAGTTCTTGTATAGCTTATGACAATGGGGCTCATGTAGCCACTGTGGGTATTCATACCCTGCCAGTTAGGAAACCTTTGCTTAACCCTTCCAAGACAAATGTTTGTTTGTTTGTTTATTTGTTTAAAAAGCCCTTTTAGTCTATAAGTACATTCTGTGACGGCTTCAAATTGAACACGTGGGACTAGAAATTAATGGCCGGGATTCCTCCTTTATTAAGAAAACAGTGTTGTTTGTTAACTATTAGATTTGTTAGCTCTCATTCATTAAGAATGACTTGGGCTCAGATAATTTAAATGAAATGGCGAATCAAAATCATGAAGATTTGTATTGGGCTTAGTGCAAAACTTAACATCGTGTTGAAAATGAACTCTCCCAGAACCAACCTCTTGGTAGGTGGCTTGTTACTTTTTAAGGGCTTACAAAATGCACTGCAAAAATCGTAGCCACTTCTTTTTCTTTTTGAGCCATTATGGCCACAGAGACGAATATTTTAATAAATGACTTTCAGGTATCTCTGAAGTTGAAGAAAAATACGATTCGAAAGGGAAGCGGTATATCGGGAGGAGTGATTTTGTTTTTGAGGAAAGATTTTATTTTCATGTGTTAGCAGTCATGGCATGGCCGCAGAAAGAATAGACTATCATTCATCTGAAGATGGCCTTTAAAGTTCAAAAGTATTCTGTCATCTAGATGAATTTCGAAGCGAGGCGTGTAGAGCCTTCTATCTCTTTTCGCATAAAAACGTAATGACTTTTAAGCATACTCCTTAAGATTTTGAGATTGCATAATATTTTACCACCATGAGATATAAAGTTCTCCACCAGCTTCCCCAATCCATTACATCTTAATTTAAAAGAAAATGCGTGGCGGTACAATCTAGACAGCCATAAGCGAGGATATTCAGATGCGTTTCAATAGCTTTGAAGCAGACAAGAAGAAGAAGAAGAAAAGAAGAGTAGCTGTCCCAATCAGCTTCTATTGCGTACGAGAAAGCCTCTCCCATAATGGACGTGGCAAGATTTAAACAAAAGACGCGCATAATAAAAATGTAAATGAGTTTGCTTTACTAAAACTATAACTTTAAAGTCTTTTGTTGTAAGTTATCCTGCAACCTTCTTACAAGGTAATCACTGTTTGCATAGAGATTTAAGCCCAAGTCTTCAATAGCATTAAACGCCTGCACGGTCCCCGGGTGACAGGCATGCAAAGCCATGTTAATGTTCAGAATATGAATTGCCTCTGGGTGGCTCCTCCACCCAGCAGAAAACCAACTGTGTGGATATCCGTGCGCCTGATGGACTCCATGCGGCTCCCAGCCTGAAAACGTCACCGCTTTGACATGTGATGTGCTCTTCATGACACCGGCAGCGCCGACACTGGGAAGTGCCACAAAGGCGACAAGCCCCCCTCCTTAGCCGTGCACTTTGCGACCCCCTGGCGATGCCCGTCCCGGTCTCCCCAGTCTGCCTAGTTACAGGCGGACAGCACTTCAGACACACACAGAGGGAAGTGTGGGTGGAGGGGCCCCAGCTGCCTCCCCGGACGCAGCCTCCGTAATGAATTGACCTGAATGATGAGGGCGCGCAAACAGTGTGATATGCATTATTCCCGTCAATAAAATGCCCCCATGTGCTGGGGTCTTTGTACGGAATGTACTGCGGCCTTTCTTCCAGCCAGCTCTATTTAATCTCCTTCCTTTTTCCTATTCATATTATAAGTGCGTAATAGAATTCAGAAAATTATATGATAGCTCTTCTGTATCTGTATTGTCTCGTGTTGCATATTTAAATCCTTGGCTCTCTGCTGAGACATACGGGATGCCCCATCTTTCAGGACCCTTTTGCCAGAGAGACCGCTCTGGAAAGAGAGAATTTGGAGTACAAACTGGAAAACGAGAGACTGGTTCAAATCATTTCAGAACTCGAAGAAGCAATCCGACTGAATCTAAGGGAAAATTCCGTATTAGGTAACATTTTACAGTCATTCTGGAGAAAAACCTATGCACTGGGCACTTCCTAAAATCCAGAGCTCTGTGGGTCGTTACCAAGCATACATTTGCTCTGTTATTTACATTTGCAAGATGTGTTTTCAGATTCTGGTTTTCACGGAAGGTGGCATTCCTCGCTGGGGACAGAGGATTGGTTTTTGTGCTTATGTTCTTGAGCCGGGCCATCCTCACTCGGGGTGGGTTGTGGCCCCCTAAGGCAAGCACTGACCTTTGAAACCTGTGCTTAGCACCGCTCTGTTGCAATTAGAAATTCTATAGACAGAAACTTTGGCTGATTTCTGTTTCATATGATCGATTGATTATCTACAAGTTAGAACCTTTAAAGACTTAGGCACGCAGATTGGGGGATGCTTTGTGGGGAAACAGAGTCCTTTGGGGGAAAATAGGCTACTACTTGCTGTGGAATTAGCTGCAGCTTTGGATACAAATCTAAAGTACAGATTTCCCTGCGTGTGCTTTATATCCCTCCCTTTTTTTTACGTACCATAAACGTTGATAAAAGTCGAGTTCAAATCACCAAAGTTAAAGTGTTTTGAAGTAGTTTTTCCCTTACTGTTATCTTGGTATGTATGTTAATTATATAGCGTTCCCCCTAACCTGCGGTTATGAAAAGAATGATAAGCTATAAAAAAAACCAACAACCCTTACAGCACAACATTGATAAAATCAGAGATATTTCAATACTCCTCGAATAGAAATTATGCCTTGCCAGTGTCATTTCATTTCCCTCTGATGTGGGGTAATACCACCTTTTCAGGTTCTGGTGCTTCTTACTGTGTCCTAAAGTGCCACCTGCCAAAGCGCTTGGTATTGGCTGCGGCTAACAGCAAAAATGTCCCTTGCTAGTATTGACGAAAAGCTTTCAGCCCTCAGCCACGCTTGGATCTTGAACTTAGTTCTTAAGCCCTATCTGACCAGCCGTCTGAACAGCAGGAAGAAGGCTGTCAACGTCAAGGGCAGTAGTGAAGGTCACAGTCCTGCTAGGGCTTGAGTCCACCGTGCCTGCCAGCCGCCGTGCGGCCTGCCCTGAAGCAGGGAGCTTGAATACAGGGCCGTGAGCTTGTAATTTCATGCTTGGCCTCTCTCTCCTTTTGTTTACAGAAGATGAAATTATAACTCTGAAAGAGATAGCAGCAAAGGATCATAAGACTATTCAAAAGGTACTGTAACTTTTTACATCGACGAATGACTCTGTTTCACGGAAATATCAGCACAGTCGGTGAAATAATACTGTGCCCCGCTCGTCTTGAGGTATAGAGAAAAACCGATTTCTGTATTTCGTCTCTCCTGTTGTTTGGGCAGGGTCTCCGGTAAGAAGTCAGTATTCCATCTTGAAAACGAACTAATGTCCAGAGACTTCTTTTCTTTGGGATAGTTGAGTGTTTACCTTGTCGACTGTAAGGAATTAATAAGTAATAGGACAAGGAGGTCCCCAGATATGCCTGTGGACAAATTCTATTGTTAATAATGCACAATCTTATTTTCAGCCCTCCTGTTCGTCTTTTCTGTGTGTGCGTGAACCGGGCTTACGTTGTGCAGGAAATCTGTGTTTAGAATAGGGAATTCTTTTGGTATCACCAAGGTCAAGATCCCCTAGAACATCCAACGGCCCAGGACCACAGCGGTTGGGAGATGTTTTCTCTGGTAACTGAACCCATCACGGACTTTCAGAGTGAGTTCATTTTCTACCACTTCAGCTGATTTGCAGTGGTGACCGTTCGAGTCCCATCCATACAGAGAAAACAACAGAGTTTGTGGACAGACAAGTTTAACTTTCTTGGCATCAATGTCTACGATTGAAAATGAAGTCTCAGCTTTCTAGAGTCAAGGGACAGTTTATTCAAGACCTACAAGGAACCAGTCACAGGTTTATTCAAATGTTTCTAAAACTGTCCAATCTGTACCGTCACTGGTAGAAATGAATTGTGTAGGCTTACTATTCTCTGTGAGGAGCACAAAAAATTCAGGCAAAAAATCTGACTGTTACGCCACCAATTAGAAAGAAACATGCCCCTTCAAATGACTAGTTACACCCTCTGTGAGCTTAAATATTTCAGTTAAATCCTTCTTCAGCTTCCTTAAATCTTCACTGTCCAGAGGTAGCCCCATGGGGCTATTTGAACACATGAATCGTGTCTAGTGCAACTGAAGGACTCAATTTTTAATTCTATCTCATTTTAATTTTTTAAATTTAAATTTTAAAAGTGATATTTGTTTCAGTGTATTGGAAAACCTTTATGTATATTTTAAATAACTTGGTATGGGAATCTACTGTTTCTTCTGTACATTTTATGCAGTCTAAAGACTGCTCAGGTATTCTCAATGAGATTTTAGCCCCCAAATGGAGATTCGCTCTATGCAAAAAGTACACACTGGGTTTCAAAGACTTAGTAGAAGTGAAATATCTCAGCACTGGTTCTTAATATTAATTATTACACACTGGGATGATAATTTTCCGGATAGATATTTGGATAAATAGAATTTATTATTAAAAGTGATTTCACCTATGTCTCTTACCTTTTCTGACAAGGCCACCATAAAATTTAAAATTGCGTATGTATTTACAGCATATGTGTAATTCACAGCTCTCTTCTAGACAAATATAGCAGATGTCTAATCTGTGTCATCATTTTCTTAACTTTTTAAAAAAGTTTTATTTATTTATTTTTGAGAGAGAGAGAGAGAGAGAGAGAGAGAGGGAGAGAATCTCAAGCAGGCTCTGCACTGTCAGCACAGAACTTGAGGTGGGGCTTGATCGCACGAACCGTGAGATCATGACCTGAGCCGAAAACAAAAATTGGACACTTAACTGACCAGGCCACCCAGGAGCCCCTGTTTGATCGTTTTTTAAGTCTTGCCTTTTTCTTATTATATGTACCAAATCTCCACAGAAACATTGAATATAGGCACAATTTGGTATTGAGCAGAAAGAAGCTAGAATCGTGGCTTCCTCTTCCATTTCTGCCACTATAGTCCCTTGGGCCAGTGTCTTATCTTTCTTCCTGCCTCTCATAGCTTACTGTGTGGACAGAATGAGACCGTGTACACCAGAGTGCTTTGTCACCTGGAAAGCATTCCAGGAGCCGTGGAACCAGTGAGAGCTGATATTTACTGGTTTGGTTTCCAATATCCTCCATGTAATCAATCAATTCAGCAATGTTTATTCGATGCCTTTTAGTGCCAGGCACCATGCTACTGCTGAGATACAAAAATTACACACACACACACACATACACACACACACACTCTCACACACCCTCCCTGCTGTGGAGCAGATTAAGTCTAGAGCAGGAGACAAAAACCCTTGGAATGTATGGTAATAGAATAGAATAAAAGTATGTACATAGAGAAGAGATGTCTAGCTTTACTCGCAAGGTTCTAGAAAGGCTTCTCAAAGAGTTCCACACCTATCTCACCGTCTTTCACTCGAGTTGATCTTTCCAGGCAGGTCGGAGGGGGGAGGAGCTGGACACAGAGTGTGAATGCCTAAAGCGTGAGATACACTTGTGGGCTTGTTTGTGATTTGGTGTGGCTAAAGTATGAGGTAGGAATCTGGCAAGCTATGTGCTGAGAATTTGTGTTGGGGCAAGGAGAGGGGGAAGTCTGGGGTACGGGGTAAGCAGTTCAGAAGCCTCTGGATAAGATACGCGTTTTCTTTTTTAGCCCTGGATGCAATTAGAAACAAGTTGAAAATGGCCTGTATCCGGGTAGGGCTGACCTCTTGCCATCTCTCGGGGCTTAAAGCACTGTCTAGTATGATATTCAGTAACTTTTACGTTTAAATTCCAATAATCTAATAACAACCAAATCGAATCTATACTCCAGCTGTGGTCATAATACAAATCTCCTTCTGGGAAGGAGTCAGACCAGGAGCAGGCAGACATTACCACCCGGGGTGTAATCAGCATCAGGACACAGGGCCGCACGGATCGCGTCCAGCACGTGAGGAAGCCCAGTGTGGATTGTAAGCAATCTGAGAAGGTTGGACAAAGGACACTGAGTTGACTCCTAGAAGAGAGGTTCTAGTAAGCCAGGAAAGGGATAGGGGAAGTGGGAAGCGTCAGAAACATGCGGAAGGGAAGTAAGTGCACGCAGTCTGCTGTAGCTGAAAGGTATGTGAGAGCGAGGGGTGGGAAGGAGCAGGGCACATGGTAGACAATTATTATTCATGCCAAGGGGTCTGAATTGCCTTCTGAGTGCACTGGGAAGCCTTAAACGTTGGGAAGGATTGGATTAATCGGATTTCTTTGTTTCAGAAAGAAAATGAGTGGGAGGGAGGAAAATCCAGAGCCAGAGAGACCAGTTAAGAGGTTCCTTGGACAAACCAGGGAAACTAGAATCTGAAACAGAAAGAGGACAGTGACACTGGGGGTGATTGGGAGGGATGAATTCAAGACATGATTCGGCAGTAAAAGCTTTGGTCATTGATAAGGTTGAAGGACGGTCGGAGAGTTAAGGAGCCAGAGAAGTTAAGGCTGGAGAGCGTTCAAATGAAAATGAGGACAGGCAGAGGGAGAAGCCAGAGAGGGGAAATCACGGAACCCAAGCAAGAGAGTTTCCTTCGCAGGGTGTCATGCTGCCAGGTGCGTTAAAGGCTAAAAAGGGAAGAAGAGGCAATTAGCCTGGCAACAGGGATGCTGGTAATATTAATGAGAGTAATCTCACTGGAACAGTGGGAGCAGTTGAGAAGTGGGGTGAATGCCGAAATGGAGACAGTGGGCATGGGCAACTCTCTAGAAGTTTGGCTGTGGATGGCCAGCAAGGGGTAGGGGAGTAGTTGGATGGGGACATGAGGCTGAGGGAGGAATTTTTTTAAAGAAGAAACTGGAGTATTTTTTAAACGATGTCAATGGAAAGAAGAATGAGAGAGTGGACAAATGGCAGAAGAGATCATTGATGAAGAGTGCTCTAAAGAGGGCAGGAAGGGTTGGGGTTAATGGCCTTGATGTTTGTGGTAATGGCACCCATTGGAAACTTGGTGGCCCTTCTTTTCAGGCCAACGTAATACATCTTAATACATCTTTTCCTTTCCTTCCACTTCATTCCTTTACTTTCCCTAAACCTGCTGTCCAGCCTCCCACCTCTCAACTACACCACTGAGTCACCTTCCGAGCCTCCTGGCTAGCCAGTCCCCACTGTTCTCCAGCCCTGCTCCGGTGGAGATGGGTCCATCCTTGCCTGTCGGTGGCATTGCTAGAGTCTGGGGTTTTAACCCAGAATAGCCACGCCCTCCACCTGCCTATCATTTCACTTGGATCTAATTAGCACCCTTTCTTACTGCCCCCTCCAGGTCTTCCAGTCTCCACTACTTTTCTCAATTCCCTTATTCTCTCCCTCCGTGCTACTTCCTAATTCACCGAGAACATGGCTGACATTTGGAGTTTTTCCCCCTTACTCTGTTACATTTACTCTTTTTCATCAGAAGGACAATCTTTGCCCTGATTCATCCTTCCATCTATTCCCCAACTCGTCTCTACATCCCTCCTCTTGTGGAACTTTCTTCATCAGCCCCTTTCTCTCTAATGCCTTTAAAAATTTCCCTCTAGCCTACAGATGTAGTGACACCATTGTCTTGGGGGTGTCCTTTGACCCTAATCACCCCCAAGCCATAGACATTTACTGTACTTCAAATATTATTTAAAGGAAACCTGTATTTACCAGTCCCTTTTTCATTATCCCAATGCTAGTTTTTCCTGTGGGTAAGGTCATAGTGAGATTGGAAGTATATTGCTTCCAGTCCTTTTTAGGCTTTTTCCTTCCTGAATTTTCTGCTGCAAATGATAGGATTACTAATCCCCCATGTCATAGATGCCTTCTGCAGCAATGCTTGCTTCTGATCCTTCACACACTTCTTCACCCCCTCCTAAGCAAGATCTGTCAGTGACTTCTCCTCCTCCATTTTCCACTTGAACGCTATTCTTGGGAATTTTATTTATCCTTGGTCTTCATTTTCTCTCTAGCTGACCTCAGACTCCTCCATAACTGTTTACCAGTGACTTTCAAACTTCCTTTCCTGCTTCATAATTTCCGTGAATACCACAGCCATAGTTTCAACTCTGTTCTCATCCTTAATTTCAACATTACATGCACGTTGATAGTCCCTGTCCACTCCCTATGGTAATTAGAAGCTCCCTCTGTGGCCCCATATACCTGGGACTATTTGCCTCCTTAAGGTCAGGAAGCATCTCGTTTATATTTATGTTCTTAGTCATCAGCCCTAAAAAATATTTGCTGAAAAAATGCTCTACATGTTCCTCAAACCCAGTGTCAGAACTTGAACTCATTATCCCTTGAATCTAGACTCCCTGTGTTCCCCTGTTTAAATGAATGATGTTGTCATTGATCCAAAAGAACAGATGACAAATCTAGGGCCATTCTCTGCTCTCTCCTTTATACTTTATATCCAGCTGGTGGTTCAGTCTGTACCTTTTCCTTCCAAAATGTATCTTGAATCTCCTTTCTCTGTCACAACATTGCTCTGGACTTGGTTGAGGCTCTCATTTCCATAGATTCGAACTTCACTTTCCTGTATTCGCCCTCATCCCTTTTCAAATCCAGCTTTCACGCTCTGCCATAGTTTTCCTCACACTCTAATCATATATGCTAAAACCTTCAATGTTTTCCCGTTGCCTACAGTATAAAATCAGGTCACCCAAAAATTTACTGGGGGATTTTCATGTGCTGGGAATGCCCAAAACACCTTCACATTTGCTGTCTCAAATTCTCTCTGGAAGAACTCTTTGAAGCAGGTTTTAGTATCTTAATTTCCAGACACGAAAACTAGGACTTGAAGCATAGACTTAGTTTACTCACACAGCTAGTAAGAAAAGCTTCGATTTGAGCAGACGTCTGTTCCTCCTCTCACTGTATCATCCTGCCTCCCCAACCCCCCAATTATGGCAGTCAATGCCTCTCATACTGTCACCTAACTCTCCTCCTTTCTTTCCTGACACTCCTGTCTCTCTGCATCCTGGGCCCCATGACATTAAGCTTTCCCCAACTCCTCCAGGACTCCATGCTTCTCTCCAGTTGCTGTTTCATTTGCCATCTTCTCTGCCTTTTTCCTTCTCCCACTTGTTGCATTTCTTCGTCTCCTTCAAAACCGTTGTCAAATGGTGCTTCTCTGGTTATATCTTATTATAATTATGGTTGCTGGGATATGTGGATGTTTATGCTTTTTGACCATCTGAAATTTTGATTTGTTATCATATTTTCTTATGTATTCTAGTCATTTTTTTTCCCATTGCTCTCCTGCCATAGTGTAGACACTCCGGAGGACTGGATCTGTTCTACTTCATCTCTGTACCTCCATAGATGAACACAATACCTGGCATCTAAAAGATGTTCCTTTTAGATAATATATATTAGATAAAATAATACCTGTTTATTAAATTAATGAATATATGAATTGATTGAATTAAATGGGTGTCAAACCAAGGTTTGAATTTTCTCAGTGTATATAACATACCCAAATGCAAATAATCATTTAAGGTACCAAGGCAAGGCATGGGAGTACAGCGGCCCTGCAGTGTATGCTTTTTGATGGCTATTTTCTTTTAATCTTTATTTATCTTAAGAGAGAGAGAGCAAGCATGAGCAGGGGAGGGGAAGAGAGAGAGAGAGAGAGAGAGAGAGAGAGAGAGAGAGAATCCCAAGCAGGCTCCATGCTGTCAGCACAGAGCCTGATGCAGGGCTCAAACTCATGAACTGTAAGATCATGACCTGAACCAACATCAAGAGCCTAACCAACTGAACCACCCAGGTGCCCCTTGATGGCTATTTTCATTTGGCATGAATGTACTTTGATGTGCTTATAAATATAACACAAAAATCTAAAATAAAAGAAACGGGTCCTATAAAGAGGAAAGCAAAATTGCTCTTTTCGAAAGATTATACTTGCTTTATTGTAGATTGATGTCACATTTCGTTGGGGTAGGGTAAGGAAGATTGTAAGTAATTGGCATTTTCTGTGCATAGTTTGTTTGCTTTTGTAGTAAAAATATACTGATTACATAATAATATATTATTACATGATAATCTACAGACATTAAAATTTTTAAAATCATATTAGGATCCCTTTTCTCATATTTAAAAATCAAAATACATTTTGCTGAATTGTACTGAAGAGGAATTTTAGGTGTCCTGTTCTTTTCTTTAGTGAAAATGTAATATTCTTCTTTTTCAGCTACTTGATGCTAGAGACAGATTGCTATCTGAGCTTGATTATGAAAAATCAGTAGTTCAAGAAATGGTAAGGTGGTTTACATCATTATCTAATACATTTAAAATCAGGAATTTAATTTAATCATGAAAGCTTTATTTGTAACCATTTACTATCAACTATTATTTCACCCTTGTGAATAATCTAACTGCACATAAGTGTCAACTTTTCTATTGAAGTATAATGTTATAACACAATGTTATATTAGTTTCAAGTGCACACGGTAGTGATTTCACAGACCACTCGATACATTAAGCTACGCTCACTGTAAGTGTCGTCACCATGTGATGTAATTATAAGATTGACTATACTCCCCGTGCTGTACTTTTCAACCCCGTGACTTATTTATTTTATAACCGGAAGTTTGTACCTCTTGATCCCCTTCGCCCAACTCTATAAACATTTTCGAGTGATCATTTTAAGAAAACAGTTTGATTAGTATGTGAATAAATATAACAAGTTGCCGCATTGATGAGCTTTACATAAGAAATAGTGTTACCATTTAAAGCACTGTACAAAGTTTTTGAGGTTTTTTATGGAGATTTGAAAAAAAAAAAAACAAATACGAGAGCCCAATATTTTGAAGGATTTGCTATTTTTAGTTACAAATTGCCGTAAGTGACAACAAAAAAGAGCCCAGCTAGATATTTTGGCATTCTGTGTTAGTCTCATAAGAAAACACTGCCTTTTTATGCTCTTTTAAGAGAACTTTCCAGACGGCTGCTCTTTTATTTTATCTGTTGACTACCCAGCCCCCCAGGCCCCGCCACCTCACCCCCCTGCCCCGCTTATGGTGTTGTAACTCGGCTTTCAACTGGTCACCACTAGTACGTCTTTGTTACAGTAAACTGACTGTGTTTATTATAATCAAAAATAAAACACAGCTTGACTTGCGTTCTAAATGTGCTGGAAAAGAATATGATACTGTTTAGAAGAGAAAAGGTTGTTCATAGGAAGTCAATCCCACTTCAGATATTGAAACATTTCCCTTTTTACAGCTTGTCACACTTAGTGCCAAGTCATGACTGTTTCCCTAACTCTGTTTTGTTGCTGTCAGCACCATGTGTTTTGGGTTCCTTGTCATAGAAATTAATGCCAAACAATGCTCTGGGACTACAATAAAGCCTTCTATGAAACCAACTTGGGAATGCAGGCAAGGGCAAAATTATGGTTAGCTATTCACAGAAATGGTGGGCTAATGAATACACTATTTTGGACCCTTTACTTTTTTAGATACCTGGCCTATTAAAAATCGTCTCCGTTATTTGAGTTTACTTGGTTGATTTCCTCTCTCCCCTCCCCCGCTCCTGTCATTCCTCCAAAAGCCCAGGAGTTGCTTCTGAAAACAAACTAAACGTGCACATTGTCATTAAAATCGACAGTGTTTTTATAGAATGGGGACCAAAAGTTATACTGTCAGTTTGTTGGTGGCACTAGAAATTCAACTACTTGATCATAAGAAAGTGAGTTTGTGCCAAAACGATGAACAGAACCCCTAGTTCTCCTTTGCCTCTTTATGTAAGCCGTAAGCAGTTATCCGAGGCAATTACAGTGCCCACGAGGAGCCAATCACGTTTTATTTTGTTGTTTAGAAGTTTTTTGAGCACCACGCTTGTTGCCAAGCAGCGAGATCTTGCATCACAAACCCCGCAGGGCACACGAGCCTGCGGAATGCTCAGAACTAGTTTGGGGGTTCGTGTTTTCAGTAGAGGGAGTCTGCTTAAGGTTCTTATGTCCAAGGTTTCCATGGCATACTTTTGGGCCCAGCAAGGTCACTGTTGGCGGCCCCTCCCTCCACCAGGGCATTCTGTTACCAGCTCAGAAGGGGGGTTGGCTTTGTGGCTCGTGGGCTTCCTTTGTTTCTTGCCACGGTACTTTTATCCAAGAAATGAGGATTTCTGGATTGACAATTGCCCCTAGATGGGGAAGTGGGAGAAGGTGGACTCGATGCAGAGTCATTGGTAGAAATTGAAAAAACTTTCTCGCTGAAGAGTTTTTACTCCATGCTTGTCTCTTACTGTTCTCCAATGCAGTTTTTTTTTTTTTTTCTGGCCTCTTAAAGAGCCTAGTTTAAAAAGTCAAAGAGCTACAAGTAAAAAGGCACCTTCAATAAATGTAGGTACACAATGAGATATGGAGCAATTATATCCTTTGATCGGCTTGAGGGGAAGCATATGAAATAATTTTGTGTCTTCCTGTGATTCCTACACTTAGTGGCTTTCACCTATCTTGTTTGTTTAATTGGGATATAACTGCCATGAAACACTGTATTCATTTCGGGTGTAGAACAAAATGATCTGATATATGTGTATATTGTAAAATGATCACCCCTGTAAGTCTAGTGAATACCCATCACCAAACATAATTACAAAATATTTTTTCTTGTGAGAAGAACTTTTAAGGTTGGCTCTCTTAGCAATTTTCAATTATACAATACAGTATTGCTAAGTATCGTCATCATGCTGTATATCATATTCCCAGGACATTTATTATAACTAGGAGTTTGTATATTTGGTCACCTTCAGCCATTTTGCCGACCGCCCTCCACCCCCGACCTCTGGCAAGCACCAATCTGTTTCTCTAAGGCCAGTATTTAGATTCCGCATATGAGTGATCATAAGATATTTCTCTTCCTCCGACTTATTTCACTTAGTGCAATGCCCTCAAGGCCCATCCTTGGAGTTGCAAATGGCAGGATTTCCTTCTCTTTTGTGGCCGAATAGTATTCCATTGTACACACACGCCACATTTTCTTTATCCATTCATCTCGACTGGACTCTTCGCTTGTTCCCACGTGTTGGCTACTGTGAAGAATGTGGCAGTGAACATGGGGCTGCAGATCTCTTTTTGAGATCAGTGATGTTGCCTCCTTTGGACAAATCCTCAGAAGTAGAATTCCTGGGTCGCATGGTGATTCTATTTTTAATTTTTTTGAGGAAACTCCATACTGTTTTCCAGAACGACTGCACCAATTTGCATCACCACCAGCAAGGACAAGTGTTCCCTTTTCTCCACTTTTCGCCAACACTAGTTATGTCTAGTGATAGCCGCTCTATCAGGTATGAGGTGATATCTCAGTATGTGGTGATATATATTTCCCTGATGATTAAAGACATTGGCCACCTTTACAGGTACCTCTTGGCTATTTGAATATCTTCTTTGCAAAGTGTGCACTTAGATCATCTGCCCCTGTTTAATTGGATTATTTGGGTTTGTCGGGTTTTTTTGTTGGTTTGGTTTGGTTTGTTTTTTTTGCTATAGAGTTGTATGAGATCTTTATATATTTTGGATACTAATTCCTTATCAGATATATGATCTCCAAATATTTTCTGCCGTCCCATAAGTTGTCTTTTTATTTTGTTGATTGTTTGTTTTGCTAAGCTGGAGCTTTTTAATGTGATGTAGTCTCACTTGTTTGTTTTTTATTTTGGTACTTGTGCGTTAGGTGTCACATCCAAAAAAACCATTGCCGTGATGTATGTCAAGAAGCTTTTCCCCTATGTTTTCTTTGAGGAGTTTTATGGCTTTAGGCCTTACAGTTAAGTCTGTAATTTATTTTGAGTTAATTTTTGTGACTAGTATAAGATAGGGGTCTAGTTTCATTCTTTGACATGTGAATATCCAATTTTCCCAGCACCATTTATCAAAGAGACTGTCTTTTCTTTTTTTTTTTCTTTTCTTTTTCTTTTCTTTTTTCTTTTCTTTTTTTCTTGAGAGAGAGAGAGAGAGAGAGCATGTGCAAATAGGGGAGAGGGGCAGATAGGGAGAGAGAGAGAGAGAGAGAGAGAGGGAGAATCTTAAGCAGACTCTACCCTCAGCCCAGAATCTGATGTGGGGCTCAATCCCAGGATGTTGAGAACATGAGCCAAAAATCAGGAGTCAGACGCTCAACTGCCTGAGCCACCCAGGCACCCCTATCTTTTCTTTATCAAGCATTCTTGGCTCCTTTGTCAAATATTAGTCAATTATTTATTCATGGGTTTATTTTTGGACTCTCGATTCTGTTTCATCTAGTCTGTCTGTTTTTATGCTAGTACCATACTGTTTTGATTACTGTGTCTTTGTAATATAGTTTGAAATCACAAAGTGTGACGCCTCTAGATTTGTTCTTTCTCAGGATTGCTTTGGCTCTTGGGGGTCTCTTGTGGTTCCATATAAGTTTTAGGATTATTTTTTCGACCTCTGTAAAAAGCACAATCTGTAAAAAGTGGAATCTTAATAGGGATTGCTTTGACTTTGAGTAGCATAGACCTTTTAACAATATTAGTCCTTCCAGTCCATGAACATGAGATATCTTTTCATTTACTTGTGTCTTCTTCAGTTTCTTTCACCAATGTCTTGTAGTTTTCGGGATACAGGTCTTTTGCCTCCTTGGTTAAGTTTATTCTTAAATGTTTTCATGTTTTTGATTCTATTGTAAATGGGCTAATTTTCTTTTTTTCTTTTTTTTAAATGTTTATTTATTTTTTGAGAGAGTGAGAGAGAGATAGAGCTCAAGCAGGGGAGGGGCAGAAAGAGAGGGAGACGCAGAACCCAAAGCAGGCTCCAGGCTCTCAGCTGTCGGCACAGAGCCTGATGCGGGGCTCAAACTCATGAACCATGAGATCATGACCTGAACCAAAGTTGGTCACTTAACCGACTGAGCCACCCAGGCTCCCCTGGGATCATTTTTTTTTTTAAAGTAATTTGTTGTTAGTGTATAGAAAACTCTACTGATTTTTATATGTAGGTTTTGTATCCGGCACTTCATATATCTTGAAGCTAACAACAACAAAAAAGGAGTGTTCTCATCAGAAAAGTATTGTAACTGAATTCTTAATTTGAACTAATTTTCCATCTGCTTCATCCCAATGTACCTGGCTTTGGGGACAATCCAGACTTATGATGGAAAGGAGTTACAAAGGTTGCTCTAGCTCCTCCTTCCGGGGGCACAGCCCCGAATTATTGCTGCAATTGGCCTTGATCCCAAACCTGAGTTCCCTGTTGTCTGAGGTCCCTCTGAATCATGCCTTGGGTCTCTCTGTCATATTCCAGGTAATATGGCAGCGTTTGTCCATTCAACGAGGAAACCAGTAGTTTGGGGACTCAGACATTTACTGTAATGAGACATATGATTGGATTTCTGTGCCTCGCCCTGTGTATTTGATAAGATTGAGGTTGCTCTATCATTTCTCATTGGTCCCATCACTGTTCTGAAGCTGGCATCCCACAGGTAGAGTCCACGGCTTGCCAGCAATTGCTGCCCTAGGGCGAGCACCGCTTTGGAGTCTGGGGCATGCTCTCAGTGCTCCATGCGAACCTGCATTTACCTCGTAGCTCCGGAGAACTGTGGCTCTTTTTAAAATTAGTTCTTTGGGGGCGCCTGGGTGGCTCAGTCGGTTAAGCGGCCGACTTCAACTCAGGTCATGATCTCACCTTTCCCAAGTTTGAGCCCCGCGTCGGGCTCTGTGCTGATGGCTCAGAGCCTGGAGCCTGCTTCAGATTCTGTGTCTCCCTCTCTCTCTCTGCCCTTCCCCTGCTCACACTCTGTCTCTATGTCTCTCAAAAATAAATAAAAACGTTAAGAAAAAATAAAATTAGTTTTTTTGAAGTTCATTTACTTCTGAGAGAGAAACAGAGCATGCGCTGAAAGGGGCAGAGAGAGAGAGGGAGACAGAATCTGAAGCAGGCTCCAGGCTCCAAGCCGTCAGCACATAGCTGTTAGCACAGAGTCCCCATGCAAGGCTCGAACTCACGAACGGTAAGATCAAGACCTGAGCCAAAGTCGGATGCTTAACGGACCGAGCCACACAGGTGCCACAGGAATAGTGGCTCTTAATGCAGATGAGCATGACACGCTGAGTGGCTCAGCGTGACTGCCTCCCGGTATACATGGCAGGGAGAGGAGCAAGTTCTGTCCTGCCCGTCAGTAAGAAAATGTGCTGCACGGTCCTGGACATCTGGTAACCCTGCTCCACCTTCTAAGTCACAGAGGCAGAGGCAGACCTCGTGAAAGGAATGCTCCTTTGGGCGGGTGTTGTTCAAAACCCATGACCACGAAGCCCACACGCCCTCGCAGCAATTCGCCCCCTATGAAATTAGCAGACACATTTGTCTGCCTGTAATCAGGAGGTTTATCGCAACCTGTCTCAGAGTAGTGTTCCTTCTGCCTGGTTTCCTCTTCCTAAAGTGCCCTCTCTGGGTTAGCTCCTAGTCATACTTCAGGTCAGAGGTCAGATAACATCTCTGGGAACCCTCCCCATTCCTGCCCCAGAATGGATGAGGTGTTTATATGGGTTTATGTAGCACACGGTCCCCCTCTCCTGGCTCCCCTCACACTGTGTACAGACGGCCTTTTGACTTATCTGCTGTCTCCGTCCGGTGAGCTACTGGAAAGGAGGAGCTGCATCTTGTCCAAAGCCTACCATGGTGGCGGCCACAGATAGATACTCAAATATTGGTGACGAGTACATGAAGGAAGGAAGGAATTTCAAAAATGATTAGCTGGGGGCATCTGGATGGCTCAGTCGGTTGAGCGTCTGACTCTTGATTTCAGCTCAGGTCATGATCTCACAGTTCATGAGTTTGAGCCTCATAACGGGCTTTGTGCTGACAGTGTGGAGCCTGCTTGGGATTCCCTCTCTCCCTCTCTCTCTGCCCCTCCCCCCTCAAATAAACTTAAAAAAATGATTAGTTGAAAATGACTTAACCCACACCGTGACCTGAACTACACATACTTTAATAAGCAGGTAGTACTGGGGCGCCTGGGCGGCTCAGTTCTTTGAGCATCAGACTTCCACTCAAGTCATGATCTCATTGTGCGGTTCATGAGTTCAAGCCCCGCATTGTACTCTTTGCTGTCTGTGCGGAGCCCACATCGGATCCTCTCTCTCTCTCTGCATCTCCCCTACTCAAGCTCTCTCTCTCAAAAATAAACATTTAAAAAAAATTTTTAAAAAGCAAGTAGTATTGTTAATACACATATGTGACATAGCTACACAATACATGAACGAACTATAGCGTACTTTCTGGTATTAATTTATAGGTTTTATTCCAAGGTTTCTCAAATTTTTTGGTCTCGAGATCCCTCTGTGCTCTGAAAAATTATCGAGTCCTCTAAGGAGCTTTGGTTTGAATTGGTTTTATCGGCTAATTTGCTGCATATGAAACTAAAACAGAGTCAAATTATTTATTGATTCGTTTAAAAATAACAATAGCCTCTTACATGCTGAAATACACAGCCTATTATTTCTAAAAATACTTTCCAAAAAAAAAAGTTGAGTAAGGGTGGCATTGCCGTACGTTTTTGCAAATTTCTTTAACATCTGGCTTCCTAGAAGACAGTTGAATCCTCCTATCTGTTTGTGCATTCATTCTGTCGCGATAAACATCACATAGCCTCTGAAAAACTCCACTGGACACTGGTGAGACCAGAGAATGAAAAAAAGGTGATTATTGTCTTAGTATTATTATGAAAATAATAATGACGTTGCAAAAGCCCTAAAGATCTGGGGAACCCGTGGATTCTTAGACTGTACATTGAGAACTGCTGCCTTAGTTAATAAGGGAAAACTCTTAGCCAGGTGTGATTAAGGGAAGTACCTTTGTTCTGTTCTAGTCCTGAGCCTCTTTCCTTTGTTTTTATTGAATTCATTTATTTCCTGATTCTCTCCCTTGTCACCTCCCTGTCAGAATGTCACATGAATACATTTCAATGAACATAAGCCATTCATGCTGAGTTCAGGCAGAGAGCTCCAAATTTCCACTTGAGGAAATTGTCATGTGTCACAACACAGCGGGTGTGTTGTGCTATTGTCATCCTCGATGTTGTGCAAGGGACAGAGCCATAAGTACCACTGGTATGCATGGTACAAGTATAAAGTTTACTAATAACGATTTACAGGAATAAAATGAACAGAGAGGACACTCTCTCCCTTGATCTTTTCTGATTCCGCCACAAGGCGATCTTGGGCTAGGTCAGCAGGACGAATCATGGAAAGTGCGACAGGAGAGGAATCCCAGCTCCGTATCACTTTAGACGTTTATTGGGGAAGTTGGAAAGGGTCCCTGGGACCATCCGGTGCACTTTGTTGTAGTGGGAGCTTCTGGCCAGGGAAACGCCCTGTTGAGCTCGGGGAAGTGGCACCAATGCCGCCAGTATCAGGGTCTCCCAGAGAACTCACTTCAGTCCAGTTGAGCCATCTCACCGGTCAACTAACAGGAGGACAGATAACTACCTGCTGGGCTGTGGGTTTAATTTTTCCCACTGGAAAGTGTCAGGGTTCCTTTCCTCCTCTGAGAAAAGAGAGGTGGATTATTCACACCTACGCTTAGTGATGAAAGGGTCATAGCTGAGAGGGTGACCCATTTATCCGGGTCTGACCAGAGCTTCCCCAGGCTTAGCGCAGAGAATCCAGAAACCCCTCAGCCTTAGGCAACCCAGGACAGTTGGTTCCCCTGATGGCTAGAGACCTGAGAGCTCTTCTAAGAACACACACGATTCTGTGTACCAACTCCAATATATTAAGAGTATTGGGAAGGAAAATTCAAACTCTTTGGGGAAGAGAGCCCACACTTAGGCACGCTATGGTGATTAGTGGGAGAAGCTATCAAGTAAGCCAGACAGTCGAACCAACTCCCAGAGAAAAGAAAACAAAAAATTTTAGATAAAGTATTATAAACATCTTTATAAATTAAGCAGCAAAAGATTGACAAGAGAGAGAGGGATTACCAGGTCAAATCAAGTGTTAAAGGAGAAACATCAAAGGAGAACTTAGCATTCCAGACTAAGTTTTCCTTTAGGGCATCCACCAGTGTGTACAAACCTGAAACAGAAGTCACAGTACTGGGCATGCTAGTGTGTGTGTGTGTGTGTGTGTGTGTGTGTGTGTGAAGAGGTAGTAGTGATCTCCTACATTAGGCTAAGAACATGACTTTTTCTGCAGGGCAAATGTGAACCAAAACTAAGTGGGCAGGAAATAAGGAACGCGTGTGAGAAACAAAAGTTCTATATATTAGTCGTTGCTGTATGCCTTCCATTCTTCCCTATCTCGTAGGAGAGGGTCTCTAGTGGCCGTCCTGTCTCCCACTATGGTACGTTGGCTATGGGGATTGGCTAACTTGTCTCTTTGGTTCCTGGAGCTTCAGATCAAGATAGACTATCTGCACCTGGACCAGATTTAGACAATGAGATCTGGGCTTCCAGCTGACACTGCAACAGGATGGGATTTGGGGGAGGCCCTGGGTGAGGATGAACGTGCTTGACATGTGGGAAAACATGTAAAATGTGGGAGTCAGAGGACAGATAAAGGCAGAAAAAGAATTTGAGAAAGTTCAATATACATCGGTGATAGAAAGTTCCAGAGAAATGGGAATCGAGCTAATAATGTGTATCTACAAAATGCTTAGACAACTATCATCATGTTTCACGGGAAAAGACTGAATCTAAGATCAGAAGTGAGACAAGAATTTCTGCTCTTATCACTTCTATTCAACATTGTCTTTTAGGATTTAATCGGTATGCAGGAAATGCAAGAAAAGGAAATAAGAGCATCCAGATTGGAAAGAAATTTTATTCCCAGATGACATGATCATCTATATAAGAAATCCTAAAGAATCTACTGAAAAGCTACTAGAATTAATGAGTTTAGCAAGGTTACAAAGATCGAGATACAAAAATAATGTAGTTCTGTATACAAGCAATACATAATCAAAAATTGAAATGAAAAAAACCCAACTTATGATAGCATAAAAATATGAATTGCTTATGGCTAAATCTGACAGAATATGTACAAGACCATACAAAACACTGCTGAGAGAAATTAAGACTTAAATAGATGGAAAAACATACCATATTCATGGTTGAGACAATGCATATTGTAAGCTGTCAGTTATCTCCAGATCGATTTATAGATTCAACACAATCCCAAGCAAAATTCCAGCAGGCTGTTTTAAAAATTATTATTAATCAAGAGTCTCCTCTAAAATGTATATGGAAATGCATGGACATCGAATAGCAGAAACGATTTTGAGAAAGAACAAAGCTAAAGGACTCACGCAACCTGCTTTCAAGACTTACTCCAAAGACACAGTAGCCAAGGTACAATGATATTTTAGCATAAGGATAAACATACAGATTGATGGAATAGAATCAAGAGCCCCCCAGGGGGGCGCCTGGGTGGCTCAGTCACTTAAGCGTCTGACTTCCGCTCCGGTCATGATCTCGTGGTCTGTGAGTTCAAGCCCCTCATCGGGCTCTGTGCTGACCGCTCGGAGCCTGGAGCCTGCTTCGGATTCTGTGCCTCATCATCGCTCTCTGCCCCTCCTGCACTCATGCTCTGTCTCTCTTGCTCTCAAAAATAAATAAAACATAAAAAAAAAAGAGCAGCCCAGAAACAGAGTCAGTGGGTCACGTAGGGTGAAAGTTGTTTTATGTATTATATTTACTTCACAATTACAATTTTTGCTTTACTTGTTTAAAGCTTTGTTTATTTACGTAATCTCTACACCCAATGAGAGGCTCGAACTCCCGGTCCACAGTTGCACCTTCTACCGACTGAGCCAGCCAGATGCCCCTATAATTTTTGCTGTATTATTTTATTTTCTTACAAGTTTTGCTTTAAACAGTTGTATGTATTTGAAAGAAATTAAGACAAAATAGTCTTACATATTTACCACCTCGGATGCTCTGCATTCCTCCCTAAAGATTGGAGGCTCTCCCTGGCTGATCCCCGGGATCATTTGTCTTCAGTCTGAGGAGGTGCCTTTAGCGTTTCTCATAGGTCAGGACTGCAGTAATGCAGTCCTTCTATTTGTCCTTTATCCAAAAGTATCTTTCTTTTGCCTTCAATATTTTTATTTTCGAGAGAGAGAGAGAGAAAGGAAGAGAGAGAGACCGAGGGTGAGCAGGGGAGGCACAGAGAGAGAGGGAGACACAGAGTCCGATGCAGGCTCCAGGCTCTGAGCTGTCAACACAGAGCCCGACGTGGGGCTCAAACCCACAAACCAAGAGATCATGACCTGAGCTGAAGTCCAACACCTAAGCGACTGAGCCTCCCAGGCGCCCCTCTTTTGCCTTCGATCTTGAAAGATATTCTCTCTCAGCACAGAATCCCAAGTTGACAGTGTGGGTTTCTCTTCCATTCTTTCAGCACTTTAGAGATCTCATTCCAGTCGTTTCTCAGCTACCGTCCGAGTGTCCGTCTGTTAACAGTCTTTTCCCTTCAGAATAGATCAACTACACACCTTTGTATGTGGAGCATTTGGGGATTTTAAGGGCATTACGAATGTTATGTGTCATTTTTGAAAATCAGGCAATGAGGGGCACCCGGGTGGCTCAGTTGAGCGTCCAACTTCGGCTCAGGTCGTGATCTCACAGTTTGAGAGTTGGGGCCCCACGTCGGGCTTGCTGCTGTCAGCGCGGAGCCCTCTTGGGATCCTCTGTCCCCCTCTCTGCCCCTCCTCTGCTCACGCTCTCACTCAGGAAAAAAAAAATTAAAGAAACAAATTTTAAAACTCAGGCAATGAACTTGGTTGGAATCAAATGCAAGCTGTGTCTTGCATGCGGCGGATGGCGACATCTCCAATCCTGATTCAATATTTCAGCCTTCCCTTCACTGTGGGTGTCATTCAGGGTGTGGGGCTCTGCAGTCTGACTTTCCTTGGGATCTCCTTGCCTTGGGACTGTTTTGGAGCTGCTTGTACCGAACTATGTCCCGAAAGGCTGCGGGTTTTCCCTCAGTTTTAGTTGCCCCACCCAGACAGACTGGGCAGTGCTGTCAAGCTAAAAGCCATTGCCTTCAGGTAATCACATTTTTTAATATATTTTTTCCAGAGTTTACAGTTGTCATCTGTAGGAGGGTTGGTTTCACAGCACTCAGCCGTGGCCAGAAGCATGACTCTCGCCAAATTATGTCTTCAAATATGAATACTATCATGTCACACACATACACCCCCACGCACTTAAAATCATTCAGTGATAGCCTCTCGCGTTTGACATAAAATCCAAGCTTTGCGTGTTCTCCTTGAGCTTCGCGCACCTGCCCCCAGTTCCCCCTAAATGCAGAGCTCCAGGGACTTCGGTTACCACCCTCCCAGACCTCAAGGGTTCATGAGACAGACCTGCTTTCGACTGAATGCCGCGCTATCTGTAGGTGAGAGCTATTTTTGAAATCCATGGTAGTTGACGAGACACCAGTGAGATGAACGGTTAGAGGTATTTCTCATTTTTTAATTTCCTAAGATCAGCCAGAATTAGAATCACTGGCACTACTCGTGAATTAATATGATGAAAAAAAGCTTAATATTACTGAAGCACGCATTAATAATATATTATTTGCCCCTTGCTACCACATGGGTGAATCTTAAGGAAATTATACAAAGTGAAGTGAATCAGAGAAAGACAAATACTCTATACCCTTACGTATACGTGGAACCTAAAAAAAAAAAATCCTGAGAAAAATGAACTTATAAATGCCAGAGGACAAGGTGGGCTGTGGGTGAAATGGGTGCAGGTGGTCAAAAAGGACAGATTTGCAGTTATAAACTAAAAAGCAGTCATGGGGGATCACGTCTAACATGGTGACTGCAGTTAATGATACTATTGTATATTTGAAAGTTGCTAAGAGAGTGGATCTTAAATGTTCTCATCACAAGAAAAAAATTGTAACTGTGTGGCGATGGGTGTTACCTAGATTAATTATGGAGACCATTTTGCAATAGATGCAAATTTTGAATTATTACGTTGCAGACCTGAAACTAATATAGTATTATGTGTAGATTACACCTCAGTTACACCTATGATAAAAAACCTTTTATGCCCGGAAACTAGACTTGATTCTTTAAAGCAAAATTTCATCATTATATAGTTGAAGTCTGGCTATTGAATTATCTGTGTATCTCCGCAAATTTTATAAGACCTGGGATTTATAGCTATCATAATAATATATGAAACAAATTATTACAGAAGCAAACGATGTATATTTCTCTATAATCTCTATTATGCTTAAAGCAATGAACACATGCTTATGACTTTAAAGATTTACAATTTTATTTCTTTCTGTTCACCTTCTTTTAAGTGCTCTTTTTCTGGGCACAAATTTATTTTCAAATTCATATTCAGCATTAATAACTTACATCCTCATAATAGTTTTAGCAGTCAAGGGGTTTACAATTCTACTCTTTGACTGCTTGAGGAAGTTTTCTAGAAAATTCTCCAGTCGAGTCTTTGCGAAGGATAACAAATGATATGAGCCTTCCATTTCACAGATTAATAAACAGAAGGAGGACATGGAAGCGAGGAAGAAGACCGACAGCCTCAGCAGCAAGGTTTGCATTTAAATTTAAGTTCTTTTTTTGTGTTTTATTCTGTGTGCTTTATTTTGGCATCTGGGTTGAGGAATGCATACATATGGTACTGAGACTTTTCACTTTCCAAGATCCGAGTCTGAGGGAGAACATGCTTAAAAGTGTGTATGGGAGGAGTGCCTGGGCGGCTCGGTTGGTTACGTATCTGACTTTGGCTCAGGTCATGATCTCACGGTTCGTGGTTCCAGCCCCATGTTGGGCTCCGCGCTGACAGTGTGGAGCCTGCTGCTTGGGAGGCTGTCTCTCCCTCTCTCTTTGCCCTCTTCCACTCATGCTTTCTCTCTCTCAAAATAAATAAATAAGCTTTAAAAAAAACCCAAAAAACTGTGGGTGGGAAACCGGGAGCCCAAAGGCCGAGATCAGTAGGGGGAGTGGAAGCTGAGAAGAAGGCAAGCCTGGCTGCAGGAAAGGCGAGTGTCTCCTGGTACACTAAGCCTTAGGCTCATGCCCTGTCTTCAGATTCCTGTCCCTTCCCTCCTACCTTCTATTCCCCGAGCTTCCCACAGATCAGACACAGACCTCAAGCTGCCACTGCACCCCACTCCTCACCCCACCCCCACCTTTCCAGCTGCTTCCAGAAAACACTGAATCTGTTGGTATGTTTTTCCTAGTACACCAGCATCAGTGGGAGGAGTGGAAAAACAGACCCAGCCTGCAAATTAAATCAGGCCCACCGGGAGTGTGGGACTGGGAAAAGGAACAGATCCCCCTTTGGGACTGAACACTTTACCTAGAAATGCCGGCTCAAGGGAGGAAAAGAAAGAGAGGGAATCGGAAGCGCGAAGCGAGAGTAACAAAATTGGTTGTTTTTGTGTCCCAGGGCCGGAAATCACTCAAGGGGAAAGAAATGTTGCTCGAACGACCCAGGGCTCCATCCAGGCCTAGAGACCTTTCAAGGACACACTCGCCTCCCTTCAGCTTAGCGCCTGTTAAGATCAGGAAAGTTAAGACTCCAAAGAAGTCTGCAAAGCAAGAATACCCTGAGGTAAGAACTTCTCATATGACCACACCCGATGACACTTTCATCCACAGAGGGCCACCGTTCTGGTGGCGCTATCGCAACCTCACGTCCAGCATCAGCAAGGCCGACGGTCACATCCACCGATCCCCCCTACCCTCTGTGCGCGCAGCTGGGCAGGGCTCTGTCTGCTCTTCTGTGCACCAAGGTGTCCTTGTCGGGCCCCGTGACTGCCCAAGAGGATGCCACTCTTATCCCCAGGTTGGTGGTTTATTTAGCTTACTCACTAGGGCTTCATGGGTCTCTATTAAATCATCGAGATAGAAAAGTCACGTTCGAAGCACTTTCTAGGATATATAATTTCCAACTCATTGCTGCCGCTATCTCTCAGAAGCTTACTGAAAATTCCCTGAAGGGCATGCAGCTACACATTCCATTTGCTCATCATTTTCTAAAATTTTTTGAATGTTTATTTAGTTTTGAGAGACAGAGAGAGACAGAACATGAGCGGGGGAGGGGCAGAGAGAGAGGGAGACACAGAATCCCAAGCAGGCTCCAGGCTCTGGGCCGTCAGACAAACCGTGGGGCTCGAACTGACAAACCGTGAGGGCATGACCTGAGCGAAGTCTGACACTTAACCGACTGAGCCACCCAGGTGCTCCAATTTGCTCATACTGTTCTAAATGGACAGCTAGACTAACTTACACCATCGGAGACATGCCTGCGTGAATTATATGCTATTGCTGTCCTGATCCACCATGCCCCCCAACAATCAGAATTGGTTTTACTGGACCTGCAGCAGTACCACTGGTGCCTATGAAAGACCATGGTTAGAGGTAGTTCTGTGATGTTCAACTCAACCTTGGCTTCTTGTGCAGACACCGCGGAAGCACTGCTCCCCGCGTTACACAATCCCTCCCTTTATAACAGTCCCGAGGGGCACTTTCTTCTGCTGCCAGTTGTGGGAACTGTATCTCCCCGAGCGATTGATCTAGCCTGTGGGCACTGTGAATTGTATTGCTAGCCAAAACTCTTCTTCCGTGTTGATTTTTAGCAAGCTTAGAAGCCAACTGGCAATACAGATAGCCACCATGTAGCCCCCGTACTCTTGTTTCTGTATGTTCCCTTGTTCTTCCTCCTTCGCCCACTGGGGGCAGAATCTGCTTCTTGAACACTTGGGACGTGGAGGAGCCAAGTGGAATCTTGCTGCCTGACTCATCTTTATTCCAAATGCAGACGTACAGGCCTCTCATGCAGTCTCACCAGCCGGGTGGCTGTCTTTTCCTCCCGAGCAGAGGAGTAAGCGAGCAGGTAGAGAGAAGGAGTCGCTCCCCCGGAGGTGAGACAAAGCATTCTCCTCGGAAAGCACCACCACCGGGCAGAAAGTTGGGAAGTATGGATGACTGGAAACCAGTGTAATTTCTGAAGGAGGAGAATGACATTTAGAGAGAAATTTGGTGCCCGGCTGACCAGTGCCTGGGTTCTAGAAGTAAGATGTCTGGAATCCAGTTCTTGGGAAATTTTTGTTTGTTTGTGTTTGGGCTTGGTTTGGTTTTGATTTGGGGGGTTTTGTGGTGGGAGGGGCGCAAAAAACACAAAACAAAACAAAACAAAACACAACCGGACGTGAGTGTGCAGTGTGGTGGGCTGACCTGTGTGGATAGAGCAGCCAAACTGGATGGGGGGATTCTAGCCCAAGTCTGGGACTTAGGGAGCCCTTGGCCGAGGCAGCGTCCTGGCTCAGAAGGCATCATCGACTGCCATGAAGTCAGGCCCCTTGGCAGTGGTGGGTGAGGAGAGTCGCAGTCTGGGGCTCTGAGCAGATAGCAGAAGCACGGCCCAGCAAGGTCAGCGACTGAGCCAGGGCAGCCGAGCCTCGGATCTCAGGCTCACAGCGGCTGGGAGAGCTGCCCCACCCCTGCGGCAAGCCCAAGGCCCTATCTAAGTCCTGCAATTGCAGAGTAGAAACTCCAGTGTCCTCAGCTTACAGATCGACACTGAGCTCCCAAGGTCCCAGCCAGGAGGGGCAGAAATAACCCTTGTTCTCACCCATAGAAAATGCACTGTTAGTGAGGGACAAAGGCAGACAGGCTCTCACAGAGGTATCAGTTCAATGGGATGTTCTGTTAGGGTCACAGTCTTTCCTTCCAACGGTGATGGTTGTTATTTTGATGTCGCCAAAGCCTAACAGTGTGTCTTGTCAGCTGGAGAGACTCAGAAGTTAATGTTTAAACAGTAAGTAAAAATGAGACCAGGGCGGGGGGCGGCGGGGGGCGATGATGTAAACTAGTGTTTATATAGTTATATGAATTGGCTCGATTTTAAAGTGAAATATATTTTTCTAGGTCACCATTGTCACTGTTACATACACTTCTGTCATTAATACTTTTATTATAAGCGTTCCCTTATATCACCTTTCCAGGTGGTACAGTCCCCACCGCGGATTCACTTTATGTATTAGGCACCCTGGTTCTAATTTCCCTCTTTTTCCCTTTTAAATATTTTATTAGACTGGACACCTTAAAATTTTAAAAAAGAATTCAAGGTTTTTTAAATTAAAAAAATTAAAAAGAAGTCCAGTTCGCTGGATTTCTTAAACATCGCCTTTAAAGGGCTTTGTAACATTCACCACGCGTCGAAGCCCAAACAGAGAGCTCCCCGAAGGAACTTTTTACATCAGTCACTTCTCTTATCTAATTAATCATACTTATTTTTTTGAAATCTGTGTCATTCGGTGGGAACAGAACACATGCTTCACACGGAGGAGTACACAGTGATAAACGGAGTGTTTAGCCGGTCTGAAAGGCGTGATATGAACATTGCCGTTTGATTTCTATTTATGAAAGATTTCACAACATCAAATGTGTATTTACACAGGGTCTTTTCGTGAAGTTTATTTTTTGATATCCGTAAAACATTTCAAAGAACTGAGGTTTCACATAACAAGGTTAGATTGGCTTCCCAGGGTTTCGGCCTGCCCGGCCCCTCCCCCCTTCCCGGGGTAATGAGTTAATTAAGGTTGCACCCAGTCAATGCTTCCCCGGAAGACTTCTGAGCTTCCGCAGGGTAACCTGGCCTGCGCTCATGGAACATATGGTGCGTGCTTAGACCTGCAGAGAGCATCGGGACCCTCTGTGTGGGAAATGGGACATAGACAAAGTCAATCATGTTCCCATTCTTAAAGTTCACTCAACACAGAGCGATTTGTAGAGCGTAAAAGACTTCGACAAAAAGTCTGGAACCTTATTCTTTTAACATTTAAAACTTGTCAGGTGAAATATTTTTTGCAATAGTTTTGCAATCATGACCATGTTCACCCTGCCAGTTAGTTAATTTAATAAAAAATATTAGCATAGGGTAGAGAATGATTGTTATATAGTATTATAGGCTAGGTAGATGAGGGAGAAATCTTTCTGAAATTGACCATTGCTCCCCTATGCAACTGTTTTATCTGATTAAACTGCACACGAAGTTTAATTAAAACTTTTTAATGTTTATATTTGAGAGCGAGAGAGAGAGAGAGAGAGGGAGAGAGAGACGGAGACAGAATCCGAAGCAGCCTCCAGGCTCTGAGCTGTCAGCACAGAGCCCTTTTTGCAGGACTCCAACTCAGGAGCCGTGGGATCATGACCTGAGTGGCCGTAACCGACTGAGCCGTCCAGGTGCCCCGAACGTGAAGTTTAAAATAAACATCATCAGGGACCAAAATAATATAATCTGTTTATTGTTTCATTATTTCATTCTTTTTCCCTGTGGCTTCGCTGGGTAGAACAGGCAGTTAACAGTTCCGCAGAGCAACGCGAAAAAGCCAGCGTTTTGCTCAGCGTGGATCTGGCCGCGACGGGCGGCTGTGTAATACAGAGATCGGTCATTCTCCACACGTGTGTGCTCTTCAGACGCCGTCAGGCAATATTCCCTGCAGTTTGGTAGATTAGGTTGACACAAAAGAATTTTCCTCATCGTACCAGAGCTTTCTTCATAAATTAACTTTAAAATGAAAAGATTGCTGAAATCATACACTATCCTTATTTGTTTTCTTTCAAAATCAAATTTCTCACTTACCACTAAAACGAATTCATCTTTTGATTCTGCTCTCAGAGACCACCTTGGCAAGCCGAGTGATATTATATTTAGAGTTCAACTGAAAAGTGGCTTTTACTTTATATATTATTTAATTCTGAGTAGTTCGATGATAAATTAAATAAATACTTTTGGTATATTTGGAACTGAAAATAATACTCAATATTTGTTGCACAAATGAAAAATGTTTTTTGTTAAGAATCACATAATGGAGTTTTTGCTTTGTCTTTTTGTTTATTTTCTTGGGGAACAATGATAGTATTTTATTTGTAGAGTTTACGATATTTTAGAATAAGTTAAGGACCGAAGATATTGCTGTGGGAATCAGGAAAAGATAATTTGAGATTTGTATCAATATCTATGCTCCCCTGGGCACTCTCAGCCAGTGGCAGTTGCTAGGTCCTGACCACACATAACATCACCTTGGTGGTAACAGAAGAAGTGTCATCTTGACATTCAGGAGTCTGCAGGGCGGCCATCTTGTCCCTCACTGCATGGTGCCGCTTTATTCCGTTTGCTTGGATTTCAGCTGTGGGTTTCTCTCCAGTTCCTGCTGGGGATTGAGGCCAGTCTTGAACACCAGGTCATTTAGCCAGAGTCCTGGTACTGCCCAGACTTGGGTCTTACCCCCAGAAGACTGAATGTTTGACATGCTGTCACTCATCCTAACTGCCACTGTTGTGTGTACCAATTCTGCTGGTGGGTGCCATGAATTCTGTCATAGAACTCACTACTGTAGGACTGCTTCAGTGTGAATGTGACCAGAGTCAAGCCTGAGGTAGCTGCACCCCCATGGACACTGGCATTGGACTATTGGCCATCCTCTTTGGATCTAACTCTACTAACTTGTCAGTTTCTCCAGTCCCAACCTCTTCAGGCTAGGTCTCCCCCAGATCCCAGCTTCGTCCTCACACCTTGGGGATAATTTTACAACACATTGAATTTTTTTTCTTAAGGCATGTAATTTCATAGAAGATGATATTTAAACTTTTCTTTACTCAATATCCCTTTGTTTCTTTTCCTGTAGTCTCTGCTTGTTCATTAAAAAAACTCTGAACTGGAGCACCTGGGTGGCTCAGTTGGTTGAATGTCCGACCTCACCTCAGGTCAT
Organism: Paguma larvata; assembly: GCA_030068075.1. Taxonomy (NCBI): domain Eukaryota; kingdom Metazoa; phylum Chordata; class Mammalia; order Carnivora; family Viverridae; genus Paguma; species Paguma larvata. The sequence goes on from CM057828.1 coordinate 116,633,737, forward strand.
GATCTCACAGTTTGTGAGTTCAAGCCCTGCATGGGGCTCTGTGCTGACGGCCTGGAGCCTGTTTTGGGTTCTGTCTCCCTCCCTCTGCCCCTCCCCCGCTTGTGCTCTGTCTCTCTCTCTCTCAAAAATAAATGTTAGAAAATTTTTTTAATAAAATAAAAAAAGTAAAAAAGTAAAACCCCCTGAACTTATTAAAGTTATTTGTTCTCCCTTACTTATTCGTTTAGTACGTATTACTCTTAACTTGCATATCTGATCTACCTTAGCTAACCGGTGATATTTCACTGAATTGATTTAATGACAACCAAATCCAAAGAGTTCTTAAGGATTGTTAGCTTGTGCAACTTTATTAGGGAATCAAGGTACACTTTTCTTTAGGCTTTTAAGAATCTTGAAAATAGCTTAAAGATCCTCTTCACCAGTCTCAATATGGGATCCAACCTTCTGTTGAATATATGAATATATATGAATACATATGGATATATATGAATATATAAGGATATGATATGATATGATATGATATAATATAATATAATATAATGTAATATAAGAAGTAGTTACCTACAACAAATGCCGTGAAGTGTTACGGAGTTCAGTGAATCCATTGGCTAAACATATGTATATGGTGAGTGCATATTCAGTTTCATGCCACTGGAATTGATTGGCATGAGCCTAAACAATCTAGAATATAATTCTGGTTAGGATACATAACATTTCTATTGGTTTATATTAAATAAGGTATAAACATATTTTTAAGTTAATTGCCTATATTAAGATTAGAAAGATATTAATATACAGTTTTAGATGTTTATACAAACATGTTCCTAGCTTGGAAGAGCTAGGGGAATAAGTATTAGGAAAGCAACAACAAAAAAAAAGATTTTGGACTGAAGCACCAAATAACTGATGAATAGGAGATCAATACAGAGTCACTGCAATTTTTAGGAACCTTTGGCAATCTCCTACCAAATAGCTTAGTCTTAGCTGTGAAGATTGTGTTTTTTAAGAGCTTTCCAAAAAGTCATTATGAAATTCATGTCTGTCCATTTATCTTGCTTCAAAGGCCCCTGGGTAATCTTTCCTGATGTTTCCATAAAACGTACAGAGTCCTTGTGGGGCGCCTGTGTGGCTCAGTCGGTTAAGTGTTCAACCGGCTCAGGTCATGATCTTGCGGTCCATGAGTTTGAGCCCCACGTCAGGCTCTGTGCCGACAGTTCAGAACCTGGAGCCTGCTTCTGATTCTATGTCTCCCACTCTCTCTGCCCCTCCCCTGCTCATGCTTTGTCTCTCTCACTCTCACAAATGAATAAATGTTAAAAAAATTTTTAAAGTATAGTCCTTGCAATTCCTAACATGTTGTACCTTAAAATTTTTGAAGTTTAATATATTTTCATGTTAAAAAAAACTGATATAATTTGTCACTGCAAGATTTGCATTTGATACCTTCACTTAGACCCAGAGCTTTCATTTCTTCATGTAGATCTAAGTTTCTGTCTGGTATCATATTCCCTTCTCCTGAAGGACTTCCTCTTGCAGTTCTTGTTGTGCACGTCTGCTGGCAATGAATTCTTTTGTCTCTTGTTTGAACTTCTTGGATTTGTGGTTTGATGTCTTTCATCTTAGCCTCTGACCATTATCTCTCATTATCTCTTTTGCCTCACTCTCTCTGCCTTCTCCTCTTGAGCCTTCAGTTACACATATGTTAGACTAATATTGTCCCACATCTCTTGAATGTTCTGCTCATCGATTTTGACTATTTTTTTCCTCTTTGTGTTTCAATTGGGAATTTCTTTTGTCCTACCTTCAAATTCACTAATTGTTTTCCTCAGCTGTATTGAATCTACTGATGAGTCAACAGAGAAATTCTTCATTTTTGGTGTTGTCTTTTTCCATTTCTAGTATTTTTATTTGACTCTTTTTTCATATATATTTCCCATCTCTCTGCTGAAATTCCCTATTTATTATCATCCATGTTGTTTGCTTTTTCTCTAGGTTCTTTAATATTTTAAATATAGTTATTTTAACACCCCCAGCTGATAGTTCCAAGATCTGGGTCATCTTTTTTTTTTAATTTTTTTAATGTTTATTTATTTTTGAGAGAGACAGAGTGTGAGCGGGGGAGGGGTAGAGAGAGAGGGAGACACAGAATCCAAAGCAGGCTCCGGGCTCTGAGCTGTCAGCACGGAGCTCTATGTGGGGCTCAAACTCATAAGCAGTGAGATCATGACCTGAGCAGAAGTCAGATGCTTAACCAACTGAGTCACCCAGGTGCCCCTGGTCATCTTTGAACCTGATTTTTGTTGATTGCTTTGTCTCCTGATGATAGGTTCTTTTTTCCTCGCCTTTTGTCTATCTTATACTTTTTGATTGACTACCAAATATCTTGTGTAGTCTAGTAGAAATTGAAGTGAACAGTATTCACATCTGGAAATGGTGTGCCTCTTCTTCTGTCAGGCTGCTATTGTAAGGAATTGAGCCAATCTAGCTAGAAGTTGAATTGAGTTGAGTTTGGGTGCTGCTGTGGTTCTTTTCATTGGGCCACAACCTTGACATTCCTTTTATGGCGGATGTGTGCTTGGAACTGGAGTGAGAGGAACAGAATGCTTTTTTCTGTGTGCTGTTCCACCTTCAACTTCAGCAGAACCTTTCCACTTGTGCCACAGAGTAGGTCTTTCTCTATGCTCCTATCCCTACCCCAGTAGTTGGCGGCTATTGCTTGGTAGTCCGTAGGTAACACAGAGAGGGTTCTCTCTTGTTCTAATCTAGACCAGTCTTCGGGGAATGCTGCGTGCCTGGGCCTCAGAGGTGGGCTCTTTCAGGATTCCTGCCCTGACCACCTGTCTGTGGTGGTCTACTGTGCCTGTATCTGAACTTGCCCTTGGGCAGGAGCATCCCATCCCTCCTGCAATAGTAGGACCCTCCCCCTTTGTATTATTACAAACTTTAAGGCCCAAGAAAATTGCTTCCCAGGGAATGAAATGTTTCTTTAATTTTCCCCCTTTCCATAAGATGTCTTCACTTATGCCCTGCAAGCAAGAAAGTTTGCTACCCTCCCTAGCAGTTGAAAGTTTTTCTTTCCTAGGAAAGAAAGCCCTGGGAGAAGCGGTTGGGGCCTGGTGTCTTACACTCCTCCCCCGATCACATTCTTCCAGTCTGATTGGCCCGAGAATCTGCTTCCCCTCTCCCAGGGATTTAAGACTTGTCCTTCTATTCCAGGAGGGGGGTACTTTTCTCTTAGCATCAGCTGATCTCCTCCTGAAGTCTGCACCATCAACAAGTGTCCTGCCCTCCCCTCAGTTATCACCATGAACATCTCAAAAAGCTGAGAGTGAGTGTGAGCTCTCCTTGTAACCAGTGCCCCCAGCTGCTCGGACTGCTTTATAACCCATACATGCTCTCCAGTGCATCTTCAGATTTTAGTTTATTTTTCTTCCTTGCTTGTGCTGCAACCGGCATGGTACTACTTCTGCTGTAGATGAGACTATTCATGTATCATGTCGCCCACTGTGGGGTCTTGTTCCTTTTTGGAATACATGTTGCCTGGTTTGACCTCAGTTCTCTGATCTGTCCACGAAAGGTTGTGAGTTTGTAGTGTATCTAAGGATTTTCTTGCCATAGTATGGCAGTGGGTTTTTTTTTTGTTTGTTTGTTTTCATCCTATGTGGGGTGCCAGAAGTCTGAATTTTTTTTTTATGAAACATTCATCCTTACACTAAATTTTCTCAATAAAGAAATGGCAAGAGAAGAAAGTGAAAAAGAATGCTGCCACCCAGGGATCATCACTAAAAACTTCTTGTGACCATCCTTTCAAACAAATCTTGATACAGATTTGCACACAGGAGATATGGGGAACATTGTTCAGTGCCACTCAATGTATATGATCAATTATGTACAGTATTTTACTCCGTGGAGGTAGCATAATTTACTTAACCAATCTCTATCAATTTACTAACGCCTTCCAGAGATGTCGTTTCTATTCTTTTGCTGTTACAAACAATGACTTCATCATCTTCAGTAGAGGCATTTCCATCATGGAAGAGTTTTGATTACAAATTTATTAGATCAGATGGTTTGATAGAGGGTGTGTATGTAAAATCTAGGATGATCTGGAGCCAGGCGAGGAGGCCAAACCCGCATAGACTTTTGTGGCCTTCTGGGCCTTTGAGAAGATGTGCTTGAGATTTGCATATTGCCCAGAATCTGTAGGGCTTTGTAGCCCCATCAACCGCCAAGTTGTTTCAGAGCCCCCAGTAGAGGGCACATCGAATAAAGACTTGTCCTATTTTTGAGAGAATTCCCTAGCTTGATGAGTTTTTAGGAAGAAAATTCACGGGTGATATATGTAGATAAGTGTTTTGTTTTTACTTTTGGCCTATGCAGTGATTAATGCTTGCTTGCCGACGGCCTCATATTTTATTTCAATGTTCCTAATCCCCCAGTCCGTTTTCTCCCACCTGGCAGCCCACAGACTGGTTCTCCTCTCTTCAGGTGCCTGTCATTCCCCCGCTGCCCTGCCCACCAGCACCCGCTGGCCCATGCTGGTGTTTAAAAGTAGCGGTTTTGCTTGGAAGGTAAAAAGAAGAAAAATGTTAATACAAAAGTCAAGATTAATGACATTTTAAGAACAGAAGATTACCTTTCTCCATGATGACTTAGAAAGATTGCTTTGATAGTTAAATATTTAATGGTTTAAAGGAGATGCATGGTGGGATTAAGCCCAGAAAGAATGGCCAAAATTTCAGAAAGGGATATTTGTGGAAATTAGGAGAAATAAGAGAGTGTAATAACTCATTGACAAGAAAAGAAGACAGTGGATATGATAAAGAATGTGGTTAATCTTATGGTGATTAATAAACACAATTGCACTTCTTCAGTTATTATAAATGTTGGCTGTTGATTCCTAATTTAGAAGATTATGTTGATTAAATGTTGGTTTTTCATATGTTTTAAGTGAAAAAAAATCAACTTAAGAACCTGTTATAAATGAACCTTATTTCTTAATTTTATGATTTTTTAGTTATACATATATATACAAATTCAAAAGAAAATGAAAACTATTTATCATAAATTATTTCTAATCACAATTGTTGGTTAGTTTTACAATTATTTACTTTACATTTTCCTACTTAGGAAGTTATCTACTTTTGTATTAATATTGCCATTTATTTTCACCTCTATCTATTGCTCAGCAGTCCAATGTTTGCACCTGCCAATGAAGTAGCTACAGAAAGACCAGTATGCATATTCCAGAGAAAGTGGAATGTCAGCAGCTGACAAAACAAAATGACAGTTTAATGTGGACAGAGCCAGGATTTGATATAACGTGCTGTAGCCAAGTTGAAAGTTCAACTCCAACTGGAGAGCAAACACTCTAGTCTACATATAGTGCTTTTTTTTTTTTTCAATGAAAAGAGAAACTATCTTTGTCATTGTAGTATTGTCTTTTGGGGAAATTGAATGATTATTTGCTTTATAAAAGATATGTTTTAGCAAGAGTCTTATCTTTAGTTATTACAGAGTCGATCATTATATGAGAGGCAGGAAAAGGGAGCCTTGAAAATTGGAGCTAGTTTTTACTGTACGTGAATTTAAACACAGAGACTTGAATAAACTTTCAATTATGGCTATGACTTTGGATATAGTGACTTTGGATATACAAATGCCTTTCTACCTGGGAATTCGTTTTGTTTGACCAAACCATTTTCCTAACTTTTTTGTGGATTAATTGTTAAATTTGGGTTAATTTTTTCACTGGCAAGTGCCCTCCAAAGCCTGGGATTCTTACCCCCATGATTTTCTCGGTCCAAATGGCAGTGAACTCACTCTGTACTCTCTGTGTCAGGGAAGAGCAGCTGTTTGAGTGGATGGTGCCCTTTGAGAACAAATAGGTGGAAAGATTCTAAAAAGTGCACGCCACGGTCACTTTCATGATCCTCACTGTTTTGAATCCAAGGAAGGCTAATGATAACAAACACTTCTCATTGGTTTTGTTAAACTGGTGTTGTTGTGCCTTAGGGCTTCGTTTTTGTCCAGCTTTCTGTCCCATGGGCCTTGGAAAGACTGAGTCACAACATTGGTAGCGGTAGTTGATGGTTTCCTCTTGGGAGTTTGAGATACTGTGTAGACAACTAAGGGAACATTTATTTCAGTAGTTCTAGGACCACTTCGAAGGGGTCCCCAGGATTGTGAGGACTGAGGGAGTAGGAGTTAGAGTTTAGAGAACAAAGGTAAGAGCAGTGGGTTAGGGTCCAGGTTTGGGAATTCTCTATCAGCCGAGGATAAATCAGAGCTACAGGTGAGCCACGATGGAGCATGGGCTTCCATCCCTGATTTTCTCTTCTTCTCTATCTGTAAAATTTCATGAATGGCCTCATCCAAGTCTTCAGCTTCAACGAAAATATTGGTGACTCCAAATTATATCTCTAGGATCAACCCCACTCCCAAACTCCAGGCCTTGTCCCAGTTGCCTATTACATGTCATTTGAATGTGCCATGGGTTTCTCAAGCTCACAGTATCTGAATCTGAACTTACCAACTTCTTCCTCATTAAAAAATATTACTAGCATACAAAATCATCCCTATTCCTATGTTTTTCCTTATCTTAGTGAATGGTACCCTTGTCCATCTAGTTGCTCAAATAAGAAATTATAAGAGTTCCCTTCTCACTCAAAGAGTTCCCTAAGTTCTACCTCATAATGCCTCTCAAATATGTCCCCTCTATGGCAGTGCTGTTGTTTTCTATTGTGCCTTCAGCTCTTAGAATGTTTCCTGTCACTTAGTAGGAATTCAGGAAATACTTAGTGAGGGAAAAACAAAGAGAACGAAACAGCCATTGGCTGTTAAGCCATTGGCTGGAAATGGTTAAGTCAGGGAAGAGATAAGACTTAAAAGATAATTTTAAAATTAATATATTTTGGGGGGTACATGAGTGGCTCTGTTGGTCAAGCGTCTGACTTCGGCTCAGGTTATGATCTCACGGTTCGTGAGTTCAAGCCCTGCTTCGGGCTCTGTGCTGACAGCTCTGAGCCTAGAGCCCGCTTCAGATTCTCTGTGTGTGTGTGTGTGTGTGTCTCTCTCTCTGCCCCTCCCCCATTCACACTCTCTCTCTTTCTTAAAAATAAATAAACATTTAAAATAATTAAAATCAATATATTTTGGGAAACATTCAAGAGAAAGTTTTCTCCATTAAGGAAGGAAAGGCTGCTATGGAAAAGGAGCAGTATGAGGGAAAGAACGATTTCTTGGAAGTAACAAATAAAAAAAAAAACAGCAATGGACAGGCCAAATAATAAAATTGACACAGCTCAAAACCTAATTAATTATCTGGAAGATTAAGTGAAAATAGTTTCCTAGGACATAGTGCAGAACGGCAGACAGAAATTATGAGAAAAGTGAAAATATGGAGGATGGACCCAAGGGGTCTAATATTTTTTTATTAAAATCTTCAGGAATCAAGACAGGAACAATGGAAGTCAGACAGTAATAAAAGAGATAAAAGACAATTTCTGTAAACTAAATGGAAGAAACGTTAAGAGTCAGATGGAAAGGCCCATCGAGTGCTAAGCCAGGTTAAAAAGAAAAGCTGAGTATCTGTTGTATTTTTTCAAATCTCAGTGGCCAGCGGTTGTTAAGATCTATCTTTACTCCAGGTACCACTAGCGAGACAAAATGGCTGCCGACTAGATTAGGACATGCATACCAGTTGTAAGACATCTCAGTTTCCAAGATGCTAAAGCACAGAATGGGACACAGAACAGGTCTTAGAATGGATGACAACAGCAGTTACATCCCGGTGAAATTTTAAATTAAAAATTTTAATTTAAAAGACAAAAAACACAGTTTCTCTACAATGGAAAAAAGGAAAGGAAACTAATTTTCTCATCAGCATCATTGATTGCTCTAAGAAAATAAAGCAAAGTTTTCAAAAAGAAAAAAATTTCTGAATCCTAATTCTTTTATCCAACTAAAGTCTCAACTGAGTATGTAAGAAATATAAAGATATTTTTGAACATGTAAAAACTCGGAAAGTTTATCCCACATGGAACTCATGTAAAAAAATTACTCAAGAAATACTCTAACCAAACATAGAAAGAATCCGATATGCAGGGTGATATGGACATAGGAGAAGGAGAAAGGAAGTGTGACTCAGAAGGAAGGGGAGCTAGAAAAATTAAAATTTATAGCATTAAACCAGCACTTGGAAGAGCCTCATTTAGGGGCAACTGGGGGACTCAGTCGATTAAGTGTCTGACTCTTGGTTTTGGCTTAAGTCATGGTCTTGCGTTTTGTGGATTTGAGCCCCATGTTGGGCAGTGCAGCGTCTGCTTGGGATTCTCTCTCGCTTGCTCGCTGCCCCTCCCCTGCTCTCTCTCCCCTCTCTCTACCCCTTCCCTATTCATACTCTCTTGCTCTCTCTCAAAAATAAATAAATAAACTTTAAAAAAGGAGGAGCCTCCTTTCAGTGGCAAAGCTTAGTAACAAGTTTACGTTTCCTTCCCTGTGGAGCCAATGACACTATTTGGTCCTGTAGTAAATAATATTTGCAAAAACACGTTTTACTTTTCAGAATCAGTGGGTAGATAAAGTGTAGGACACTCAGTTATAGTTTGAGAACAATCCCATAGACGTTGACAATGTAAAAATAACATTCCTTCCACAATTTGGGAGGTTGAGAAAGTGAAGAGTATTGGGTGAGAAAAGTCTAAACAAATTTCTCATCTTTCACAGCACGGAGTTGGAAAATCATGATATAGAAGTTTCTATACATATATAGGATGATAATAAAGGCAACTATGATAAGAGCTAAATGCTTGCAAGTTTTAAAAACCCAGGCAGGTGAGGGAGAGAAGGTGCAAAGTAATGTGAATGCTTTGAATTCTTAATCTTATTTGTGGAGAAGCCCGTATCAATAAAGGCTTTTATACGATGAGAAAAACTAAAAAGCAGAACGAACAAACAAAACCCTTAGCTTCTGAGAAGTGAGAGTTTCAGGTTCGTGTATGCTATTTGTAGTTCACTTGAAAAATGTGTGCGTGCATTATCTATCAATAAAAAATCTAGAGTAATAGGAATGAGGAGATCAGTAGGTTGGTATGCAGAAATAAATAGTAATATATGTGAAATGCCTGGCACATAGTAGGCAGTCAGTGAATGAGAGCTTTTATGGCTGTTGTTCCAAAGTTTGTTATTCTTATTTGTGGCAGCTGCTATCAGCTGGGTTCTCTCTGTTCCTTCAGAGAGAAGTAAAATTGTTCAGACCCACCTTCTGGGCTTCGTGGCAGCCTACAGCATGTCGTGTGTCTCCTGCAGTTGCCCTGGGCATATTCTGGCGGTTGTCACTGTGTCTGGCTCCTTCCTCCAGGGAACTAAGTCAGTCTCTGAGTTTCACTGTGCTCTGTTTTCCATCCCAGTTTCCATTTGGTTTAATCGGGCCCTAAAGTCAATCCAGTTCTGCGATTTCTACTAAAATGGCCGACTCGCCTGACGCCTTTGTACATGTCAATTTCAGGGTTGAGGAGGCATCCCCAAGATGCCATTTCAGATTGAACAGTGGACATCATCTTGGGACACTGGTCCCCCGCGGCTTCACCACACACCATAAGACCTCCAGCCCTGTGGTCCTGCCTCGCTGTCTTCTCTCTCTTTCTTCCCGGCACTCACTTCTGATCACCCCCAGGGAGCCCTAGGTCCCTTTTACTTTATTCTGCAGAACTCTCTAGCTGCTGTTCCGGGACCTGGTGCCAGACCCTCCTGGGTAGAGCCCACCTCGCCAAGATGGTCAACAGATTTTGGGTCCTTTGGGGTCACAGAGCCCACCAGAGGGGGAGTGTGAGTAATAAGGAACACCTTTTTCTGTCTTTCGTGTCGGAACATAGAGAGAGTAACCAAGGAAAGTTTTTACATTCAGTCTGTTTTCTCACTGCCTTCTACCCTTATCATCATCAGAGAGATACAGTAGTGGAAAGTCATCATAGTTACCATTTAAAATAAAGTTTTCTTAACACTTGCGACTTCACTGGGTAATAGCTTGCCCTGATTAAAAAAAAAAAAAAGTATAATCACAGAATTTGACCAAAACATGAGTGCAGAGTAATACACTTTAAAAAGACGGTAGTGGGAAAGTTGGTTTTAATGGGCTGTGACGGTCTGATTGCAAGCGCAATGTACACAACCCTGGGCTTTGTACATTCGAGAAGGCAGAGGAGGGCCCTGTGGGACTATGGCTGGCATATTTTAAGGCTCGGTTGCCTTTCTCTAAGCTGCAGAGAAACCACATCTCTATGGACTGATTTGAAATATTGTATTTCATGCAAATATATTTCATACATTTATTTTCATGCCAGGTAAGATCTCCAAAACCAGCTGGAGTGCGCGAAGAAAAGAAGGAGAAATTAGCAGTAGCTAAGGTATAATAGTAACTAATATGACCGTTATTAATAACATACTTATTCTTTATATTGATGCCGGCTCTTCTTAAAAAGTAGCAGTGGCTTTGCAAGCTACACTGAGAGTCAGTCTCATGAAGAGACAGAGGACATGACTCCCACTGTTGTCTGATTCCGGGGTATATCCGGGCTGGACCCAAAGAAATCACTCTCATTCGTATGCCTACAATTCCACTGTAAGAGATTCATTCCTTTTACCAAACTTTGTCCCCTTGCAAAATAGAAACAATACTGAGAAATGGATGCCATAAAACTCTAATGTGATTGATTTGGTCAGATCTTTCCTGAGAACAGTTTTGGTAAAAAAAAAAAATTAAAAAAAAAAGGAAATAGAGTAACTGGAGAAGCTACTGCCTATCCTGCCTATAATGAAAAGAGATACCCGGGGTTGGGGTGGGGGGAGGACGATGAAAATAAGTTTTGATTGCTTTGTAATATTGTCTACAGCTGGCTGCCTTGAAATGAATCATTGACAGGACACAGAAGCAGGGTATCTTAAATTCTTGCAATGTATGGGAATTTGTGAGTAACTGTAACCCATTGTTCCCTCAAATTATTTTTGATAGTAAGTAGAATATTCATGCAATGTAGTAGTCATCGCTTTTCAGACTTACGAAGAAACAGAGTATATTGTTCCCATAATTCACTTTGTGATGTATTTTCTATTGAAAGATTGAAGACAGACATGTTTTGGAGGAGCAAATACAAGTACTAAAGGCGAAGCTAGAAAATGAGAAGAAGAAGATAGAAAGGTACTAGTAACAATGACGCATCGTGGTTCATTTGTAGCTAATAAAACATGTAACCATCTATCAATGTGTTTCAGATTTCAGAAGGAATCAGAATGGGTGAACAAAAACTGGGAAAAGAAATTCTATATTCTCAGGAACAGGTACGTGGCAATGTATACATATTCTGTTTATAAAAATGTGACGAATCTTTTAAGGGACTTGGGAGCCTCGCATTTTTCTGTACATATTAGTGAATATAAAATGCCGGCATATGCTTTTAACAAGACATGCAAAATAATCGGCCTGTGATGAAGAGTTGTCCAAGTCACTTCAGAGAAAAAAGAATTCCAGACTCTGTTTCCAGTCCCAATCTCCCTATTTCAATTTTAAGGGATCAACAGGACAGACGGTCTCTCTTGATATCTGGTGTAATCAGACCTCCACGGGTATCTTCCTTCATAGGGCTATTCAAACAACTGTTTTGCTCATTTCGCACATGGTGATATATAACTGGTCTATACCTTCTTTGTAAACCTGTTTTATTTATTTATTTATTTATTTTTAAACATTTCTTTTTAACGTTTATTCACTTTTGAGACATAGAGACAGAGCATGAGCAGGAGAAGGGGAGACACAGAATCCAAAGCAGGCCCCAGGCTCTGAGCTGTCAGCACAGAGCCCGTCGCGGTGCTCGAACTCACAGACCGAGAGATCATGACCTGAGCCAAAGTCAGCCGCTTAACCGACTGAGCCACCCAGGCGCCCCCTGTAAAACTGTTTTATACACTGAATCCTCTACCCTTTCACAGACAAAATGGCACTGATTCCCTAACCCTCAGATCTGTTTTTCAGTCACATAATCATTTTTTTAATTAAAAAAATTTTTTAAGTTTATTTATTTTGAAAGAGAGAGAGAGAGAGAGAGAGACAGAGACAGACAGATAACACAAGCTGGGGATGAGCAAAGAGAAGGAGCGACAGAATCCCAAGCGGGCTCTGTCCTGTCCCGTGAGCACGGAGCCCAACGTGGGGCTCGAACTCACAAACTGTGAGATCATGACCTGAGCCGAGATCAAGAGTAGGACGCTTAAACGACTGAGCCGCCCAGGCGCCCCAACTCACATGGTCATTTTAATTTATCTTCCCGTTGTCATCTCTGTGTTTTTAGAAGTGTGAAATTCTGGAGAACACTATAAAATTCTGGAAAGGCTACAAGCAACACCAAGTAAATGCCTATTTATTTGTTTCCTCATCCTGGCATGTTAATTTAACACATCTATATTCGATCCTCTTGTCTCCTGCCATAATGTCCCCCAGTTTCTCTTCTTTAACCGCATGTTGAAAGTTCCTTTGCACAATTTTCTCACAGTCAAGCAGCATTCAAGGGTCCATTGAGTGTTGGTCTGATGTCATAGGTCAAGTGTGAGACTCACATGACTCCGAAGGATGATTATGCCCTATGTTTGCACAGCATTTCCTAAGTGTACACTATTATTGTGTGCATGTATGAGAGAGAGGAAAAAAACCCGTAAAATTCTATACAGAGCTGGGTACATTACACTGAAGTAGTCCCAGGCGGTACGCTGAGAATCCACGCGACAGCAGAAATATCCCCGGATGTGACGGAAAGATCTCCTCCTCGTGGGAAAACATTCTGCCGTGAGCTCCTGCTTGGGCTTCGCGTCTCTGCTGATGACACTTTGTGCCCTGAACACTGTGCGTATTAATTCAGCCACCTCGTACCGTCGTTATAAGGATGGAATAGAGATCGAGAACAAAGGAAAGCTTGAATACGCACTTGATTTCATTACCCCAAACGTGGATTTTGGAGTCTCTCTGAAACTGAGTAGGCTCTCCCTTACCGATTTCCGTGGGGTTCACGTTCATCCTTAATATTTACCTTATATCTGTCCCAGTGGGGTTCATTCTCTATTTCGAAGACCATTTACAAGAATGTCTTACATTCTTACGTTCTTTACAAGTTTTACTTCAAGTCGATTTGCTGTTAGTCAGGATGTTGACAGTCATCGTCATCATTTTGGTCTCTGCAGACCCCACGTTAATACCTAAATATTGTGAAGAGCAAGAAGAATTGTTGCCTAGTTTCTGTGTTTTCTCATTTAATCGACTAACCCGGACGTAATGTTGGGACATAATGCATTCTCTCTCTGGTGTGGTTGCTTACCAAGTGTTCGTTCAAGGTGATACGTAACATAGAGAGTGTATATATCCCGAGTCCTGCATCGTGGTGTGGGATGGAGACTAACCGTACAGTTGCAGATTTGTATCTACCAAAATGGTCATTTCACTTCATCTAACAGATCTTAGATTGGGAGCCATCATTTTCTTCTGTAGAGGAAAAACTTCACCTTGGCCTGCCAAGGTAACAGCCAAATCCAACGATTTCTCCGCCAATTCATGATTTACATTCAGCTCCGGTCGGGTTCAGAGCTTCCTCTCCAAGCTCCTTTTCTGCCTCTGCTGGGTTGGCTCTGTGTCCAGGAGGATGGGAACTGAGAGGTGCTGACAAGGCCTGGGGCTAGTCTTTCCTCTTAGCGCGGCATGCCGGGTACAGGTAGCTGCTGATGCCATCGGCGTCGCTTCTCTCGACACAGATGGCGTGCAGATGTGGCTCATGGACACGAGAATAGACCTCGCCCCCCATCTTCCTGGTGCCATCACGAGGCTGCCTCTCACGCCTCAACCCCAGACACCCATCTGAACCGCCCCCCTGATCTGCCCGCTGAGCTCCTGGGGTTGGCCACACCCACCGTTGCGCATCACACTTCCCAGGTCGCACGCCTGCTGTTCCCCCATCACTGTGGAGTGCGCATGTCTAAGATGTGTATGTGCGCACCCCTTCCCTTGCCCCTCCTCTCCGCATGCGCAGAAGCGCCAGAGTACCATCCAGGGAGGCTGCCCATCCACGGAACTGAAGGTAGGAAGTGTCAGGTGCAGGCTTCTCTGCTCTGTATTCCCTCCTTCTTCCCCTCACCCGTTATAAACCCCTTCATTCTTGGATGTGGTTCAGTTTGGAGGTATGCGGCAGAGTGTGGAAAGAGGTCCAGAATCTCTGAAAGGGTGTAGCCATCCTCGTCCCCCTCCCCCATTTTTGAAGTTTCCTAGGCTGAGTATGGGGAGCAGGCTCTTAAGATTACCAAACGAAACTCAGAATTTAGATCTATCTGAATTTTCTAGCTTCCCTTTTTAAGCAAATGAAAGTTTACTTCATTCTTGGAGAATATTTATCCATTCCTAAATATCTCAACCCAAAGTTCTCTCCCAGTAGCCAGCCTACTCTCCAAAAGAGATACTTTGAGTTATTTGGAAATAGATCCTTTCTCAAGAAGTCATCTTCACCTAGCAAAGTTACATTGTGTAAAAGATCCAAATTGTCCTCTTTGCTAATATATGTGCAACAAAATGATTAATCTCAAAGATGTCTGCCCTGAAGTTGTTAAACTGGATAAAATCTCAAATTGATCAAGTCGCCTACATATCTTCATTTTTGTATCTAAAACAATGAAGTTGTTCCTATATTTCTGTAAAATTGAAGATTATACTACACTGTTTTTGTAAGACTTCCATCCATACTGCCATATATATATCGGTTAGCCCATTTTTTCTGGTCACTGCGTAATATTCCATCCAATGTCTTTTTGTTTTAATTTGTTTAATTTTAATTTTATTTTTTTAGAGAGAAAGAATGCAAGTATGGGTGGGGAGGTAAAGGGAGAAGGAGGGAGAGAAAGAGAGAGAGAGAGAGAGAGAGAGAGAGAATATTAAGCAGGCTCCATGCCCAGTGCAGAGCCCGATGCGGGGCTTTATCCCACCACCCTGAGATCATGACCTGAGCCAGAATCAAGAATTGGACGCTTGATCAACAGTCACCCAGACGCCCCCATAGAATGTCTTTACCTCGTGTTACCAATCTACTCCATTTCCGGTGGTCAGCCATGTTTTCCCCAGCTCGCTGTTACCCCATTTCCTCTTAAGGCTTGGCAGGATTTCCTTTGGTACATACGGAGTAAGGTGGTTGGGTTCTGTTAAGATGACCATGCATCTTGATTTGCCTGGGCTGATTCTGGTTTAAGCTGGTTGCCTAGTATACTTATCAATGGCATTTCCTTTCATTCTCAAATATATCCTGAATTGGATGATAAATCACATGGTCCCTCGAGTCCAGTTAAACAGGCTCCTTTTGTTCTCCAGTTTACACCCCAACAGCAGCCCATTAAAGTTAGTTTCACTTCTATAGATTCTGGAGATAGCGCAGTGAACAAAATACCCAAGTCTCTGCCCTCACCGAACTCACCTTCTATTGGGAGAAAACACAATAAAAAAGTAAATATATAAAATGTCCAGTTATGACATTTTATACGACACTTGTGCCCCTGCAGGGCAGGGCAAGGTTGCTAGTTTAGAAGTAGTGGGCAGGGAAGATGTTTCTAGTAAGGTGTTATCTGAGTGGAGACCTGAACTGAATGAGGGAACAGAAGGAGAACAGGTGCAAAGGCCCTCGGTTGGGAGCTAGCCTGTGTGTTCAAGGAATGTTAGGAGGCAGGTAGCTAGAGTGGAATGAGGAGGGGCAAGTGGTGTAAGAGGTCAATGAGGCAGAAGATTTGGAATTTCGCTCTGAAATGGGAATAGCTAACATTTTTTTAATAAGAAATTTTCTCTTTTACATGTCTGCTGTGATGTTATCACACCTAATAAAGTAGGAATATAAGTTCTCTGCTATTATTTAATCATCTTCAAACTTTCTTGGTTATCTCGAGAGAATCTTTTCAAGTTGTTCATTTAAAGTAGGATCCAGGGGCACCTGGGTGGCTCAGTCGGTTAAGTGGCCAACTTCAGCTCAGGTCATGATCTCACGGTATGTGAGTTCGAGCCCCGCATCAGGCTCTGTGCTGACAGCTCGGAGCCTGGAGCCTGCTTCAGATTCTGTATCTCCCTCTCTCTCTGCCCTTCCCCTGCTCACGCTCTGTCTCTATGTCTCTCAAGAATAAATGAACGTTAAAAAAAATTTTGAAAAAAAATAAAGTAGGATGCAGATAAGATGAACCACTACACTGGAAGGTTATGTCCCTTAAATCTTTTTTTCCCCCTATAACAGTTCCATATTCCAATCCATTGACTTGCTAGAAAAGTATGCCCAGTTGTTATATAGAATGTCCCACATTCTGGATTTGGCTCATTGTGTATGTGTGTGTGTGTGTGGCCATTTAACAATTCTTCTATCCCTGTATTTTCTGTAAACTTATTTTTAAATCTGGAGGCTTGATTAGATTTACGTTCACTATTTCAGGCAAGACTACTTCACTGGAAGTGTTAGGTAATTCCTGTTACGTCACATCTCCAGGCACTTACTGTGAATGTGGCTGTATTATTTTATTCAAGTGTTAGCTTAATCCATACATCTTAAGGTTCACTATTGACCATTCTCCGTATAAGTTGAGCATCCGTCAATGACTGTGAACTCCAATCCACTGTTCTATTAGGGGTTATAAATTGGCGATTCTATTCTAATTCTATCTTTCCTTCTCCGTTTATTAGCTAAAGTTCTATTTAAAAAAGTTTCCCTCAACTATTTGGTTACCCTAAACTCTAGTTTGTACAAAGAAGGCAAGATAAATGCTTGGCTCCCTTTATTTGTTAATATTCAGAATATTAAGTTCGTGCCCTACAGCTTCATCGGAGAGTCTTTGCCAATGCAGAGGAAACCCAATCTGATTTTATAGCTTAAAAACATTACTCTGACCTCTGTGTTGATTATAGGCCACCGGTAAAGTTAGGAGTTCTGGAAATAATAACCTATTCTTAGGCAAAACACGGCGGTGATGTGGTTGGGATGGGAACAGTAGAGGTTGAGAAATGATTGCATTTTGGATATATTTTGGAAGGAGGCTCAATAGGATTGTTGAAAGATTGCATAGAAGATGAAAGACAAAGACATGGAGGATGGATGCCAGGGTCTTAGCTAAGCATCAGGAAAGATGGATGGAGTGCTTCCCACGGAGACAAGCAAGCACGTTTCACACAGGAAAGCTCCCATCCCAGTACCTTGGACCTGCTGCTCCTTCTGCCTGGAATGCTCTTCCAGACAACCGCATGGCTTGCTTCCTCATTCTGTTCAGGTCTTCACCGCAATATCACCTTACTAGAAACATCTTCCCTGCCCACCACTTCTCAACTCGCAACCCCCACCCTGTCCTGCAGGAGCATGTGTCAGTGGGAAATCATTCAGTTTTTGATATCAGTTTAAGATGCCTATTGTTACCTAAGAGTAGATGTCAACAGGCAGTCATGACCATTATGAGTCTGAAGTTCGGAAGAAAGTTTAGGCTGCATACATAGATTTGAGATGCATTAGTATAGGTGGTATGTATGTATGTAGTTTTTTATTAAAGTTTATTTTTTTATTTTGAGAGAGAGAGAAGGGGGAGAGGCAGAGAGAGAGAATCCCAAGAAGGCTTCATACTCTCAGTGCAGATCCTAATACAGAGCTTGAACCCACAAACTGTGAGACCATGACCTGAACTGAAATCAAGAGTTGGACACTTAACTGACTGAGCCACCCAGATTCCCGTGTATAAATTTTAAGTATGTATTTTAAGTAGGCTCCATGCCCAATGTGGAACTTGAACTCATGACCCTGAGATCAAGAGTCACATACTCTACCAACTGAGTCAGCCAAATAACCCAGTGTAGGTGTTATTTAAAGCCATGAGACCAGGGGCATCTGGGTGGCTCAGTAGGTTAAGCATCCGACTTCAGCTCAGGTCATGATCTCACGGTTTGTGAGTTTGTGCTTCCCGTTGGGCTCTGTGCAGATAGCTTGGAGCCTGGAGCCTGCCTCGGATTCTTTGTCTCTTTCTCTGTGTATACCTCCCCCACTCACACTCTGACTCTCTCTCTCTCAAAAATAAATAAACATTAAAAAATAAAAAAATAAGTAAAGCCATAAGACTAAATGAGATCAGCTAAATGTGAGTGTGGGTCGCGGAAAAAATAGAGCATGCTGGGTGAATCCGTCGGGATGTTTCATCAGGACATACCTGAACAGGGAAACTTTTAATATCAAGAAGTATTAACTAATAGAAGGTGGTTAACTGCTAAAGGAGGTAGAGAAAACTCTAAGAAATAGAGGGGTGACATAATGTAGGAAGCAGCTTCTGCCTCTAGGGCTGAGGAAAAGTATTTATGGAAGGACCAAACGTGGAAGGGTTCTCCCCTCAAGGCTGAGATTCAGACACCATGGCAGAACGTGTAACTCTGGCCCACTGGATGGTGGCAAAGGTCAACTCAGGCGCCGCAGGCTGGCCCGATGAGCAGGAAATCACAGGCCAAGGTACCAGCAAAACTCGCTGGGGAGTGAGTACACGGTACATCACTGACAGTTGCACACTTCCTAAGGTAAGAAGGAAAATAACCGCCTAGGACACAGAGACTGCTTCGTGAACCCTCGCTGACTCTGCCATCCTGGGTAGTGACCCCTGTCTGAAGAACATAGCCCTCCTCCGTCCAGGGGTATGGGAAGGCAACAAGTCCCTCACACAGGGCGGCCGAATCTTGCCCCTGTACC
This sequence comes from Paguma larvata, assembly GCA_030068075.1. NCBI lineage: Eukaryota > Metazoa > Chordata > Mammalia > Carnivora > Viverridae > Paguma > Paguma larvata. The sequence goes on from CM057828.1 coordinate 116,652,498, forward strand.
GCGTCTTCCTGAATATGGAGGCAAAGTTCATTCTGGGCTGATCCTCAAGGAATTCTTCCAGTTCCTTCATCCCAGAACTGGCGTAACAGGACCCTGTGTGCTTGGAATGGGGCTTACCTTATATTTTCTGTCCGAAGAAATACATGTGAAAACTGCAGAGCCCTTCTCTGCCATGTCAACAATAGGGTCGCCCATCTATGTAGTTGAAAACCATGGTGCCTATACGGGAGAATTTGCTGAGAAACACAAGGAGCGAAACATTGCCCAGCTGGAAGAGGTGAAACTGACTTCCATCAAACAGATTCAGGATGCAAATGATATGCAAAAGTCACAGCAGGCCTTGGTGGAAAAGCGCCATTATCTTTTTGATGTCCAGAGGAATAGCCCTGGAGCTTACTTACCAGGAAGGGCTGCACAGAGTATACAAGGAGGTATCGTCGGGACTATCACATCTCTGTGCAGAACACGAGGCATCAAAAGGAACAAGGGCGCATGATAAACCGGGTAGGGAAGCATGTGGTGCAGAGAGCGTCTCTACACAGCAGGGAAAGGAGACAGCGGCCAAGTGCGTTGCAGATCTAAAGCTGCTTGCAAAGAAGGCCCAAGTACAGCCGGTTCTGCAAATGCATCTGCCTCAGTGGAGACGGCGAGAAGCAATTGACCAAGGAGACTACACGATGTGGCGAAATCTTTCTGTATCGCTGTCTATGGAATTACACTCTCCTAAAAATGAACTTTGGATTTTACGTTGTGAGAAATGTAAAACAGTCTACTGGCCAGGGAGCTGTTTTTCATCCTTCTCGCTCTGTAGTTTGAGTTGTTCCATGATCCCTTTGAATGAGCAGTTTGCTTTAATAAAATTTGTTGCTTGAGTAAAGATTACTGAGATATAGTTTAAGTTTGTAATTGATTCTGCCATCTTGCCATAAAGTGACCGTTGAAACAAAAAGAAGAAGAGGAGGAGGAGGAAGGGGAAGAAGAAGAAGGGGAAGGGAAAGGAGAAGGAGAGGAGGTGGAGGAGGAAAAAGAAGGAGAAGGAGAAGAAGGAGGAGGAAGAAGGAGGAGGAGGAGGAGGAGGAAGAGGAGGAGGAGGAGGAGGAGAAGGAGAATGAAGAGGAGGAGAAGGAAGGGGAAAAGGGAGGAGAAAGAGGAGGAAGAGAAGGAAGGGGAAGGAAAGGAGGAAGAAGAAGAGAAGGAAAAAGCCCATCGGAACCAGGACTGAAGTCCCTTTCTCTTAAACAGAACTAGCAACCGGATGTACAGCAGGAATATGGTCAGAGTGAAAGACCTTCTGTACTTTCCACTTCTCGGCTCATCTGGGCCCATTTCCAGCAATCCAGGGTGGGTCTAAGTGGAATACTTTCCTCGGTGGGGGAAGATGTAGCGTCTGCCACTGCAGGGACTGGAGGGAAGAGAGGAACTTCATGAGAACATGTTCAAGACCAGATAAGCACGTAAGAATCCAGGCCAGAATCACCACATCATTCTATCTTCATATTCAACATACAGTACAATTAATTTATCTTTTCATTTATTCGTTCACTTAACAAATATGCATTAAGCATGTACTAGTTGAATTTCCGGCAGAAGGAAAAGTAGGAATTGGCTACCACTACCGTAACTCTGAGTGACACTTCAGGCTGACAGGAGAGAGAATATGCAGCATCTAAAGGAACAGGCATCAGGTGGACAATTCATCTCTGCAGCTAAAAGCGTCACCAGTTTCTCTCCAGGAGAGATTCATGTCCCTTCTCATAGAAATCTACTCACAGGGGGAGGGAGAGTAATAGTGGGCTGGCCATTCACGGCATTCAAAATGGCAGTTGCTAGTTGCGTGTTGGTGCGTCATGTGTATGCTGAATGTATGTGATTAATGTTTTAGTTTACCAGATAGTGCCAGAGACAATGCTGATCATTTTTCATGCATCAGATCCTCATTGAAACTTTAGGAGGTAGTTAAAAATACCAACTCTACTTTTCTTATGAGGAAACTGCAGCTCAAAGAACTTGTGGAATTTGTCAGAATTCATATAAAGAGTGGCAGATCTCAGGCACAGGTCTTTCTGACCCTAAAAAAACACATTACTCTGATTTCCTTTATTTGTCTAAAGTAATTTTTTTGTTCAACATTGAATATGTACTGAAGAATACTCAAGATATACTAATATAGTATAAAGATGGCAGTATAGTGAACGCGTGTATTCTCGCTACAAGATAAAGTATTCAGAGTAGCTTTGTAGCTGCTGTGTGCCCATCTGGTGCCTAGTGCCTCTTCTTCCTCCAATGTAATATCTATCCTGAAGTTAATGTTTATCATTCTCTGGGGGAAGGTTTTATCGTTTTTAAGTTCTTACTTTAATTCCAATTAGTTAACATGCAGTGTTGTATTAGTTTCAGTTGTACAAGAAAATGATTCATCGGTTCCATACAACATCCAGTGCTCGTGACGAGTGCGTTTCTTCATCCCCATCACCTATCAACACCCATCCCCGCTGGTAGCCTTCGGTTTGTTCTCGATAGTTGAGTCTGTTTCTGGGTTTGTTTCTCTCTCTTTTTTCCCTCTGCTCATTTGTTTTGTTTCTTAGATTCCACATATGAGTGAATCATATGGTTATTTGTCTTTCTCTGACTTATTTCACTTAACAGAATACTCTCTAGCTCCATTTGTGTTGCTGAAAATGACAAGATTTAATTTTTTTGGCCGAATAATATTCCATTGTAGACAGAGACCACATCTTCTTTATCCATTCATCAGTTGATGGATGCTTGGGCTGCTTCCATACCTCGGCTAGTGTAAATAATACTTCTAGAAGCACAGAGGTGCCTGTATCCCTTTGTATTATTTGGGTAAATATCCTGTAGCGCAATTACTGGATCATAGGATAGTTCTATTTTTAACTTTTTGTGGTACCTCCACTCTGTTCCACAGGGGCTGCACCAGTTTGCATTCTTACCAACAGTACATGAGCATTCATTTTTTTCCGCTTCCTTGCCAACACCTGTTGTTTCATGTGTTGTTGATTTTAACCATTTTGGCAGGTGTGAGGTGATATCTCATTGTGTTTTTTAAGTTTATTTATTTATTTTGAGAAAGAGAGAGCATGTGGGAGGTGGAGTGAGTCAGAGAGAGATAGAGAATCTGAAGCAGGCTCCACACCAGTAGCGTGGAGCCTGATGTGGGGCTTGAACTCATGAACAGCGAGATCATGACCTGAGCCAAAACCGACTGAGCCACCCAGGTGCCCCTCTCATTGTGGTTTCGATTTGCATTTTCCCTAATGGTGATTGATAATTGAACACATTTTTATGAGTTCGTTGGCCATCCCTGAAGGAAGGTTTTAAATAACATCCAATTCATTAAATAGATGTTGAGTTATTTTGATTTTCTACTTCTAGTAGATTTCATAATTTATGTTGTCTTTTTAGAAGAATTCAACCTTTTCACTAAATTGTCAAATGGATTGACTTAAAGTTGTTCATAATATCCTCATATTATACACTTGAATTATCTATAAGATCTAATGATGTCACCTTTTCATTCCTGATATTGCTAATTCGTGTTTTCTTCTTTTTTCTTGATCTCGTTAAGAGTCAGTTTTATTATTTATTTCAAAGAAATCATTTTTCCTTTGTTAAAATTCTCTCATATATTTGTTTTCCTTTCATTAGTTTCTGTTCTTAATTTTATTATTTTCTTCCTTCTACTTTCTTTGTGTATGATTTGCTGTCCTTCCCAAGAAGAAAGTGAGATTATTTTTTTCTTCTACTATGTACATGTCAGGCTATATATTGTCCTCTGAGCCCTGCTTGGGCTGCATCCCACAAATTATGACATGTCGTAATTATACTATCATTCAGTATAAAACATTTTCTAAATTCTACTTTATTTAATCTTTGATGCATAGGTTATTTAGAGGTGATAAATTTTATTTCCAGGTAGTCGAAGATTTGCTAGTTGTGTTTCTAGATTGATTCTACTGTGCTCAGAGAACCTACTCTGAATTATTTCAGTCTATTAATATTTTTGATGCTTATTTTGTGCTCGGTGTATGGTTGATTTTGAAAAATGATCCATGTACACTTACAAAGAGTAGGAGTTCTATCATTGGGTGCAGTGTTTTATATATTTCAATTATATCAAGTTTATTCATTGTGTCTTTTTATATACTTACATTTTTGCTGCAGTTCAACTATTGAGACAGGAGTATTAAATTTTCCCCTATGCTTATAGATTTATTTATTTCTCTTTGAGGTCTATCAATTTTTGCTTTAAATATTTTATGGCTACGTTGCTGAATACTTACAGATTTAGAATTTGTAAATCTTCTTCTGAAGTTATCATTTATATGTCTCATTATGAGCCATTCCTCTTCATCTGTAAAAATGCTTCCTGGTTTAATGTCTACTTCATCTAATATTAATAAAACTATATCACTCTTTTTTGATTAAGATTGAATGGTGCATTTTTTTAAGCTTTTTTTCTTCAGCCTGTCTTGTTTTTATATTGAATGTGTCTCTTTTAAGCAATGTCGAGCTGGATTTTTAATCTGTTTTGCCAGTCTTATTTATTTAGTTGGCCTACTTCATTTACTTTTAGTGAGATTACTGGTATCATTGGGTTTGTATCTATCACTTAACATGTTTTTTTCTATTTGGCCAGCCTGTTTCTTTTTCTCTCCTTTTCACCTCCTTTTGGATTAATCAACTTATTTTTATTCCATATTTTCTTTTATTGACTTGTTATTCTTTCTTTACTCTTTCTGAAATTTTAACCCACATCCTTTGTTTATCACAGTCATCTACAAATTTCTATTTGATACTTTCCCAAGAATTCTGGAACCTTAAAATCACTATAATGTACATCGGAAATTAATAGGACCATGTATATCAATTAAACTTGAAGAAAAAAAAAAGAATTCTAGAAACTTAGAATAGTTTAACTCCATTTAACCCCTCTACATTTTCATTTTGATTCCAGATAAATGTTTAACACCACCAGGCATTACAATTATTGTTTGGTGTAGTCACTGTTCACTTACATTAACCCACATTAACTCTGTGAGCTCTTCGTTTCTTCCTGCTTTCAGCGTGTTTCCATCTGGGATCATTTTCCTGATGTTGGATCAGTGCTCCTTAGTTTTTCTTTTAATACAGGTTTGCTGGCAAATAATTCTGTCAGCTTTTCTTTTTAGGAAAGTGTCTTTATTTTATCTTCATTGTTGAAGAATACTTTCTCCGAGTCGAGAATTCTGTGCTGGGAGTTATTTTCCTCAGTGTGTTAATGATGCCAGTGCATTGAGTACTGACCTCCATTATAGCTACTGAGACATATCAACTATTGGCCTCTCCTTTTCTTGGATTCTAATTATACATAAGTTGTTCCTTTTAGCTATGACCTACATCTTTCTTACACTCTTGTCTGGTGTTTCCTATTTTTTCCCCCCTCTGGGCTTCACTTTGAATATATATATTTATATATATATATATATACATATATATATATATATGTTTTTACTGATCTTCCTTTGAGATGAACAATTCTGCGTTCTGCAATATATATTCTATTCAACCCATCTATGGAGGTCTTATTATCATATAGGATTGTTTCAGCGCTAAGATGATGACTTATTTTTTTAAAGTAGATTCCATTTCTCTGCTGAAATTCGCCATCATTTTTATCTATTTTACCAAATTTTTCTCTACTTTCTTCATCATGGTGATATTAAAGTCATTGTTTCTCTGCTTTTTTCTTCTTTTTTCATAAGGTTCCATTTGTTTTAGCATATAAAGTAGCATTGTATAGCAACTTTGCTGACATACAATTTACATACCATAAAATCACCTTTAAAAAAAGTTTATTTTTTTTTCGAGAGAGAGCAAGAGCGCACAAGTAGGGGAAGGTTGGGGGGGGGGGTGTGGAGAGAGAATCCCAAGCAGGCTCTGCACTATCAGCACAGAGCCTGACATGGGACTCGATCTCACAAAGTGTGAGATCATGACCTGAACTGAAACCAAGAGTCGGATGCCACCTAGGCACCCCCACAAAAATTACCCTTTGAAAGGGTGGTTTTTAGTGTATTCACAGAGTTGGACAATAATTACCTCTCTCTACATCAAAACATTTTCATCAATCCAAAAAGGAACCCCATATCCATTAGCAGTCACCCCATCGCCATCACTGCCAGCCACTGGCAACCCCTGGTCTACTTTCTGTCTCTATGGGTTTGCCTGTTCCGGACATTTCATATACATGGAATCATACAGTATGTGGCCTCTTGTGACTGGCCTCTTTCATTTACAGTCTTCGGGTTTATCTATGCTGTATAATGTATCAGTATTTCCTTACTTTTGGTTGCCAAATAATATTCCATTGCATCAATATGCTACATTTTGTTTACCCATTCTTCAGTGTTTAGACATTTTAATTATCTCCACTTTTTGGTTACTGTATATAATGCAGCTATTAACAGTCGCGTACAAGTTTTGGTGTGAACATATGTTTTAAATTCTCTTGGGTATATACCTAGGAAGAAATTGCTAGGTCTTATAATAATTCTATGTTTAATATTTTGAGAAACTTCCAAACTGTCTTCCAAAGTGGCCGCACCATTTTACAATTACACAAGCAATGGACGAGGGGTCAAATTTCTCTATATCTCATCCAACATTTGTTATTGTCTCTCTTTAGGTCTTAGTCATCCTAGTAGTTATGCAGTGGTACCTCACTGTGGTTTTGACCCAGGAGATACCCAATCTCTTCTAAAACCCCTCCATGTGACTGAATACTGTGACTTTTTGTGTTCCTTCCTAGTAGCTAGCCAAATCTTCTAGCATATTCTTTGTCTCCAGAACATGCTTTCCTGAGAGTGAATCTCCTACTTTTAGCATCATTTGCAATCTGGATAGGCTAAGAACATCCCAGTTTGTTTTTAATATATTTGTTGTGTTTCAGTATCTTATAATAATTATTTTTTGATGCTTAATTTCTCCAATCTTAAGTCAGTGGGAGCCCTTTCAAGGTTGACTACTGTATTCTTTTGTCATAGTCTTTGATGATTCCCTTAACGATAAAATGCCTGAGGCTCAACGTGGACATTTATTGCCTTAGGTCTAAAAGTAGCCATTTCTGAAAGATGCCCTGGTTGGTTTTAGGGAGAAATGTTTTTAAAACTGCAGTTTGAGCCCTAGAAAGCTCATCGATACTGTGTTGTCACTGCTTCTGTTGCCTTTTCAGGGCTGGGAATTTGTAATTTTAAAAATGAAAAAAAGTAGGGGCGCCTGGCTGGCTCGGTCAGTAGAGCACGCAACTCTCGATCTCAAGGTTGTGAGTTCGAGCCCCACGCTGGGTGTGGAGATAACTTAAAAATAAAATCTTTTAAGAAACAAAATGAAAATAAATGAAAATGAAAAAAAAAATACTAGTATTTTAAACGTTTTCCTTGTATGTCTTTCGCAATGAAAATTGCGGTTCCTAACCACATGAACATACTATTAATTTACTTTATCCTATGATGTCTATACGTTTTAATTTCACTGTCTTTTATTTCAGCTTTCATGTCCTTAAAGATGAGATGTTTACCAGGCACACACTGTTTCGTCAGTTTGCGGTCCTTTCTGATTCCTCCTTCAATTATATTGTGAGTACGCGTAATGTTTAGATACTGTTTGTCTCTTTGGTGATATTCATACATGTCTTTCTGTTCTTATGTAACATTTATTGACCCCCTATCCTTATAGACTCTGGAGATAGTACATGACGGTCACTCTGCTAGACACTAAGGACGTAAGACAGAGGGCCTGACCCCAAAGAGCTCAATCCCATGCGAGCTATTGATGTGTGAACAAATTGTTCCAACGCAATATCATTGAGCTATCACAGAGGCGAGGGAAGATTTCTGAGGAAGGGTGACACTCCCCGGACAGTATCTGTCAGTCTGACCGTTGTGTGGGCATGAATGGAATGTAAGGAAATCTCAAAGCTCAGGATCCAAGTACCCAGTCACTTCCAAAGGGCAAAGGGAGGTGGAAGAATCTGTTTCTAGTCCCCAGCCATTCATTTTCATACTGAAAGTCACCTGTAGATAAAGCCCAATTTTAAAAGAGACTATTTTTTTTAACTGTTTACTTAATGTTTTATTTGGGAGCTTCATTTATACAGGTAAATGAAGTCCAGTATAGAAATATATCTAGTAAATTTCAAATAATGAGAAAATTAGCAATATATAAGTGCTAAGTGTCTTGGGACAAGTCAGGTTTGTGGGAAAGAGCACAAGAAATACAAAATACACTCTCTTGCTTTAGGAGGCCTCCAATTTAAAATTACTCTTTAAAATTTTTTTTCAACATGTTTTGCTCTAAAACTATTTTCTAAATTTAAGTTGCTGCAGGAGATGAAAGAACTTCAGAATGTTGGCAAGGCGACATTAAATTATTTCAGATTTTAATTAAATGCACCTAGTAATCTGAGCCTTGCTGAGGTTTTAAGAATTGACCCCCCTGAAGTGTCCCCAGACTGGTGTACATGGATAAAAATACATAGTCTCTATTTTCCCCTTGCAGTTTTTCCTCTTCTCAACTGAAGGTTACAGTTTCTATTTTTTTTTTAATTTTTTAATGTTTATTTATATTTGAGAGAGAGAGACAGAATGTGAGCAGGAGAGGGGCAGAGAGAGAGGGGCACACAGAATCCGAAGCGGGCTCCAGGCTCTAGGCTGTCAGCACAGAGCCCAACGCAGGGCTCCCAGCTTGAACCCACAAACCGCAAGATCATGACTTGAGCCAAAGTTGGACACTTAACTGACTGAGCCACCCAGGCGCCCCTGAAGGTTACAGGTTCAGTTGGAGGGATCGTCATTTCAGTTATTTAATCCCCTAGACAAATAAAATACTGAAAGACCTGTGCTACTCAACAATCAGGCTCTTTTAGGATTACCTGGTAAAAACTGTCTGGTCCAAATGTGACTTGGCCAGCTTTTGTGAAACAGAATTCTAAAACCTCAAAGTTACACTGGTCTAAGCATATTAATAGATCCAGTCTTTTTCTTGAGAAGAATCTATTCCCTGCCTCAGGCGATGAGGCCACCTATCTTCCTGGGGAGGAGGGCTGGTGTCTTGCCCGGTGCCCCGTCGGTTCTAGAATACATCCGTGTGCCGTTCCTTCTCTGGGATTCCAGGCTCATTATCCTTATCCATACATCCACACAGTATACAGGCCCTCGAGACACTCATCAGAGCGGAGAGCAAATATTGAAGTAAAACAGGTGGGGGCGGAGAGGAAAAGAGAGAGTGATGAGTGAGCGAGTATTGGCTAGCTAACATTTTTCCTTGGTTCCCTACACAGTAGCCGCCCATCCACCCCGCAAATATTTATTGAGCGGAAACATGTTACCAAGCCCCATGCTCCGTGCTGGGAATGAGATCGCGTGCGTGACAGATACGGCTCTTTCCTTTATAGACTATACATTTCACGAGATCATGGACCGATCTGTCCCATACACTGTCTCACTCTAAGAGATTAGAATAGTGCCTGACTTACAGAGTAGAAAAAGATAGACATGAGGAAGGAAATATCAAACTTGAAATTCCGTATCTGAATAAATGCTATAAAAAGGTTTACAATATTTCCTTGCTGCTGAGGAGAAGAGAATACGGGAGAATGCACAAATATTAAGTGTTTCATTCGAAGCGCTTTGATCTGTGGAGCCATCACCTACATGAGAGAAAGGACAGAACATTCCCATCCGCCCTGGAAGTTTTCTGTGTCCCTTTCCAGACAATACCTTAGTCACATCCCCCACGTCAGTCACATAATGCTGTGATTTCTATCGCAGCAGGTTAGTTTTGCTCGCTCTTAAAATATATGTAGGTAGAAATTATAAAGTGTGTATTCTTTTCCGGCTGGATCATTTTACTCAGCATGGTGCTCTTATGATTCGTCCATGTTACTGTGCGCATCTATAGCGATTGTTTCTTTGTATTGCTGAATAGCATCCTGTCATAGGAATAAAAAATACTTTGTTTATCCATTCTCTTCCTGATGGGCACCTGGGCTGTTTCCGGTTAGGGGCTGTTTTGTGGGGGGAGAAGGTGCTACAAACATTCTTGTACTCGTTGTTTCTGGGAATATGTTGTTGTAACCCTCAGGTAGGACTGGAATGGCTGGGACATGGGAATGTACGTTTTTAACTTTATATTCCAGAGCGACTGTATCATGTTACCGTAGCACCAGCAGTGTTTGAGAGTTCCTGTGTCCCACGTCTTCACCATCATGATCTTAGCCGTTTGTAAAGTGAAGCCATCCTAAAATAATGTCTCGCCGAAGTTTTAACTTGTATTCCCTGAGAACTAATGATGTTAAGGGTGCACCTGGGTGGCTCAATCGGTTAAGCGTCCGACTTTGGCTCAGGTCATGATCTCACGGTTTGTGAGTTCGAGCCTCGCATCAGGCTCTGTGCTGACAGCGCAGAGCCTGGAGCCTGCTTCAGATTCTCTGTCTCCCTCTCTCTTTGCCCCTCCCACCCCCCCTCTCTCTCTCAAAAAAAAAAAATTTTTTAAAATGAAGCTCGTATATTTTGCTGTGCTTCTGATTCGTTTCAGATCTTCTTCTGTAAAAGGACTATTCATGACTTCTTAAAATTTTTGTGGCACAATACACACAACTTAAAATTTACCGTCTTAACCATTTCTAAGTGTGCAGCTTAATAAAGTTCATTTGCGTTGTGAAACCAATCTCAAGAACCCATTTCATCTTACAAAAAATAAACTTTATGTTCATTAATAATAAGTCCCCTTCCCCCCGACCTCCCATTTTTGTCTGTTTTTAATTATTACTGAGTTACAGCATTTTGTTATGTATTCTGGGTATACCTTTTGTCATATACACATTGCAAATATTTATTCCCATCTGTAGTTCCTCTTTCTGTTTTCAGAACAGCATCTTTTGAAGGTCAGAGATTTTTGATTTTTCTAGAAAGTTTTCATTTTAATGAAGATCAACTTAGCTCTTTCTCTCTGTGGTGGACTGTGTTTTCTGTGGCCTTGGCCGTATCCCACATTCCGCATATACTTATGATGGGGCCTCGACCTTCCTTTCCCATTGAATGTCACTGGTTCCTGGGTTCTAATTAGATTGACAATGTTTCTATGAATCTGTTTCTAAAATCTATTTTGTTCCATTGGTCTATTTGTCTGTCCTTTCATCAATACTATATCGCCTTTATTAATAGAGCTTTGTAACAAGTCTTGAAATCAGGTAGTGCAAGTCCTTCCATTTTATTTTTCTTCTCCAAGATTGTCTTGGCAACTCTGTATTACCAATGGTTTATTTCAGAATCCAAAACCCAAGTGGCTACCAGATATCGAGTCTAACTAAATCTAAATGACAAAGATTTCTTTTTAAGTTTTGAGGCAATGACCTACAGCAAGGTAGTAGATATAGTTAGCAAGTAACAGCTCGCCGTGATTATAGCTTTTGCTTCACATTATATTAACATATATTAACATATTTTCTCAGTCAGCTCAGGAGACTCTTCACTGTCTTCTCTTTGCTATGGATTATGTACTTCATTCACCGCCATTGAGGTTCTTGCTAGCCGTGATGTCTAACTTGTCCGTTATTAATTTTGTTACCTGTATTATCTTCTTGTCTGTATTTTACTGTCTTTGCTCACTCTTGTATTGCTGTCATTTTCTTTTAGTTGTGAACTTTTTTTGAAAAAGTTTATTCATTTTTGAGAGAGAGAGAGAGAGAGAGAGACAGAGGGAGAGAGCGGGGGAGGGGAAGAGAGAGAGTGGGACACAGAATCCAAAGCAGGCCCTGCACTGTCAGCACAGCGTGCCACACGGGGCTCAAACTCACGAACCGTGAGATCATGACCTGAGCTGAAAGCAAGAGTCGGACTCCTAACTGACTGAGCCACCCAGGTGCCCCCTAAAGAATATAATTTAAAAAACGGCAGACGATCTAAATAGATATTTTTCCAAAGAGGATATTCACATGGCAAACAGATACATTTAAAAATGCCCAACATTGGGGCGCCTGGGTGGCTCAGTCGGTTAAGCGTCCGACTTCGGCTCAGGTCATGATCTCGCGATTCCCGAGTTCGAGCCCCGCGTCGGGCTCTGTGCTGTCAGCTCAGAGCCTGGAACCTGTCTCAGATTCTGTGTCTCCCTCTCTGTCTGTGCCTCTCCCCTGCTCATGCTCTGTCTATCTCTCTCTCTCTCAAAAATAAATAAACATTAAAAAAAAAAATGCCCAACATCATTAGTTATCAGGGAAATGCAAATAAAAACCACAATGAGATATCCACTCACACCTGATAGAATGACTGTTACCAAAAAGACAAACAAGAGCAAATGTTGGTGAGGATGTGGCGTAAAGAGAATCCTTGCGCACTGCTGCTGGGAATGTAAATCGGGGCAACCAATACGGAGAACAATACGGAGGTTCCTTAAGAAATTAAAAATACGAGGTACCCGGGTGACTCAGTAGGCTAAGCATCAGACTCTTGACCTCAGCACAGGTCTTGATCTCAGGATCGCGAGTTCGAGCCCCACAATGGATTCCACCCTGGGTGTGAAGCCTTCTTAAAAATAAATTAGAAATGGAACTGCCGTATGATCCAGCAAGTCCACCTCTCAGTATTTGTCTGAAGATAATGAAAACAGTAATTCGAAAATTTTTATACACCTCCATTTCATTAAAGCATTATTTATAACAGCTAATACATGTAAGCAAGCTAAATTCCCATCAATACATGAATGACTAAAGAAATATTGGTGTATAAATACACAGGAATATTGTTTGGCCACAAAAGAGAATGAAATCTTGCCATTTGCAATAACATGGATGGGCCTTGAGAGCATTATGCTAAGTGAAATAAGTCAGCCAGAGAAAGACAAAACTCTCTAGTATGTAGAATCTAAACAAATAAACAAAAACCAAGTTTATAGATACAGAGAACAGACTAGTGGTTGCAAGAGGCAGGGGTGGAGGGCGGGAGAAATGAAGGAACTGGTTTTGTTTTTTTTTTTTCTAGGTTTAAAAAATTCAATTAAAATCTAAATATTATACTGTATGTTAACTAATTAGAATTTAAACTAAAAACTTTAAAAAGGAGTTTATTATGAAAAAAATTTCTTAAGGAACTTTTCACATAATATGGAAACTAATCCTTTGTCAGTTATATGTGTTGCAAATGTCTTCTTTCAGTTTTGGGTAGTGCTTTGGTATCTTTTCATAAATAAGTTGTTCTTAATGTTAATTTAATTAATGACGTTTTCCTTTTTTGCCTTCGCATTTTTTCCATTTTAAGAACTTACCTAACCTCTAGTCACAAATATATTCTTTATGATATTTACATTTTACCCTCTTTGCCTTCCATATTTAGAGCTTAATACACCTGGAATTGATACTGTGTAGTGAGGTAGAAGGTAGATGTCTAATTTCATATTCTTTTAATACAGATAATCAACTGAACCAGCACCATTTGTTAAAAAGTCCATCTTCTCCCTGGATACATAATTCCACCTGCCATATATATATATAATTCCACCTGCCATATATACATATATATAGCTATATATATATATATATATGTGGGTTCGTGTATGTAAGAGTCTGTTTCTGTCTCTCTGTTCTCTTCTACTGTTCTATTTGTCTATTCTTGCACTAATATGACACTAATTTAATATCTCTACCTTTATTATTAAATCTTTTTCTAGTAGGCAAATACCCCTACCTTGGTTTTGATCTTTGCATTTCCATATAAAATTTAGAATCAGATTGTTAATATTCACAGAAAAAAACAAAAACATAAGAACAAAATAAAAATTCAGTCGGGATTTTGATTAGAAGTGCATTAAATATAGATCAGTTTGGATACAATTGACATCTTTATGGTACTGAATCTTCTAATTTATAAACATGTTATTTCTTTTGTCTAGGCTTCATTTTGGTAGTTTTATAATTCTGCACAGAAGTTTTATAAATTTTTTTCCTTGAAAGAGAGCATGACTGGGTAGAGGGAAAGAGGAAGAGAGAGAGAGAGAGAGAGAGAGAGAGAGAGAGAGAGAGAGAATCTTAAGCAGGCTCCATGCTCAGTGCAGAGCCCAATGCAGGGCTTGATCCCATGATCCGTGGGACCATGACCTGAGCCAAAAAAAGAGTCGGAAACTCAACTGACTGAGTCACGCAGGCACCCCTACAAAATTGTTTTTTAATTTAATGTTAGGTACCTTGTATTTTTATGCTACTCTATTCTAATGGATGAGTTGCATATTTATTCATGTGATTTGTATCAATTTTTGCTTTGCATAATTTGAAGCTGTGTTATTAGATGCTTACTACTTTAGAATTATTATATCCTCCTGGTAAATTGAGCATTTTACTATTATTTTATGACCTCTTTATCTCTACAAATGCTTTTTGCCTTGAAGTATGTTTTGGCATTATATTACTACAGCTGCCTAACTTTCTGTAGGTCATTATTTTCATAGTGTCTTTTCTATTCCATCACTTTCAACCTATTGTGTGCTTATTCTTTGATTGTAACTCTTTTAAGTAGCATATAACTAATATTAGAATTTGTTATTATATCTGGATTGATAATCTTTGTCTTTTAACTGGAGTATTTAGTCCCTTTAAATTTATTGTAATCATTGATACATTTGGATTTATTTCTATCTTATTTTGTGTTTTTTATCCGCCCTTATTTTTTATGTTTTTCGACTTGCAATTTTTTCTTTTCTTAAGGCTACACATTTTAATTTTTATTAATTAATATTAAGACATGTTTAATATAATTATTGTCAAATTGGCTAGCATATATTGTGTACAGTGTGCTCCTGGTTTTGCGAGTAGTTTCCCGTGGTTCATCGCTTACATACAACACCCAGTGCTCATCCCAACAAGGGCCCTCCTCAGTGCCCATCACCCATTTTCCCCTCTCCCCCACCTCCTATCAACCCTCAGTTTGTACTCTGTATTTAAGAGTGTCTTATGGTTTGCCTTCCTCCCTCTCTGTTTGAAGTACTTTTTCTCCTCTCTTTTCCCCATAGTCTTCTGTTAGGTTTCTCAAGTTCCACATATAAATGAAAACATAAATCTGGCTTTCTCTGACTGACTTATTTCAGTTAGGATAATACTCCCCCCCAGTTCCATCCACATTGCTGCAAATGGCATTATTTCATTCTTTCTCAGTGCCACATAGTATCCCATTGTATATATAAACCACATCTTCTTTATCCATTCATCAGTTGATGGGCATTTGGGCTCTTTCTGTGATTTGGCTATTGTTAAAAGCACTGCTATAAACATTGGAGTACATTTTCCCCTATGAATCTGTACTCCTGTATCCTTTGGATAAATTCCTAGTAGTGCTATTGCTGGGTGGTAGGGTAGTTCTATTTTTAAGCATTTTTTTAAGTTTATTTATTTATTTAGAGAGAGACAGAGACAGCACGAATGGGGGAGGGGCAGTAGAAGTAGAGAGAGAGAATCACAAGCAGGCTCCGTGCTGCCAGTGTTATGTGGGACTCCAACCCACAAAGCCACGAATTCATGACCTGACCTGAAATCAAGAATCAGACACTTAACCAAATGAGCCACCCAGGTGCCCCTCCTTCTCCATTCTTATGAATTGGTTAATTTTTTCTCATATGTCATGTGGGAGGTTCTAAACCCTATCAGAAAAATCCAAATCTCTGTATCTTGACCATCCTCCTGAACAGTTAGACTTCTTTAAGCAATTAGATTTAAATCACCACCACTGTCAGTTTATTATGCTATTATATCATGTATTTTAGTTCTATATGGTTTCCTATATCCCCATAATATATTATTATTATTGGCTTATTTGGTCAGTATCTATTTGAGTTTACTTATGTATTTACCACTTCCTTTATTCACAATTCCTTCTTGCATCTCAGACCTTTCATCTGGGACTTCTTTCCTTATGTACAAAGTACACTGTTTAGGATTTTCTTTAAAAATTTTTTTTATGTTTATTTTTGGAAGAGAGAGAGAAAGAGAGAGACAGTGTGTGGGTGGGGGAAGGGCAGAGAGGGAGAACACAGAATCTGAATCAGGTTCCAGGCTCTGAGCTGTCAGCGCAGAGCCTGATACGGGGCTTGAATTCATGAACCAAGAGATCATGACCTGAACCCAAGTCAGACACTTAACCGACTGAGCTACCCAGGTTCCCCTCATTTAGAATTTTCTTTAGTGAGGATCTGCTCGTGGCTAACAGTCTCAGTTTTCACTTCGTGGAAAATGTCTATTTTTGCCCCTGTTATTGAAAGATATTTTTGCTAGGTATAAGATTTTAGGTTGATGATACTTTCTCTTTGCACATGGAGTATATCATTCCACTCTCTCCTAGATTTTATTGTTAGTAGGGAATTTTGCTCTTTTTTTTTTTTTTAAGTGAGAGAGAACAAGCAGGGGAAAGGCAGAGAGAGAAGGGGACAGAGGATATGAAGCAAGCTCTGTGTTGACAGCAGTGAGCCCCATGTGGGGCTCAAACTCACAAACCGCGAGATTGTGACCTGAGCCAAAGTTAGATGCTTAACCCAATGAGTTAGCCAGGTGCCCCAAGAATTTTCCTCTTTTTAGTTGTGGTTTCCTTCCTGTTAATCTGTTTTTTATCTTTTGCTGCTTTTAAGCTCTCTTTTTCTTTAATGTTCTGTAGTTTTACCATGATGTGTCTAGTTGTAGATTTCTTTTGTTTATTCTGTTTGAGATTCATTATGCTTCTTGAAAGTTCTTGAGATTGATTTCTTTCATTAGTTCTGAAAAGTTTTCAGTCACTATTTATATTTTGCCTTAATCCACTCTTTCTTTTGAAACTCTGATTAAATATATGTTATACCTTGTCCTTCTAACCTCTATATTCCATATTTTTTCTTTAATACTTGACCCAACTTTGTCTCTGAGCTGCATTCTAAGTAGTATATTCCATTCTGTCCTTCAATGTATTAAGTATTTTTTCACATGTGTATGTATTTTGTGTTAAAACTGTCCCCCGAATTTTAATTTCACTTATTATATTTATCATTTTTAAGAAACACTGTACAAATAAATGTTTTGTTTGTTTTTCAAACATGTTTAGTATTCATCATCAAGCTTCTTGTTTTTATTTCTTGAAATATGTCATACACATTGATTTTATATTCTATGACTGAAAATTCCTTGATCTGAAGACTTAGAGGGCCGAATTCTACTCTTTCATTTCTGCTGGCGGCACTTATGATGTATGTAAAGATTTTTGGGGGCGCCTGGGTGGCTCAGTTGGTTAAGCGGCCGACTTCAGCTCAGGTCATGATCTTACGGTCTGTGAGTTCGAGCCCCATGTCGGGCTCTGTGCTGATGGCTCATCAGAGCCTAGAGCCTGCTTCAGATTCTGTATCTCCCTCTCTCTCTGCCCTCCTCCTGCTCACACTCTGTCTGTATATCTCTTAAGAATAAAAAAAAGATTTTTGATGATGAGCTGTTCACTTTCCTTGGAGCCTTATATACAAAATAAAAAAAAAAAAAAAAGAAGCCTGGGCTGAGTAGGAATTCTTACATTAAAGATTTTAATGTGCTTCTCTCAATCATCACGAGCACCACCACTATCGTATGACATTAAACTAAATTTAGCTTTTGGTGTTTCAGACCCCAGGTGTGAATTCAGCTTAGAAATGACATCGACTAGGTTAGGAATTTTCCAGAGAGATTTTTTTACTTCCTTCAAATTTTCCTTGCAAACTGCTTGGGGGAACTTTACTTGCAGTTGTCTTTAACCCCTTCTGTGGTTGTAGCCTTGTAGTGCCAGATTTACAGTGGAGTGGGCACTTGTGACTACACCTCTTAGGCGCACCTTGGGCTCCAGAGTCATAGGAACCTTTGACGACGCTTGCATTCATTCCGTAAGTTTGACGAGTGCCTTCAAGGTGAATGGTAGCCCTATGATGGAAGGCTTGGGTCTCCGTTTTCCTTTAGTCTTGTTGTTGTTGTTGTTTTCATCCACTTATGGCTACATTTAAGAATATAAGAAGTGGAAATCTTATTTGGCTTTAAATGCTGCTCTTATATTTTCATCACCAGGAATCTTTCCACGTTACATCCATAATTCCTTTGCATTCTATCTTAGCCCGATTCTTTCCCAGAGACTTCTGCCTCTGTTTCCTAGAGACCATTTATTCTTGTACTGTACGGTTGGGCCCCAAAAGCTTAATGAAGTTTTCATCTAGATCTCATCATAGACCTTTTTAAAAGTATATACTTCTTCTGATTTCGGTACACCGTTCAACCAATTCTACAGTGTGTTCATAGTCCCTGTTTTGTATACTCTTTTCTCATCCTTGACAGGGTGAGATGAGCTGAAACCCAGTATGATCAGCTGCATTCTCTTGGGTGTTGCTTACATATGTCCTGAATTCACATTTACAGTTGGAAGGCAGGTTGATGTGCTTGGCACCTATTTCTGACCCCAGTTTTAGCAGGATTTTTACCATTTTCAACCATGCCATAGAGGTTGCATTTTCTCCTGCACTCATGGTTAAAGGTATGAGACTGTGGAGTACGTTAGAATTTAAATTCCCAGCGTTCATACACTTAACACTGGATTCCTTTACCATTTTCATGAATGACTTGATGGTACTGAGGGAAGGACCTAGGGGAAGAATTTCTAGACATGAAAAGGACCATTGGAATGCTCGCTCTAATATGGAAGTGTTGGCAAACAACAAAGCATCTGCCAGGAGCAGAATGAGCAAGGAGAGAAAATCTAGTAAGTGTGGTCAGAGGTGCCCCTCACTTAACATTTTAAAGGAGCAACTCTGACAGCAGTTCTGGAGGGCTGGGGGCGGCGGGGGGTAAGAAGCAGGTTAGGAAGCTATGAAGTGGTGCTGACTAAGCCACCCGGGCACCCCTTCACTTTGAATCTAAGATGTGCTTAATAATGTTTCAAGACTTTCTAAGTCTCTAAAAGAGAAAAGTGCTGCCAATTATACTGTGACACTCCATCCATCGCAAGATGCCTCGTAATTTTAGGGATGTTAAAATACCAGAAAGCTATGCCTTCAAGTCAACAAAGTAGGGTATCACATAGCACCACTTGCAAATTAAAAGGCATGCACAACATTACGTGTTTTTGCAAGAAAATATCCAAATAAAAAATACACATAAAATATTTAAATCGTTTCCTTGAGGTGGTAACAATGAGTGGGAGGAGCTATGGGGAATAGAAAAATACATACGAACACACCTGTGTGTAGACATGCATACACGCACACAGATCACCAAGAGAGCAACTTTGGTTACGGAAGACTTCGCATAAATCTCCAGTGTACGTCCATGGATCTCTGACCTCTTTTTTTGATAAACACGGGTAGTGTTCCTTTGGTCCGTTTCACCTGCACGTGTTTACTGTCGTAATTTACTCTGGAATATATGGCGCTAGTGACAATTCTGCTTGCTCGATGCTGTCTCTGAACTACTGGAAGAGATGCTTTTGCTTTTTCACCGTCTGGTTCCTGGGAATCAGGGTCACAACTTCCATAGCTTCCCAGAGCTAGGAGATGCTGGGGACAAGCCTGTGGCACCTGGGCAGGTACCAACTGTAAACCCCAAATGGGGTGGAGATCATCAAAAGGAAGTGGAATCAAGGGACCAAGGGTAGCTATACTTGCGGTGAGTGTCGCATAACATAACGTGTAAACTTGCTAATCACTAAATTAGACACCTGAAACCAAGGTAACATTGTGTGTCAACTGTACTCAAATAAAAAAAATAAAAGAAAAGGAAGAAGAGTCAGAAGAGGCATTGAAGAAAACATGTTTCCTGAATTTTCTCTCAAGGTCGTCCAAATAAGGAAGGGGTCTGTCTATTCCATGGCTTCAAGGAAAAGATTTCCCAGCCATATTTAAGCAAATAAATCAGGACCTTAGTTTTCAGATCTTGGTTAATTAAGGGCCAAAGAACTTCCTACATCATTTGACTTGATAACCATTTCCTCTTGATAACACAATACATACCTTCTGTGCCTTTCAGAAATTAAAGCCTTTATATGTGCAGTCTAAAACGAACCTGATAACAGATCCCACCTCCTCTGCAAGCTATCTTACACCTATGGTAGGTAGATTATTATTTCTCTGGTAAACATTTAATCAGTTGCTATTCTTCTTCTTCGGTAATGAAACACTTTGGTTTCCCTGCAGCTAGACAACAAGAACATGGATGTAGTCAGTGATCAGATATACTCCCCGCCTTCATCAAAAGGTAAGTATTATTGTTGGGAAAAAAAAGCTTCGCACGCAGAATGGGTACTTAGTCTAGATTGATACTTCCTTCTCGTTATCGCGAGGCATTCGGAATTCTGGGTGGATGCTTTTTTCAGCCAGTTTATAAAACGAATACTTGGATATACTGAATAAATGAAGGCTACTCTGCCTTCGGTCTTTCTGAAGATCAGTCACTGCTAATTGAAAATCGATTTAGTCATACTCCAAAACTAGAAATGGTCTCGATTGGAATCCTCTTCTATTTCCTTAAACTATTGACCAGCCTGGAGCTCCTGTTGAATTCCCATTTGTCCATCTTAAGAACCAGAAGGAAAGTATGACTGTTTCTAGCATACTCTATCTCCCGTGGGTCCTGATGGGGCTTCACATTGAATTCTTTTGCAACCAGAAGTATGTTTTGTCCAAAGGCTTCTGTAAGGCTTTAGGAAATAACCATGCTTTCCTTTTTCTCATAAACAAGTTAGGTTAACAAAATATGACATTATTCATTTGAATTCTATTAGTTTGATGATGGTAACCAACGGGTGTCAGTAATTTCTGGTTTTCATGTCTGGGAATGTTTAAAAGCAGACTTTTATAAATGAATATTTGTGTGAGGAAGAAGTGCATGATAAGGGTTTTAAAATCGTGGGCCCTAATTTTAAAATCTACTTTTTGAAAACTACATTGTGCTTTAGCAGAGAGGAACCTTTCTTCTGGGCTTCCATGCAACAGAGAGGCTTTTTCTGTAGTGCTTACATTGTAGGTGGTATCTGTCCTAGATGTCCCTGCCTTGGGTACTCTTCCAAAATCATAGTGCTGTCTGCCTCCTGCGCTGTCAGTTACATTATAGTAACACGAGATTCTATAGCATGCAGCTACTAACTTGCAGAGTTGCAACCTTTTCTTTTTTTTTTTTTTTTTTTTTGGCGGGGGAGGAAGCATATAGGTGGGGGGGGGGGGCAGAGGGAGAAAGGGAGAGAACACAGAATCGGAAGCAGGCTCCATGCTCTGAGCTGTCAGCACAGAGCCTGACATGGCACTGGAACTCACAAACGGTGAGATCATGACCTGAGCCAAAGTTGGACGCTGAACCGACCGAGCCACCCAGGAGCCCCAGAGTGGCAACCTTTTAAAGGTATCTGTAGTTAAATAAGTTTAGATCAATTAAATAAAATCAGATCTGTTGAGTTGTTGGCAATTCTAACGCACACAGCAAATTACTTCTAAAACACCATAATGTATTAGGGTAAGAAAGACTCTAAGGATTTATTATAGAAATCTAGATTGTTGAATTTGGAACCTGTGGGTTGCCTGACGTTTTAATTAGAGAGTTTAATTAACAGCAGCATTCCATGCCACAGAAGATTCAGTTGATGATTTTGCATCCAAAAAGGATTTTCCATTTTTCAAGGGTCCATTCAAAGTAGTACAAATTAGCCTCGAACGGCCACCTAGAATACAAGGTAGCTCCCGCCGAAACGAAACGCTCTCACTCCCTTTCCTCAGCCCTGAAAATGCAGGCTTATTTCTACCCTTCATTAATCTGCTCTTATGTTTTACTAAATAAAATCGAATATAAATGCTTTTTTTATGATCCATAATCTTGCAGTACTCCACAAAGCTCTACCATCGTTCTGAATGATATCTGGTGTATGTGACAGTGTTCACACCAGATACCTCTGGGCAAAACCCTGAAACTGCTTTCGACTAAATCTCTGATACAACTTCGACATGCCGCATTGTTCCCTGTGAAGACAGATGGTGTGTGGAAATAATCCAGTTAACAAAAGTTTCTGGTTAAGTGGATTCTAGTTAATCCAGAATTTACTAGAAATACATTTTCTATTTTTTTCTAAATTTTTTGTTAACGTTTACTTGCTTTTGAGAAAGAGACAGAGAGAGAGCAGGGGAGGGATAGAGAGAGAGAAAAACACACAGAATCCGAAGCAGGCTCCAGGCTCTGAGCTGTCAGCATAGAGCCGGATGCGTGACTCAAACTCGTGAACCTCGAGATCAGGACCTGAGCTGAAACTGGACGCTTAACCGACTGAGCCACCCGGGTGCGCATAGAAATACATTTTCTGTTTTTAATGAATGGAAACAAATAAATGAATGCTAGGACGAAAACTGAATTACAAATTTGCTAATTCACGGAGGAAATGAATCTCCCTAGCACACGTTACGGTCACTGGATGGCATTCACACTAGACATTCAAAGGCCAAAGTACCTTCATGAAACAATTCACTCTAAGTTTCGCAGACACTTCAGATGCTTGAGTACCCCCTTCAGGCCCCTGGAAATAGTTTAATACATTTTTAGTATTTTCAAGCACAAATTCACAAATACATCATTAAAGAGGTGTTTAGCTGCATTACGATTTTCTATAGCATGGGGATTACTGTAACCTATCTGGTGACGGACCCCAAATTAAGCTCTTTAAAGTCACGGTTGTGTTGAATTCCATTTTTTAGAGCATGCAGATCAATATTAATATTTTAAATACTTACTGAATATTTGGCCTACATGTTAACAGAATCCTCAGCGGTACATCCAAGAACCTATGAGGTTATTAGGTTGTACTTTCACACCACAAGATACTTTTAATATTTACGTATGGCTGACATGTAGTGGAAGTAGGTACTATTGTAAATGTCTTTCACGTTTTAGCTCAAGTCCTCACGAAAGCCCTAGGAGGTTGGCATTCTTGCTTTCCCCCAGTCTGCAGAGGGGACGATGGGATGCAGAGAGGTTTACCAGAGGTACGCCACAAACAGGTGGCCCAGTTGGACCCAGATGGTGTGGCCTCAGAGCCCTGGCTTGTCACCATCCAATTATATTGACTTACCCCAAGACTCATGCATGACATGGGAAAATATGGGATTTAAGAGAGAGACCATGGAGGCCAACAGACTTCAGCTCCCAGCCCAGCTCCAACCACTTACTTACTGACATCCTCTCGATTCCCTCCGCTGTGTACAGTGGGGACGGTGACCCCACCTCATGGCGTTGCGATGAGGATGACACGAGATACATGCTATATGCCCAGTGAAGCCCTCTCCTTACCTTTCCTCCTGAGCTGTTGATCAAATTATTCCCAAGTCCCCCAAATAAAGTCTGCGAACCTACCTTTTAGGCCGCCACACAAGAGTCTTGAGGTCCTCAGCACTAGGCTAGTCTGGCGATTTAAAAGAACTAGTCTCAGGGCGCTTGGGTGGCTCAGTCGGTTAAGTGTCCCACTTCAGCTCAGGTCATGATCTCGCGGTCAGTGAGTTCGAGCCCAGCATCAGGCTCTGTGCTGGCAGCTCAGAGCCTGGAGCCTATTTTGGATTCTGGGTCTTCCTCTCTCTCTCTCTCTCTGCCTCTCCCCTGCTCGCACTCTGTCTCTGTCTCTCAAAAATGAATAAACGTTAAATAAATAAATAAATAAATAAATAAATAAATAAATAAATAAAAATAAAAGAACTAGTCTCTCCTCTAATTCTTCAGTAATTATCTTTCTACCAGCCGGGAGTACAAGAATTAAATAGATCACTAGTATCAAAATATACGGTAGGTATTTTGAAAACAGTGAAATAAAACATAAAATACAGTTTAAAACAATGTTACATCAGGTGATACATCTCTTCTAAGCAGATTGAAAATAATTTTTTTTGTTATGTTGCAAGTTTTAGTCCAAAAACTTCTAAAGAGAACAACACAGAAAAAGAGATGGATAGCTAAAAAAAAAGAGAGAGAGAGAGAGAGACAGAGAGAAATACATTTTTGTTAATATCAGAGAATAAAAAATGAGGTATGATACTCTTTGCAAAATTTCAAAGCAGTTTTTTATGCAGTAGGAATTATCCCAAGAGAGTCCAGGTAACATTATTAATTTGTTTGCTACTTAACAGTGATAAAATTTGGGATCTGAACTGCCCATTGTATACTGTGGACTGCCACAGATTTTATGTACTCAAGAAGACCTTTCTCACAGTCCAGTAATTAGGCGCTATTGACATTGTAATCTTTGGAAATGGTCTTAATGAGCCCCAAAGACACGAATCTCACAGATAAAACCTCAAAGTCACACTGACCCTTTAAGCGGCTTGTCAGTGAGAGAAAGCTCAAACACAAATATCTGAAACACAGGAGAAACCCAAATTTAAACCTAGATTACATTGTTTTGTTCATTCTCAGAGACCTTTAGGGAAGCAACATCGAAGAGGTGATTTTAAAGGCTTTTGAAGAATAGTGGAACAATTGTAATATATTTGAAAGAATTAAAAAACCTTTCATTTTACCCTTTGAAGCTCTAAACTTGAAAAGTATTTTTTTTTCTAAATGTGTTTTCCACCAGCTTGTAAAAATAAATGTTTATTGAGAGTGGAGTTCAATTGCTCCTGTTTTTGTTTTAAACACAAAAATGATTTTACATAGGACGTTGGAACTTCAATAAATAAAATGCAAAAGAAAATTTCAGGCATCATTTTAGCCTTATTTTATGTATTGTTTCTAGACTGTAACCATAATTAATATAATTTAGCAAGGTTTTCAAATTCATATTCAAATGCATATTTTATAATATTACTACATACACTACATATATGCATAAACAACATGTAACATCATTTACCGTGTAATCGATAGCCATCGTGGCTATTAAAAATGTTAGAAGAAGGAATTAATCCATCAGTATAAGTTAAGTACCAGGACTAAGCTGATTTACTAAACATAATATATTAAGGGGTCTGTTAATGATGTCTCTGCCACTAACTTCTCTACTATTTCCCTATTGTCACCAATTACCTGTTATTCAAATGGTATATTTCCCAGTTATATATGTTGTGCCTTATCTTTGAGATTTGGGCTGAGTCTCCACTACTTTTCCTTAGGAATTTTTCTTGCTCTTCATACCTGTATTCTAGAGCTATGTTCCACTCAAGGTATGGGATTTAGGAGATCAGATGATAATTAAAGCCGCGAAGATCAGCAGTGTGTCTCTTTAAACACCTTCCCAAATACGATGAATTCTCGGTGGCGTAGAAAAGAGTCAAGATGACCAGTTGGATCAGAGAACTAATCAGGAAAATCAGAGGTGCTCTGTGTTACTGAGGCTCTGTCCATGGCTTAGAGAGGGATTGAAAAATGTGCCAAAGAAAATGAAATGTAATTCATCCTTTGAAAACACGGTGTTAATCTCTGAAATAAGTAAACCGGCAAATTCCTTTGAATTCATAAGATCATAAAAATTTGAGTTGAAATTGAGTAGAAAAGAGGGTTAAGACTAATACATATTTTAAAAGTACTTTATTTAATTTGGTATCAGGACCGCCTTGTATTAATTTAGTCTAGTGATGCTTTTAAGTATACGTGGGCAATGTTTCGTTGAATAAATGACACTGGATGTGTTTCTAATTGTGCCCCAAACTGATAGTTAGAGCTCTCCAGAGTGTAAAGCATGAGCCAAGAATGCTTTCTGGTGCACACTGTTATTCACTCATCGGACAACTAGTTGGAATCCAGCAGCCTCTCTGGGTCTCGCAAAGACTATTTTATCCCAAACCTCAGCTGCCTGGTCACTGCCCTCTTAGTTAAGAGGCATTATAAACCACACAAGCCTCTATGGTGGTAACAAAATATGGAGAAAGGGTTTAATTAGTGCAGAGACAGTGGGTATTAATTTTTAAATTTAGGAATGGTTCTGTTACAGAAATGACGAAACGTCACCAGATACTGTGTACAGATCCATGCAAATTTGCGGGCATATAAGTGCACCCTTAACTGAGCTGGAAATGACATCTTGGAATGCGATAGATATCATATGAATATTACTTTCAACTAGAGCGACCTCAAGTTTGAAAACTGAAGCAAAGTTCATGTGTCAGTTGGTCATCTGTATGTCCTCTTTGACACCATGTGTATTCAGGTCCTCTGCCCGTTTTTAATCAGATTATTTGATTTTTTTGGCATTGAATTGTATAAGTTCTTTATGTACTTTGGATATTAACCCCTTATCAGATATATCATTTGCAAATATCTTCTCCCATTCAGTAGGTTGCTTTTGTTTTCGTTGATGGTTTCCTTCACTGTACAGAAGTTTTTTACTTTGGAGTAGTCCCAATAGTTTATTTTTGCTTTTGTTTCTGTTGCCTTAGGAGACATATCTAGAAAAATGTTGCTATGGTCGATGTCAAAAAAATTACAAGCTCTATTTCTTTTCTTTTCATGTATCTATTTATGTATATGTCTATGTTTTTGTATGTTTTGTTCTGGCATATTTTGTATCATAATTTGGTTTTTTTTTGTTTTTTAATGGACGCTATCAATTATTTCTGTGATACACACATGCATTTCAAAGTTTTTGTCAGACTATGTTATCAACTAAAATTTATCTGGAGTGAATTCAGGTTCTTATAGCTTAATGCTGTTGTCTTTACAAGCATTCTATTCTTTTGTTTATTTTGGAACTTTGGTTTTCAGGCTCATTTCCTTCGTCCTTCCTCCTTCCTCCTCCCTCCCTCCCACTCTCTTTCTTTCCTTTTTCTTTTTCTTTTCTCTTTTCTTCTGTTTTCTTTCCTTCTCTCCTCTTCTCCTTTCTCTTCTCTTCTCTCTTCTTTTCTCTTTTCTTTTCCTTTATCTCCCCACCTGAATACAGCCCTGTGCCTGCTTCCACTATGCCCATCTCACTCCTCGTCCAAAACCAGTTCTTATGAACTTTGTGGGTTGCCTATTACACTATGACATTAGGGCCTTGACATCGCCAAGCCGTCAGGTGGCTTGGCTCAGTTCCTCTGTGTGAAGTAAGTTTTTGCCTTTGAGTCTCCCTAGGCCCATAGCTTTGTATAAAGCCATAGCCCCAGATTAGAAACTATTTTTCTGGTTGTTTGTTTTTTTTCCCACCCTCAGTTTCTTTTCATTCAAACTACTGCCTTTGAGGAGTGAATTTCTTCTTTTACCCAACATGGAGCACATTTAGCATTTAGTCCCAGACGGGAGCTCTGGGACATCTGAGTGGCCCAGTCGGTTAAGCGTCCAACTCTTGATTTCCTCTCAGGTCATGGTCTTACAGTTTCTGCGTTTGAGCCCCACAGTGGGCTCCACACTGACAACGCTGAACCTGCTTGGGATTCTCTCTCTCTCTCTGACCCTCCCTTGCTCATGCTCTCTCTCTCAAAAATAAATAAACTTTAAAAAAAAAAAAGGAAGATGCTCTATTCTTGGCAAATAGGCCTTAAAAACATTTAAAAAGGAGCTCTATTCACGGCGGTGAGTAGGAATTCCTGTAGCCAGAGCCTGTAGGCCTGTGGTTTCTAATTTCCTGGGGCCGCCTTAACACGGTTCTGCAAACTGGGTGATGTCAGCTGCACATATGTATCGTCTCACAGTTCCGGACGGTAGGAGTTTGAAATTGAGGTGTCAGCAGGGGTGGCGTCTTCTGACAGCCGTGAGGGAGCTGAGGGACAACCTGTGCCACGCCTCTTTCTGAGCTTCTGGTAACCTCGGGTGTTCCTTGGCTTGTAAATGACCTTTCCCCTGTGTCTTCACGTTGCCTTCCCTCTGTGTGTGTGTCTGTATCTGTGTCTAAATTTCTCCTTTTGATAAGGACGCAGACATACTGCATTCGGGCCCGCCCCGAAGACCTCAGCTTAACTCGATCATCTGCACGACCCTGTTTCCAATCACGTCCACTCTGGCAGGTACTAGGACTTCAGCATAATTCATCATAACAACCTGGTTCATGGCTTCACACGTCTGCCAGAGAAATGTGTACCGTATCTTGCCCAGTGTGTCTTTCTGGTTTTCCTTTTAGACTTTTATTTATCATGTCCATGTGGTATAGTAAATCGAAGACTCACTATACCGTTGTACTCCCTTCTCCCCTCACCAAAAAGAGTCCTACATGTTCAAACCAGTTTTCTTCGGGTTTCTGAACCAAAGACCTTGCAGCTTCACCTTAAGTCTACAATCTGTTCTGAGAACATTTCGTCTTGTAAATTTATGGCCACAGTTATCGTTGTCTCATACATCAAAAGTATGTATTAAACAGCTACCTTTTAAAAAAATTTTGACTGTTTCCTTATTCTTGAGAGAAAGAGAGAGAGAGTGGGGGAGGGGCAGAGAAAGAGAGGGAGACACAGAATCTGAGGCAGGCACCAGACTCTGAGCTGTCAGCACAGAGCCCGACGTGGGTCTTCAACTCATAATCCAGTGAGATCATGACCTGAGCCTAAGTTGGACACTTAACTGACTGAGCGACCCAGGCGCCCCAGAATATCTACCATTTTTAAAAAACATGTTATTTTTTATTATCTTATTTTATTTTCATCATGATAAGTACTCACTGTAAACCGCATCCCCTATTTCACCCATCCCTCCATCCACCTCCCCTCTGGTAACCACCATATTTGTTCTCTATAGTTATGAGTCTGTTTCTTGGTTTGTCTCTCTCTCTCTCTCTTTTTTCCTTTGCTCATTTGCTTTGTTTCTTTGTTTCTGTATTTATTTTGAGAGATAGAAGGTGCATGTGTGCACCAGCGGAGGCGAGGCAAAGAGAGAGGAAGAGAGAGAATTCCAGAGCCCTGATGTGGGGCTCCATCTCTCCAACCATGAGATCATGACCTGAGTGGAAATCAAGAGTCAGGTACTTAACCAGCTGAGCCACTCACATGCCCCTGTTATATTGCTTAAATTCCACATATGAGGGCTGCCTGGCTGGCGACTCTTGATCTCGGGGTCATGAGTTCAGGCCCCACATTGGGCATAGAGCTTACATTAAAGAAAGAGAGAAAAGAAAAAATTCTACATATGAGTGAAATCCTATGGTATTTGTCTTTTTCTGGCTGACTTGCTTCACTTAGCATAATACTCTCTAGCTCCATCCATGTTGTTGCAAATTGCAAGGTTTCATTCTTTTTATGGGTGAGTAATATTCCACTGTGTGTGTGTGTGTATATATATATATATATATGTATATATATATATATTTATATATATATACATATGCCACATCTTCTTTATCCATTCATCAGCCAGTAGACTATTTGTTTGACTATTGCAAATAATGCTGCAATAAACATAAGAGTGCATGTATCCCTTTGAATTAGCATTTTTGTATTTTGGGGGTAAATACCCAATAGTGCAATTACTGGATAATAGGGTAGTTCTATTTTTAAATTTTTGAGGAAACTCCATACTGTTTTCCACACTGGCTGCACCAGTTTGCATTCCCACCAACAGTGCAAGAAGGTTCACTCTCTTCACATCCTCGCCAAACCTGTTGTTTCTTGTGTTGTTGATTTTAGCCATTGTGACAGGTGTGAGGTGATCTTTCGTTGTAGTTTTGATTTGTATTTCTCTGATGTTCAGGGATATTGAACATCTTTTCATGTGTCTGTTGGCCATCTGTAGGTCTTCTTTGGAGAAATGTCTGTTCATGTCTTCTGCCCATTTTTTAATTGGGTCCTGTTTTGGATGCTGAATTGTATCAGTTCTTTATATATTTTGGATACTAACCCTTTATCAGATATGTCATTTGCAAGTATCTTCTCCCATTCAGTAGTTTGCCTTTAAGTTTCGTTAGTTGTTTCTTTTGCTGGGCAGAGATTTATTTTGATGTAGTCCCAATGGTTTGTTCTTGTTTTTATTTCCCTTGCCTCAGGAAACATCTAGAAAAGTGTTGCTATGGCCAATGTCAGAGAAATTGCCGCCTGTGCTCTCTTCTGGAATTTTTATGGCTTTAGGTCTCACATTTAGGTCTTTCATCCATTTTTAGTTTATTTTTGTGTATGACGAAAGAAAATGTGGTCCAGTTTCATTCTCTTGCATGTGGCTATCCAGTTCTCCTAACACCATTTGTTGAAGAGACTGTCTTTTTCCCATTGAATATTCTTTCCTGCTTTGTTGAAGGTTAATGCACTATATAGTCGTGAATTTTCTGAGTTTTCCGTTCTATACCATTGATCTATGTGTCTTTATGCCAGTACCATACCGTTTTAATTACTACCACTTTGTAATATAACTTGAGATCTGGAATTGTGACACTTCCAGTTTTTTCTTTTTCAAGACCAATTTGGCTCTCTGAGGTCTTTTGTGGTCTCACATTAATGGAATGTCTTTCCATTTCTTTGTGTTGCTTGAATGTCTTATCGGCGTTTTACAGTTTTCAGAGTACAGGTCTTTCACCTCTCTGGTTAAGTTTAGTCTTAGATATATTACTATTTTTGGTGCAATTGTAAATGGGATAGTTTTCTTAATTTAACTTTCTGCTGCTTCATTATTAGTTACAGGAATGCAGGAGATTTCTGTACACTGATTTTGTATCCGAAAACTTTACTGAATTCAGTAAATTCAGTTCTAGTAGTTTATTTTTTGTGGCATCTTTAGAGTTTTCTATATATAGTATCAAATCATCTACAATTTGTGAGAATTTTAGTTCTTAATTATCAGTGTGGATCCCTCCTATTTCTTTATGTTTTCTAATAAAACACTTAAAAAAATCTCTGTCGCATCTTAGTAAAGTCATTTTTCCTGGTATTCTGCGTATGAAATAGGCAATGAGTTACCATTTCCAGACAAGAAGGCATCATGGGTTGAACTGTGTCCTCTGCCCCCAAAAGATGTTGAAATCCTGGCCCACGATTCCTATGAATGTGACCTTATTTGTAAAATAAGGTCTTTGCAGATGTAATCAAGGTAAGATGCGGTCATTAGGTCATTAATCCAATATGACTTGTGTCCTCAGAAGAGGGAAATTTCAACACAGTCACGCAGGGAGAATGCCTTGTGGTGACAGAAACATAAAATAGAGTGATGTAGCAGGAGCCCAAAGGACATCAAAGATGAATGACCGCCACCGGAAGTTAGGGAGAAGAAGGAAGGGAAGGAGTCTGCTCAGAGTCAGAGAGGGAGCATGGTCCCGCCAACACCATGATTTTGGACTTTCAGCCTCCAGAACTCCTGTGAGGGAATTAACATCCGGTGTTTTAAGCCATGCACTTTATGTTACTTGGTGAGGGCAGCCCTAGGAAGCTAATAACAGAAAGGCAATTGAGTAACTTCCATGACATCCACATTAAATAGATGGGTGGCCAGTGTCCTAAATGAGTTCGGTGACTTTGTATTTCCACTTTGCCTTACATGTTCTGCCTTTAATTTTCATCATAAAGGAGACATTTCTCCTTGGTTTATCAGAAACTTACTTCTTCTAAGCTTCAAAACACATTCTAGTATTAAGGAATTGAATGCGATAAGCCTTGCGTATAAATTGTGTATAAATTTGCTCGGCACTTTCCTGGCAGTCAGTAAGAGATCAACAAACGTGTAATAAAACTGAATCTGAAGTTCATTCCACTGAGACTTCGACTGTTATGAACTTAGGTTACTAATGCATGAAGTCCCTACTTGTCCTCGGACTAGAGAATACCACCGCATCTCAGTTGTCCCCGTGCCCTCTTCCTATAAGCGTGTCCACACCTCCTTTTCTTACTCTTTCCTTCCCTTGCTCTTCAAGCGAGCGCCTTCTGGTCCTCCTGCCTTAAATGTTAGCCTTCCAGAAAGCAATCAGAGCCTACTCTCTCCCCTTCCTTCCGTTTCTCCAGGTTACTCCACTTGGCTTCTGGCTTCACATCTCAAGGACACAGCTCTGACATAGGTCATCAGAATCCTTCAGATGTGAAAATGGTTTCCAGTCTCTCACTTGACTGCACCCCAGCGGACGGTTACTAATGAGCCTCCCTTAATTCTTAATTCCCTGTCCTTTTGACTTCCAAGTCACCAACCTGTTCTAGTTCTCCTCCTACTTCCCGGAGCATCCTTCTCTCCTCGTTATTCGATTCTGCCGGTGCTCTGAATATTAAGTGTTGGAGTCACCAAAGATTTTAATTTTTGGTTTGCTTTTACACACTTTGTTTTCCCCTGCTTAATCCATCAATAAATATTGATGGCTTTCAGGATAAAATTGTTTTTCAGTTTAGCATTTAAGACCTTTCATAAGAGTTCCCTATTCCCTACACGGGCTCTCTAATCTAGTCATAACAAATGACTTACTGTTCCTGCTATTTCATGCTATTCCATGCTTCTGTGCCTTTATATGCACCTTCACCTAGGTGGCAGATCTTGCCGCACTCACTCATCTTCTGTGGTCAGCTGGCCATCGGTGGCCTCACGCTGGCTATCTGCTGGGGTCACAGGGGGACTGGATCTTGTATTTCTTATCACTGAGCAGGCAAACCCAGTCTCGTGAACAGGGCGCTCAGGGTTCTCAAGAGCAGCCCAAGAAAACAAGCTCCAGTGCACAGGGACCGTTCAAGTCTGGCTGGCACCGCATTTGCTCCTGTCCCAGTAGGCAAAGCCAGTCTGATGACCAAGACCAGAGCCTATGTTGGAGGAGCTGCAAAGCCCGTGGGCACCAAGGGAGCCATATTACTTACCTTTACTGGGTTTCAGCTTCTCTCTGTTACTCCATTCATTCATCCATGGGACGGGTGTTATGAACACCTACTATAAGCAAAGCCCTGGGCAAGGCCCTGAGGATGCCAAGAGTCTTCATAGTGCTTGGAATTTATATTCTTTTTTTTTTTAAGTTCATTTATTTATTTTGAGAGAGGGAGAGCATGCACATGCGCACGAGCAAGGGAGGGGCAGAGGGAAGGAGAGACAGAATCCCAAGCAGGCTCCACAGTATCAGCACAGAGCCTGATGCGGGGCTCAGACTCACAAACTGTGATATCATGACCTGAGCCAAGATCAAGAGTCAGACGTTTAACCGAACCGTCCGACTAGTACCTTCAATAACAGTAATACCAGGATTTAAGGTGGGGTGGTGAGGCAGGGTGGGCGGGAGAAGACCTCACTGCTTGCTTCACCATCTCTGCAGAAATTGCCACCTTGTTACTCAGAATGATCTACTTATAGCCTCTTCCCCCCAAATAGGGAGGGGGAATCTGAGGAAGGTGGTCCAAAGATACAAATTCCGGTTTTGAGATAAACAACCACCGGGGACGTATGTAGATCTTAAAAGCTCTCATCACAAGGAGAAAAATGTTTCTCTTCTTTTCAAGCTTATCTATATGAGATGACAGCCGTTAACTAAATTTACTGTGGGACTCGTTTCACTATATACATAAGTCAGGTCCTCACGCTGTGCCCCCGAAACTTACGCAGGGCTGTATGTCAATTATAGCCAGATAATGCTGGAGGGGGAGGACAATCAAAAGCCAAAACAGAGACACAAAATACAAAATATTTATAGTGTGTATATTTCAAAAATAATAACTGGAAAATTACTAAATTTCCTTGGTAACCGATAAGTTTAAGCATGAAATTGTGTGAAAACAGTATTTCCACTAAATACCCACACTTCGGAGGTGAGTTAGAGAAACAGTTAGAGAAACCATTTAATCCTTGGGCCCCAAGCTGTTCGCCTGTTCGTAGGAATCCATAGCTGTCTGTAACCTCAAATCCATACTTGTGCAAACGACATAGACCAGAAATCCCAATGGAAATCACTTTAAAAATAACGATCTAAAGCTTCCATATCAAATATATTGCTTTATCTCTAGGATTAGGGCAGATTGCGTTGGTAGCCTAGTCTTTCATAAAGAGGGGGGTGGGGAACAGAGTTGGGCCTTCGTTTTCTCACAAAAGGCACAATGGGAAACGCATCTGTGAACATTGCATAATTTGTTATGTTCTACAAAGAGGTGGGTTTTTGTTATACACATACCAAAGCTATTTGGTACTGTTTCACCAATGATCTCTATTCAGGTCCAGAAAAGAAATTGGCCTCAGCAGAGTGAAAGGAGAGTAAATTTTTCTTTAAAAATTAGATACAGATTATCACTTCCAAATGCAGAAGGGAATTTTACAAGTGACGGTGCACTGATTAGCTTTCCAAGGGACATCCAGTCCTTTATGAAACGCATACTAGCGGTGGCCAACTGTGACCAATGTGGTTTATTACTCTCCAGAAGAGCTGAACTGAGATTACCCATCTAATTTAATTGAGAAATGTTGGGTGAACTTGAACTCTTTCATGGACATGAATGACCAGAGAATTTATTTGATAAGGCATTAAAAGCTGAATATGGTAACTATCTCTTTGATGGTTGGATACAGTCATTCCCTTAGTTCATTTGCATGCCTTTCATATTTTTTTGGTTCGTACTCTGCTGGTGATTACACGAGCAGCCTAAATGAATCAGGGGGGAAAAAGTTTCCGTACAATATCGTTACGGAAACGTTAGAAACTTCACTAAATGCTCCTAACAGTCTTTAGTTGATTAACGCTTTCAAAAGGGACTCCAGCTTTCAAGAAGAGTAATTAAATTGTGGGGAATTGAATAAATCCACTGTTCTCTCATGGGATAGCCCCTAAATTATTTTTAAGTTTCGTCTTCGATCTGACTGATTAATATTTAAAAAGACATCGGGAAGTTGACGTGTTCCTTACCAAACTCCTTTGCGTTTTGTTGTAAACTGGGCAGTGCGAGCTCTCCTTGGTGGCATCTCAATGAGACATTTATGGTAACTTTATGGATCGTATGGGACACAGGTGGCATCAGATAATAAAGTGCTCGCCCTTTATACACCTGCTAAATTTAAGATAAATTCCTCTGTATTCCCATTGGCTGTTCCCGTGTAATTTGGACATATGCATCTCTTTCTTATCGTATTTAAATATTATATCTTAAAAACTACCCCTAGAAACGCAGAGATAGAAACTCGAAGTATGAATGGCAAAACGGCACTTCATGTAACTGGCGGCTCTTTAAGTAAAATTTTTCATTGCAACTTTGTCATTAAAATAAAAAGGCCTTTTGGTTGTGCGCCTACGAGCATAATAAATTGTATATGTTTGCGATACTGAATGACTCTTGCCCATATGCTGCACCGCAAAGCTACATGAATGAGGCATTTACCAAATCGGGCCCACCACATTAAACAGAAAAACAATCTTTATTCATGGTAACTTATCAGTTTCAATTAATCAACCTTAACAATGGAAATTCTGATGTGTTCAAGCAACTTGAAAGCAATAGGTCATCTCCAGGGCAGCCATGTTGTGTCTTTGTGCCTAACGTTTCAAACAAAGCGACATCTCCAATAAATAGACACACATATACATGCATACATACATGTGCATATATATACATACCAGGGGGTGACCACGGCTCTGCCGCGTTCTGCCAAGAAACGTGCAGGTTTATTGCCTGCGATTTTTATCACGGGAAATGGAATTGTTTTCCTTCAAAGTATTAACTTTTTTGAGCTCTGCAAGTTTAAACAAAAGGAAAGAAATTTCCATTGGATGACCATCCTTTCAGTTTCTGTGCTGCTATGTGAATGGCATTGTGGAGACCATTCCAATGGTTTTGAAAAGGGGTAACCATTGGTTTGATTTGGTTACACGGTTTAGCAAAGAGCTCCCTCCCACTGCCTTAGGGTCTGTGAAAGGTCTGTGACCTGTTTAGAACTGCCAAGTGAAATGTCATGTCGCCCCTCCCAAATGGGAGTATCTGCATTCATTTGATCAGTATAAAAAATGATTGGGGATGGCGAGATCAGTGCTTTTGAATTGCAATTTATAGCAGTTTACAAAAATGCACATTGTTGGAAAAGAAAACATGGAAGTGTCTCTTTCTAAATTGCATTACCTGTGAAATGTCATTAGTCTTTTAAGGATCTTTACATCCTTTTTTTATTATTATTTAGGAGACTTACTTCAACTACAGAAAATCAGAATTTTATGACGTTATGATTGTGAAACTTGTGTTTTGGGTTTGATAGCAGAATTTAGAGAAAACGCTTCTGAGTTCTTAGGATAAACATAATTTGCTGTCATTTCCATTGATTCATTCTCTAAGGTGGCTCATCAGTTGCATTAGCGGAAGATGCCCAATTATCTTTCCCAGATTACAGAGGAGATCTGTTGGTTGGCAAATGCCTTGTCTGCCGATTGGTAATAGTGAGTGCGAAATCGGGGGCATGCTAACCCTACCAGGTTTCCGTGACTCCTTCAACACTGTACTATGTAGATTGCTCTGTGAGATGAATACTTTCTCAATTATGGTACCCCTAGATTCTTCTGCACGTATGGACAGTTTCATAAACGGAAATATTTTTTCTTTTCATTAAATATGTGAATGTTAACTGAAACGTTAAGGTAGACTGTTCAAGTTCACAAAGGCTTAACGCAGCCACATGGGTCTCTGGGGTGCCGAAAACAACACGTTTGGTACAACGTCTAGGAATCTTGAAAGCTCCATCTCATGGCCGGAGGCCAGCGGGTGGAATTGGACATTATCTTGAAGAATCCTTCCTTTAGGAAGAAAAGTTACCTTGGGAAAAGGGCCTCAGAACTCCCCTGGCTGATACTTGAGTGGAAGAAGAAAGGGCCTGTTTCAGAAAACACTTGACCCAGATAGACTCCCTAGCAATCCACTTTGAACCTCCCAACCATTGAAAGGCGAAGTTGTCACGTTTTTATCTTTGTTCATGTTAAGCCTGGGAATGACAGCCCGTCTCTGTGTTCCCCTCTCCCACTGCCCCGGCTGTAAGTGTCCGCATTGACACCTACCGGTGACCGCAGGCTGCGATTCTTTGTTGCCTTGTCCACGCTCCTGGCTTTCACTGGGATTAGCTCGGGGCCTTTGTTCCCCTTCAAAGCTGGAACATCCCATCCCATGTTGTGGCTTTCCTGTCTCAGACCCCCAACGCTTTCCTCACAATTTACACACCAGGTAAATGTCCCTCCCTACAGAGCAGAGAGCCTGGCCCGAGGGGTGGGGGGGATCCTCCCCAGGCCCCAACTTCAGCACCCCTGCCAACTGGTTTTCTTTCCTTCTCATTCATAATCTTCTATTTCATATGGAGGAAAGATCGAAGGTGCAAATGGAAATTTAAATCTTAGATCGTTGGACCCAAACACAAGACAACCTCTGCCCTTTAAAATTCTCTCACATCGCTTCTCGGCCTTTTGCCTAAGATCAAGTGTAAAATTCCCTTACAACTGCTCCTAATTCTGGAAGGCGACCCTCAGCAGAAGGTCACTTACTGGCCTTGGTCACCGGCTCCCAAGGCCATTTCTATAGTATGGAGCAGCAGGAAGACTGTCTCAGAAAAAAAAAAAACTTGGCTGACATAAGCTATTCTGAAGGCCAAGGAGGATTGGACTCCCTCACCTCCCCGCCCCTCCCCCCACCCATTCTACCTCTCCTCCAGGTTACCTAAGGGGCCCCCAGCTGGGGCCAGCCGGGGAGGACCCGCCACAAATGAGGCAAAGAGCTCCGCGCGAGAATGGGCAAGTGCTTTATATGCAGCAAGTAAAACAAAGTCCGTGTCTATTCCTTTTCCCATATTTTTAGGGAGTTCGTCTGGAACCCTGGAAGAAGAGCCTTTGGAGAAGCCATTGATCCTCCAGAACAGCCCAGTGAATGATATGGACGCTACCGAGTAAGGGGCAAGGCACCGGGCTGCACGGAGCGGGACCCCGGAGAGGGCTCCTCTCCCTCCTGGCGTAAGGCCTGCCTCCCCGCCCAAGGGCTACTACCTCCGAGGCGTTTCCAACAAAGCTGTTCCGTCTCCCCAATGATGGACACTAAGTCAAGGCCTGCTCTTGAATAGGACGGGATGAGCCGGCTGTGTGGACCTTTCCAAACCCTCAAAGGCAGGTGCTCGCTCCTGCTGGGTGAGGGGGACGCACAGACTTCGAGGGGCTGCCAAATCCATTGGGGGCGCTTCCTGGGCTCAGCAATATGCCCCAGAGTCTTAGGGTGGGGAGGCACGGACTTCAATTAAAAAAAGTTTGAGGCACTAAGCTTTCACTCCCTCTCTTATCCATCTGGTCTCTCTACAACACCAAGTCAAACTGATTTGTTGCCTCCTCGCTTGCCTATTCATCCTATGGCGCGAACCTTAACGCCTGGTCCCAGGGGATTTTCAATTTCCTCTAGGGAGATCCACTCTTCTCTTGCATGGGCACTGGGCTGCTAGCCCTTTCTTAAAAGTCATAAATAGTTCTTTCATAAGTGGGAAACTGATGGGAGTTTTGCTTCCTGTGAAGTCTCCAGGCCAAGATTCACGTGTCTCTTTGCAGAATGTCAGGTATCATTTACAAAGTCCGGTTTGCTTTCCGCCGTGCGTAATGTTCAGCCCGGCCCTTTCTATCCCCCTGACTACGGGTTGGGCTCTGTCTGTAGCCCAGTTTCAGAAATGTAGACTCTGAATCACACCTTTCTAAAGCTATTTATTAAGTCTCAAGAAATACACTTGTGGTAGCTGTCACATAAAGCTGATCTACTCTGGTGTGAAAGAAAGCTAGAGAGGCGATTTATTTGTGCGTAAAAGGCACAAGATTTAATTGGAGAGAGACGTGTCATTTTCAACGCAAGTACATGGGGTGGCATAGCGCCGGGGAGCATTATTCGAGCTTCATCTGCTATGCACTATATGCCACCGTCTGCAAAGGAGTGTTGCCCTAGAAACTTGTTTTAAATCTGCTGCTATATATCAACACCCTGTTTTAGCAGTCCTTGGCTGAATTACAGTTACACAGTTTGGCGCTTCTTTCAAATTTCCTCCCATCAGTTTGGCTAAAGAAAGGAATTTTTCTCCTTTAGAAATGAATTGGCTTAATTAGTAAGTAGATTAATGGCAATTGCTGGTGAGTTGGTTTCCAGCAGAGTTTCACCAGAGAGGGTTAATCGGAGTCAGGTCTGGAATCTTTCCCAGAACTGGCTGCCAGCCATTTCCACCAACCAATCAACCCTACAAGAAACGGAGGAAATGAAATAGAATTTATATTCTCTGTACTACTATGCTGGGCAGAAATTCCTTGGAAGCAGCCTCCTCGTTGGGGGCAGTACAGAGAGTTTCATTTCAGAATTTTAACAGAAACCATGAAAGGGTTTCACCTTCAAGATCTATCTGAGTATCAAAGCAGAATTTCAAATGGCACAGGGAGTGTCTCCACAGAACGCTGACGGCGCATTGGAAACGCAGGAGGCTCTTAGTCAATTTCAGGTTTCCATAAGTTGCAAAAACCTTCCAAGTTCGACTCTAATCTGTTATCTGCCAGAAGCCTTTTAAAAAAATTTAGTCGTATGTTTTGCAGTCTTCTCCCTTATTTGTTCCGTAGTGATAAAAATGCATTCATAGTTTAACTCGCAGCTGCATTAGTCTTGCAAAAAAAAAAAAAAATCCCTGCTGAGAAATGCATATAATAGGAAAAACAGATCGGCTGGACAGCAGTGTAATTAATGCCAGAAAGGGCTGAGGCCGGTTTCATAGTTTGTCTTTTGAGGATATCGAGACGAGACCTGGTGAAAAATGACGCATGCTTTAGCATTTCAGAAAGCTGGCAACTGGCTATGCTTTTCCTTTTTTCTTTGACTTTCTGCCTCGGAACAAAGAGGTCGGCCCAACTAGCTAGGTTGTAATGAGTTCTATGTCCCTAGCACATTAAGTGCATCATGGAAACATATTGTATCGAAATAGTTTGGAGGAGAATACCGGGGATGAAAGAGAATGGGTGCTTTGATCAGCTCCCTGGGGTCCTGAGTGCGCACAGACTGACTTGCAAGGAGTTATTCAGCTCCAGCTAGACACACTTACAACACCATTCAAAGAAATTTGCATATCTGTAATTTATCACATTGGTCCAGAACATTTTTGCAAGGTAAATAAAAGTTGGCTGAATGAAAAAAAATCAATCATCGCAGATATAGAAGAAACTGTGAAGCCTGTGTTTCCATTAAAAACATAATCAGATATGTCCCTAAAACATGACGATTTAGAGGCTGACTTTATTTTAAAAAGTGTCCTTAAAGCAACAGGTTGTGTGCTCACAAAGGCAAGAGTGGCCACACTTTTTTTGCACTAGTTCTACTTTAGGGGAGCGTATTTGCAGCTTCCCACTAGAATAAAGGCAGAATTTGAATGAGATGTGTGTGGCTATAACCAGCCCGCGACATGCAGAGAAAAATTAGTACACACTTTGAGGAGATGTGAGAGATGGCTTAATCTCTTTGGCGGCTGCAAGAGCTAAGGTTAAATCTCATTTCTTCTCCTGTTGATTCCATTGCCAAGCCCTGGGTGCTGAATTCAGAAGCTCGAGAGGATGAAATGTCCTCGCGCGGGTCAATAGGAAAACTTGCTTTCAAATGCCCCATGAGAACAAGTGAAAATTTAACAGGCAGGCATTGTTCTGAGATTTTAAACAACCCTGGTTAAACAGCAAACAAGAATCTTCAACTTGACCTTGGAAAAGGCTGGTGTGCCTGCAGATAATCTATCACACAACTCTGGATGACAATGATATATTTCTAAGTATTGTCAGATGAAAAGATTGATAAATTTGCTGCTTGCAAAGAGAGAACTTTGGAAACAGGCAACAGGCGATTTAGCGCGCTGCCTTCACCGCCTCCTCTTCTGTCCTGCCACCCCATTCCCCACCCCTCCACCCCCGGCCTTGGGGCCAGCTTGGTAGAAAAGGGCCAGTAAATCAGCACTGTAATATTTCTTAAGGGGCACGGAAAAGCTGTGAACAGTACCTCTCATATTAAACGCAATATTTCTTTGCTTTCGTGGGGAACAAAAGTCATAGCAAGACGTCTTTATGGCTAATTCAGTCAAAGGCACATCTTGGTTCCCCCCGCAGAAAGGTCAGTGTCGTTGTGTTTGGTCCACCGAGGGGGTGTTTTCACACTGAAAACTGAGCCAGCTGTCCCTGTCATACCCTCGCCATTGGGGACCGCGCACTAGCCATGGTTATTTAGGCACATTCTACACCTGCAAAATATACCGATTTCCAAGACTTTTCAAGACACCCCCCTCCCCCGTTCTCATGCCCCCTCCTCTCTCCTCTACTAAACTT